>CM060245.1:22244782-22382239 GCA_030555515.1 Acutogordius australiensis | reverse complement strand
TAAACATACCAATAGATTTCACTGACAACAAATTTTGGACGACCCTAAGCAACATTTATGGCAACTATGGTTTTTGGTCAAGTTTTTGGCGCTGATCACGAATATGAAATCAGAATTTTAGCCAAGGCCTTAGATTTTTAGTTATTCGGTGTCAAAGTTGAGATTTTTTAATTTTTGGGGTATTTTGGGCTTCTATATCAGAAATCCTATGGGTAGTAACAAAAGTTTAAAAATACATTTAGATACCGAAAACATTCATTATTAACGTAAGGGGTTTAAATTTTTTTTTAATATTTAATTTTTTTTTATTTTTTAATTTTTGTAAAATTAGTGGTTTTTGTCATAAACTCCGTTTTTTGATCTTAAATAACTTGAAAGTAAATTGCTAAAAATTTATGTAATAACCTTTTTTAGATATGTTTTTTTATAAGGAATTTGAATATGCCTATAGATTTTTTGTAGAATTAATAGTAAAAAAATTTTTTTGAATTTTTTTCTAAACTTTGGACGCGGTTTAAAAAAAAATTGGAGGCTTGAGAAAAAAAACTAAACTCGGGATCGTTATCGCAAGAAAATTCTCTACAAAACCCTTAAAAAATCGTTTAAGTTGTTTTTTTCTGTTGTCCAGTGTTTTTTGGAAAATTAATATTTTAAGAAATTTAGATTTATTTCTGAACTTTGCACGCAAAATAAAGAGAATTATAAGCATTGGGAGAATGACTAAACCCGTGATCGTTTTCGCAAGAACTTTACAAAACCCTGTAAATTGTTAATGTTGTTTTTTTTGTTGTCCAGCGTAAACTTTCAAAAATTACTCCTCTGAAAATTCTAACGCTTAAAAAAATTTTGAACATGAAACCATTATTTTTTTTTATAAAAATTTATATATTTTTTTTATAAAAAACAAATGAACTCTGAATGCGCCTTATATCAAATGAAATTTTGGCCAGGAAAAAAACGGTAACCGAATAATAGTATTGATCTGATTTTTATGTCTGAAATTTATTTTATATGACTGTCCACACCATCTAGGCCATGCTTTTTTATTATTCTTAATATATTTAAACTTTTTATAACCAAATTATATTTTTAGATGCCCTTTATCGCAACCCACGTGTAAAAAAGGTTTTACATATATATTTTTTATGGCGTAAAATCAATAATTTTTATTTAAAAAAACTAAATAATACATCATACTATAATTTATTGCTTTTTTTTTATTTATAATTAATGTTTTTTGGTCTATTTGGTCAAAATGTTTTTAAAAAAGTTTCTTAATAGCCCTTGTATTTTTTTTTTAAATATTTTTGTATTTTTGTAATACGAATTATAGGATACATTAAATTTTCTTTAATCCTAATAAATATATTAATTAATACAAATATTATTTAATTAAATTATTTTCAATTTTGCATTGTTTAGGTCAAAATAATTTTTAGGTTTTGTCCTTTTTCAACAAATTTTTTGAATAAAAAAAATTTTAATATCAGTCAATTTCTGGTGAAATTTGAGTTTGTGTTTTTTTACTAGTTAAATGTTTTTTCAAAACGAATTATTTTATTATAATTGTAAATCAATACTAAAAATATTGGATTTGAGAAAAAAAACTCATTCTTTTAAGTACATAAATTAAAAGAAACTTTTTTTATTTTAGTTAAGATTTTGTTGGAAACAAAACATAGCCATAAGTTTTTCAATTAAACTTTAATTCAGTAAAGAACATTTTCTATTGCATAGCATACGACAGAGAGAACGTGACGGAAAAGGTGGTTAAATCCAGCATCTCTGGTGGAATTGCTGTATCCCTGATTGCGGCTCTCACAATTATGTTCGGTGTTTACCTTATTGTCCAGTAAATATATTTAGTCTTCAATTGTCGTCTGAAATTTGGCAAAGTTAATTTGAAACTAAGCTTGATTAATATCGATTTTGAGTGATAAACTTAATTGTTAAGATCGAATTTTTAGTGCTTAAACTTAGGTTACATTTATAAGTTATTGAAATCGATATTAAAATCTGTCCTTTTTCATCTTTATCCTGTCTAATTCCGTGTCAGCCTGCCTACTTTAAACATTAAAATATCGCCAAAGTGTCATTTAAAATAAATATAATTTTTTTTTATAATCAAATTAGTTGAAACTTTAACAATAAAGATATACAATATTTTTGAGCTTTTAGATTTATAAATTTCCACATTTGTGTTTTGAATTTTTTGTCCAGTTTTTTAATGTTTAAATTTTTGATAATTAATAAATATATTTTTCTAATTACATAGTTGAGGTTTTACCTGAAAATATTTATGTTTTTTTTGTATTTTGAGGTCTTAAAATTGTCTTTTTGGTTTTTTTTTATAAATTTTTTAGCAGGTTGGCAACGATGGAACTGTAAAAAAAAATAAATATTGAAATCAATTGGTTTATTTAATTGTTCTTTCTCTTATAAATAAGTATTTTGCAAGCTTTATAATACAAAACTTTAAGGCATTCAAATTATACTTTTCTAATATTTGTTATAATAATTAAATTTTATATTCTGGTTGCATTTGAATTTGTTATGACTTGATGGATATATTAACAATATGTTTTTACGGACACTTCAATTGATAAAATGAATTTTTAATTTCTTGAAGAACTAAATTTTGTATTTTTTCTTATTAAAATATTCGATTTTCTGTCATTGTTGTTAGGATTGGACTTTATTCTAAATTTTTTTTAATAAACACTCATAGACGAAAAAAGCGGTCACATCAACGAAAGCTTGATACGTTAACGCAAAATAAAAAATTACGCTTGTTACTTCAAAATTCGGGGTATAACGATGACCCTTCAAACAGCCAACGCTTTCATAATGATCATCACAGGTTGATAACTTGTACACTCTTAATCCCATCCTCAAAACTTTTAGCAGTAGTCCTCACTCCTCATTGGTTTTGAGTGGTCCTCCTCAAAAGTTGCTTAAAATCTCTCCACACTCTGACGAGTCTAAAAATTTTAACAAGAACCTCTCTCAACTATTGCCCACTGATGTCGCTAAAACACCTCAATTACGAACTAATGTTACCAAACTATACTCATTTCCCTCGAATAGTAATGATATTATATTTAATGATGTAAATACTTATGGTAATGCCAAGATACAAAATGGCGAAATGGATGATTTATATGCTCGTTTTCTGCCAACTTCTTTAGACGCCGAATATTTGAAGCTTAAACAGCCAAGCAATACACCACTTGGCGATCATAGTAGACAATCTTACAGAGAAGCCGATGATATCACTCCTGAAGATTTTACTGAATCAATGCCAAATTACATCTCTAATTTCACCAACAGACCGCCATTTAAGGCCTCCTTCGAAGAACTTTTACACTGCATTGCTCATATCAATTACAAGATTAAATCCTCTAAGGTATATCAGTCGAAATGTTTAAATATATCATAAATTACTATTTTTCCTAATGTAATATTTAGAATTTATATATTTATTGTAATACAGACGTTTTTTGATATAATTGTTAGTAATAATTTTTTAATTTAAATAATTGTTACTAATAATTTTATAATTTTACTTGCTTATATATAAATCCATTATACAAATCAATAGGACGACGCAACTGAACAAAAATAGAATCTCAACTGTAGTTGTTTTCATCAAAATACATGGGCATTTAATGCGTCTTCGTGCAATATTATTTTCAAATACTTAGGGTCCAACCTGCGTTAGCTATCGTTACAAGAATAATTTCAAATTTTTTGAATCCATATACATGTCTTACGGCCAATCATTTTTTATATTTTTAGTTTTATCCTAAATTTTTAACTCACCCGGGACCCGTTTGTTTTATTTTACGTAATATCTTATCATTATTATAATTTTAATACTTTATTATTGTGTATGTTATGCAGTATTGAATTAGAATTATTTTATGTATTTACTATACGATTCCTTACTCTATGCAAACATTATTATATATATCAACCATTTATTTTACATTTTTAACTACATAAAAATTCTTTCTCATGCTCCTTTAATGAACTTTTTATATTGGAGGGCACGTGCAAAGTGAGTTTTTATTTTCGTGAAATTTTCAAAATTTAAAAAAAAAATTTGTAATAAAACGCAAATTTCTAAAAAGTAGCCAAATTTAGTTTATGAACATAAAATGTTCTGAAATAAAAAAATTTTAACAAAATTCGAAAAAAATAAAATTTTCAAATTTTACAGAATTTTTAAAATTTTACCGAAATAAAAACTCAATTTGCACATGCCCTAAAATGCTTTTTCTAAAATAAAAAATTTTAAAAAATTTTGAAAAAAATAAAATTTTTAAAATTTTCAGAATTTTAAAATTTTACAAAAATAAAAACTCACTTTGCACGTGCCCATATAAAAAAAAATATGGTTGGCCACTATTGGTTTTTTGATTGGCTGCGGCCTATTATCGAAAAATTTCTAGCACAAATAATTTTAACACAATGGGTTACGTTACTTTGAACTGTTTGCCAAATTTTTAAAAGTTGGTTTTTTAGACATAGTATAAATGAGCGAATTATATTACAAGTTTTTTGATTTGCCATTCATATATATTTTTTTCAATTTTTAAAAAATGGAATATCGAAAATTTATTTTTTTTATGTAAAGTATTTTGCATTTTTGGTAGACGCACAAGAGAAACGTATTTGAAATGTCAAATAAACACTTGATCAATCATTAATTAATAGAAAATTTTTTTTAATTAAATCCTATTCTGCAATAAGTTAGTTGGCTGTTAGGTAAGACATTTTTACAAAATCAATAGGAAACTTGCCAAATGGTACAAATTTATTTTATAAGCTAATAAATAAACCCCTCTTTATTAAAAAAAAAATTCAATTTATTATGCTGGCCATATTCCTCGTGTATAAATAGCAATTTTTTTGTGAATATAATTTTTGGAGATATAGTTCATGCAAATGTGCCAATTTTTCATCTTGTTTCAATCCCTGATATTTTAGGTAGCCCAATATTGTATATTCAATTCGGGCAGGTCGCTGCACGTAGTTATGAGGTTGCTACAGTATGTTAAATATTGCAAAATTTTAGCTGTATCAATTAAGCAATTAGGTTATGGTAATGAAAATCTATATAATCTTGATAAAAAAGTCAATGAACATTTCTCCTATTAAATTGTGTGAAATATAAGCTTTGCTTTTGATTTAATTTTTTTTGATTTAATGGCACGTTTGACTGTTTTTTATAATACAAATATTATTTTTAATATATGGATTTAACAGACGGAAAGAGAATTAAAAAAAATTGGTGATTAAAACTACATGAAAATGTTAAAAGAATTTCTTTTTGAAAATTATATTAAAATTTAAGTTTTTATTTAAAAACAGGTCTATATTAACTTATATTTAGGTTTATAAGAACCACTTTTAGCATTTGTTTTTTAAATAACACTGGACAACAGAAAAAAACAACATAAACGATATTTACAGGTTTTTGTTTAGAATTTTGTGGAGATCATGATGTCGCTGTTTTTTTACTGATGCCTCCAAAATTTTTTAAAATGACCTTAAAGTCCAAAAAAGTGATTTTTGAACTATAATAAAAATTAACAAAATTGGTGCCGTTGGAAAGAGTATAATCTCACGCATCTAATTATGAAAAAATTACAATTTGCTTTATTAGAACTCTAGTTATTTAAATCTGAAAACCTTTATATAAAATGTTATTTTTAAGTTCATTGAACTTTTACATTCAAATCACTGACCCTCTGCCCGTTATCTGTTCTTACGCTTCTATTCCCATTATTTTTTTTATACACTCTCATTTTCCCTTAATATTTTACCTATCTCTCTCTTGATAAATTCACATATTCCGCATCAGGGAATTAAAGTGGCTTAATAGTAATATACGAGCGCCGCTTGAATATTTCTATTAAATTGGGAGTTAGGTTAATATTAGGTTAGTTTTAGGGCGTTATGTTTAGAATTAGGGTTGGTGTTTGGATTAAATTAGGGTTGGTGTTTGAATTAAATTAGGGTTAGGGTTTAATTAAAGTAAGTGTTAGGTTTAAGTTTCAATTGAGTTTAGGGCCGGCTGGTTTTATGGGCTGGTTAACTTTTAGTGTAACATAAGGCTACAAATTTTTGCTTAACATATTTTCAAGAGTAGCTAACTACAGAGATCAAACCTGCCAATTTAGGAATTTTTAAATCCGTTTACCGTTTTTTTAATCAAATTCAGTGAGTCAGCTATAAATTTAAAAAAATTTTAGAAAAAATGTCAAAAAATTAAAAAAGATTAACATAAATAAAATAAATTGTTTTTTTTGCATATTACAACAGATAAACTGTATTTAAACTTCGAATAATATTTATAACCCGATAACATATTGTGTCGTAGTTTGCGAAAAATTCTGTATTATCTAAATGCAGATGTAAGAGCTGGATATACTAAAAAAATTTATTTCTTATTATTTGACATGATAAATATAAGTTATAAGGGGTGGTTATATAAAAAAAGAGTCTCTCATTTTTTCTAAGGGTATTCTCGAGGTCGCAAAATCTGTCTATTTGGTCAAAAAAGGCCATTTTTTTTTATATGGACGGATCTAAGGAGCCGAAAGCGGCAGAAACAACTAATTGTAATTTAGCTTTTTCAAAAAAGCTACTTTGTTATGACTTGTTTTGTTTAGAAATGACGGGCGATGCATAGATTTAAACTTTTTCATTTTTATGTTATATAATATAATTACTTATGAATCCTAAAGTAGTTTTAATTATGTTTTACATGTCTTAATTAAATAAATTGTGCGTAATGTTATGTTTGTATTAAATATTTTAGGTTATAAAGTTTCTTCGCCTGTAAAAAACTGAATTATCTAAGTTTTAACTAAGTTGATATTTGTATTCCATGTTAAAAACTGGTCTAGAAAAGTTAATTGCATAAAGAATTTATAGTCTGGCTTACGAAAAATTTGGGTCTGAAGAAAGGTGTTCGAAAAAAAGAGTAAATTCAAAAAAATTAAAAAATAAAAAAAAATATTAATTTTATAAAAAATCAAAATACCTTGAGTTGTCAATTAAGGTTTTCTCTTTCTAAATGCTTTTAAATTTTTTTTTTCTTGTTTTGTTATTAAGTTATTAAAGCTCAAAATACCCTTAAAATGACCAAAATGGCGTTTTTAACCCTAAATAACAAAAATTTTGAGGCATTGGAAAAAATTCTGACTTCATATTCGTAATAAGCACCAAAAACTTGACCCAGATCAATGGTTGCCATAATTGATGCTTGAGGTCGTCCAAATTTTGTTGTCCAGTGTAATTTATATTGGAATATATAAATACCCTATTTTTGCGATTTTTTAAACTTTAGATCAGTGTTTAATAAAAAAGAATTCAGCCGCAGTAATTCCCTCAATTCTAGTGAATGGTGAGGCAAGAAATAAGTGAACATGAGTTCGCTTTTTCACGGGGGTAAAAAATATTCAAATGAAAAATTTTCATTTACAAAAAAATGAATATTCCTCATTTTAATAAAAAAGAACTCAGTTTTTTTATTTTTTGGTAAAACGGAGTTTAGATAGTAATGATGGACCTCTTTTCTTTTTTTTTCAATATGGAATTTTTTCAAATGAGTCGGAGTGAGGTACTCCGGGCAATTTTTGGAAAACTTAGTTTTTTTTATATGGCCAAACTCATGTTTGTTATTTTTACATTTTATTATAATAATTAAAATTTTCATAAGTTTTTTAAAGAACCAAGCTTAAATTTATTAACTTTTTAATAATATTTCCTTAATTTGGTATTCTTGGGTACTAAATCCCGTTTTTAATTAATTCACACTCAAAAGCAATTAAACCCAAATTTGGCAGCAGTTCCCCTTGATAATCTTAAAGTTCTCTGAAAAAACAAATATGCAAAATTTTGCCTCAGGTAATTTTGGCTGCCAAAATTAGAAAACTTCAATGTATAAGCATTTGCATATTATCCAATGAATATTTGTGGGCGGTCAAATTGAATGATTGACAGGGGCTTTATACACAAAACTATTGGAAAAAATGAGTTTTTAGGCTCCTTGCAGCAATGTGAAATGTGACCAGGCCCGATTCTAGCTTTCTCCATTTGGGGTGGCAAAAAAAACGCTTGGAGTGGCAGTAAAAAAAGGACCACCTAAAATTTAAGTAAAATAGCATATTTTATGCATTAAATTTAGGATTTAAAGAAATTTTTATATTATTTTACTTACTATCTGAATTTATATAGATATTGTATAATTGAAACTTCTGCTTATTGGATTTATAATAAGCTTCGTTCCACACTTGTCTGCGATATAGGCATTGCAAAGAGATAAAATAAATTTTGTGTGGTCACGCAAGATAAATGATCTATTCATATAATTAATTAACAATTTCCAATATAATTTTTTTATTACTAAATTGAATATTACAATATATTGCGAAAGTAAGTTTTTTTAAGGTCCTGTCGGGATGACTCTTTCAATATTTGAGAATATTAAAGTCGTTTTCAGGGAACGCAAACTCCAATTGCAGCTTTTTTTTAAACCGGTTGAGGTATAGTTACTAGAAACTCGTTTAAATTTTCTAAGCAAAAATTCTGCTTCTTCATTTGCCGGTGGCAAAGAAGTCACAGCCTTACTTTCTGATGGACACACCCTGGGATAAATGGTCAGTATATGATCCTAATTTTAAATAAAAAAATGAGAATTTATTATACTAAAAAAAATTACAAAAGAATAAATTGTAAAGGGAGTTAAATGCATATAGACCTTGAATTATCGCATATTTTTGCAAATATAGTAACAAGAGTATATATTAAGACTTTTTTTAACTTTAAAAAGCCCAACATTAGCATCATGGCTTTTTTGTATCTATTAACATTAACAACGCAGAAATTCCAGATTTTTACTTTTCAATTGAGTTCACTTGGCTATTCAGCTTGTTCGGAGAAGCCATTTGAGCTCATTTGAGGAGAAAAGAAACAAAATGCATTTTTTTGAGGATTATTCATTTTTAAAATTAGGAATTTTTTTGAGGTGAGTTGCAAGAGAAAGAAATTTTTTTTTTTCATTTAAATTTTTTCAAATAAGGGGGGGGTAAAAAATGGTAAAGAGTTGAGTTCAAAATATGGCTAATTTTGCCAAAAATTTTGAACTGTAACTCTTACAAATTATTAAACACTGCTTTAGATATTTTAATTCCCATTTCTCTTACGTGAGCTAATGCTGGCCAACCACAAAAATCTTCAAGACATTTGTTTAATTACACAGGTCAATAAATTTTTGAGAGTTATAAGCTAACTACAGGGATTTTCAAATCCATTTACCGTTTTTTCTAATCAAACTAGTTAGTCAGCTATAAACATTGAAAATTTTAAAAAAATTGCCAAAAAACAAAAAAGATTTTAATTTAAAAACAAAAATATTTTGCATATTTACAACAGCTAAACTGTTAAACAAACTTTAAATAAAACCTATTAAAACTCGAGAATATATCGTGTGGTATTTAAGTTTGGAAGCGAAATACTTTGTATTATCTAAATGCTGATGTAAGAGCTTAGTATACTAAAAAATTTTACTCAACATTTGATATGATAAATATAATTTACAAGAGATTTTTATATGAAAAATAAAAAATTTTTTTTAGGTTCTCGATCTGTTGGTCAAAAAGGACATTTTTTCGATATGGACGGATGTAAGGAGCCAAGGCCGGAAGAAACTAAAAAATATATATGAGATAGGGCCATCATGGGGATATATTCTATGTTTTCATAAAATTCACGGGTGCCATTGATATTTGTTGACCTGTGTTATTATCCTTAACACTGCGTACACTATACTTTAAAGAAATTATGTAATACTTATTTGCCAGAGTTGTCCCCAACATTTGTAGAAAAAGGAATTTTTTGAAAAAATTCTATGACTCCATGTTATTTGCCATTTTTCTTATAGAAGCATTGCATACTTTTTAAGTTAAACTAACGGTAGCGTTTTTAAGCTTTTTAAAAAATTATAATAAATGGAGCCTACGACATTCTAACCCCCTCGGCCTTTAAAAATACCAACTACGAAAACTACTTTAGACTGCGTTGGTTGCAAAATTGTTAAAAAATTTCCACAATTGCTGATGCAAATTTTTTTTATGTATTTTGGAAAAAATCTAATCTTGGAACAAAATTTTGAATCGCAAAACTAAAGATAACCATAAATTTTAATCTGCGAGACAATGTGGCTTGAAAGATAGGAAAATATAATTCTATCAAATCCTACCATTTTGCGATCTCGTCCAGAATCCATTATTTTGGCCAAACTTTCGAAAATTTGCCTAGATTGCTAAATAATTATTACATCCTCTTTTATGTTATGTTAGAAATGCTTTTTTTGGCCAAATATATGGTGCTCAAAAACTTTTTATTAATTTCAAAATGGTTAAATAATTCAAACTGCATCTTAAAATTTAAAATATTTTGTACATTTTAAGCAAAATGTAATTAAAATCTTATTGTAAATAAAAGAGTTGGTTATTGACTTAAAAAGTATATATTTTTTTTTAAATTATGATAACGGCCTACATTAAAGCATAAAAAATGAATATAGGACCTAAAGTTCAACCTAGATTTACATTTTTTTTTTAATTTTTGTCGTTATTCATTATACTTCGCATTATTCCATAATTTTGTATTTTTAAAATTTCGTTTTTATAATACTCTAAATATAAATTACACAAATCGAAAAGAATTACTTTGGACTAGCTTTAAGAAATACGTTGCGCTGTAACGACTTGATGGTGTCGGTATTATCACAAATTATCTTTGCTAAAGTCACTTGCCTTATTTCTTGTAATTGTACTAAAAGCGGTGAAAAGTTTTAGTTAAGGATGTTAACATAGGCCTTTATAATGTTAGCAATTTATTGACATCGAATTAAATTAAGGTCGGACGATCTTGAGCACATATAAACTTGGCTGTTTTCAACACTTTAAGCAGCGTTTAGATGGTGACCGCCAACGAATTCCAAAGCCATGCATTTTCTGAGAGCCTATGCTTAAAAACCTAGGTCACCGGCCCGCGTTAAATCTCATTTAACTCTGCGGGACCTGCTGTAGAGTTAAATGTGGCGAAGCCCTAACGTGTAAGCCGTCTCCTAGTGGGGAAAAAAGTCTGTAGGAAGGACTCCCACAGGTGTTAAAAGCTGATTTAACATTAGAATTAAAAATCAACTCTTTACAAACATTTTAAGTACGAAAAAAGCCAATTGTGACCTTTTTTGCGACCTGATTCAAAAAAAGTTATAAATTAATTAAAACTTTGACTTTTTAGGCTTTATAATATTGAAATAAAAAATAAATAAAAAAAATTATAATCAAACAAAATTCTTCCATTGTTTTCTACCATTTTTACAGTGAGTACCATTGTGTTTGTAATTATATTTAACGATCGTCTAATATCATAGTTATATTCAATTTTTTATTTTTGAGGAAATATTTAATAGCTATAAATTTTATTAACACTGTTTTTAATTATCCACTTATTTAAAAATTTTATGATCAAGCCCTAATAGTTTTCAATTTTAGTAATTGTGTTTTTTAATTATTCTTAATTGGTTGATAAATAATATATTCAAAATTATTTAAGTAATAATTCAATCTAAAATGCCCAAAATATGATCCTTATTATTGAAAAGTTCGGTGTTAATTTCATAAAGTTGATTTTAATGTGATTTAATTTTTGAAGCTTGAGGTCACAAAGCCTTATGTATTATTTTATATACCAGGATAAAAAATAGGCGGAAAAAAAAGATAAAAATAAAGATATCAGTATAAACAATTTTAGGACCAAAAATTTAACAAGTGTCTTTAAACTAGAATAAATAAATTTTTTTTCTTTTATTCCATAGATTTAATTTGCAATTTAACTTTTATTTTATATAATAGTTTTAATTGTCAGAAGAGGGCACTTAGAATTGCTGCATGCACTTGCACGATTTACTTCCATACCTTTATTTTTCTGTATTCTGTTCAATTACTCATAAAAAAGAAAACAACGTATCTTAACTACTTAAGAAACACAAATAAAGTTACCTGGACTAAAGGCATGAGTTATACGAAAAGTCGAATTTGCGTTTTCGTACCAGAATCTATCTCCAAACCTAAATTGCCTGAACTGGCTACCGATGATGCAGGAAAAGGTGGGCCCTAAAATACCTTCCCGAGGTCTGCTGCTATTTTGGGTGTGAAAATCTCCTGAATATTCCGACACACCTCCGATGAACAAATCCACGTCTTGCGGTTCTCTATCGAGTACAAAAAGCTTATAATCATAACAGCTATCTTGTTTTGTCAATTGTTTATTTAAAGCGGCGTTTTTTATAGAAACATTTGCACATTTTTAATTTTATGTTTTTTTTTTAATTTTTTTGTTATTTACTTGTTCCCCTTTTCTTTTTATTTTTCATGTATTTAATAAATATTTTTAATTCTTAACATTTTTCCGTACATGTTATACATCTAAGCTTTTGCATATTATTAGTAATGTCTATTTAATTCCATATTTTCCTAAAAACCAGATGGTTTATTATGAAATATTCCAATTATCAAAGTTTTTTTATAAAAAATTTTGACTTTAATATTTGAAAATTTATAATTAAACATATTTACATATCTTGTAATTATTTATATAATCTAAGATTTTTTTTGTGAGGGTAATTTACTAACATGTACTGATTTCATTTAAATATGCACAAGTTGTTATATACCGACTAAAAATTTTATAAAGTAAAGTTTATCATAAGGGCCATATATTAGTTGAAAATTTGTTTACCGTTTTTTCTACATATTGTCAACTTACGTATTTTAAATTTAAGTCTTAGATATTGTAAAAAAATAAGCTATTATCGAGATTATAATTCGGCTATTATAACTAATTTTTAATATGTAAAATAATGTGCAAAATGTTTTTAATTTTGTTGAAATTTGTATTTTTAAACTAAATTAGTTTTGACAAAAATAAACAAAACCTCTATTATCAAGAAACATAAAAAATAAGATGCTATTACAATTTTTTTTATATTAATTGTGTTTAGCCAACTAAAATTTAACTTGAGTTTGGACATGTTAACATAGCATGTAGGGCCATTAAAGGTTATAATTTTTAGCACTAACCACATTTTAAAATTTGGCCAACTATTGAGTAACCAAGAGAGTAAAATGAACACTAAAGCCACTATAACGCAAAATCCTCTTTCTCAAAATTTTCAATAAAATTTGAGACTTGTTTAGGGAAAACAAACGAATTTTAAGAGAGGGCACATAGCCCAATCGCATGGTTATTCATTAACCAGACCCTTGATTGTATTATTAGTCTAATGCAACACTGATTTATATATGCAAACCTGTAAACAGCTTGGAGCCCTTCTATGGCATCTGGTAATAGATGTCCTACCATGTCGGCCCATTGTACAAATCTTGGTAGCCCGCAAAAATCTCGCCATTCTTTATAACTAGGCACACCTTGCTCTCGTGCCCGCATAAGATTCAGTGCCATTAGATCCATACCTTTAAAATGGTGAGAAATTCGTGATATGAAAAAAATTCCTTCTAAAAAAATTTGTGAGTTATTTTACACTCGGAAAGCATCAAGTAGATCGGGAAGATGATAAAATTATGGGCCATAAAATTTTAATCACGTAATATTTTACATTAAAAACAAAATTACCGAATCTCTCGTGTGGCAGCTTAAAAAGATGGTTCCTGACGTCTTCAACTATATGATTATCCATGTTTTGAGTAGGTTGTGTAATAATTCCTCGCACTATGGAGTCCATTCCTTCCGGGTTTACGTCTCGATAAATGTGCTGGGGCTGGAAAAAATCACCCCTTAGAGCTAGGGTTGGCATAGCGTTATTTCGCTCATTTATTCGGAACATATCTTTGCTAGGGTATATGCAAATTGTTTTGTGTTTAATCTTGCAATCTTAATAGTGAAGGTAGACTTTTTATTATCATGTACGCTTTTAAATTTCTAAGATTATAAAATTTTTAAAATTTCTGACTATATTATACAAATTATTTTGGAAAACTAGCTACGTGTTTTTTATGTCCGATCGGCGCAAAAACTTTCATTTTTTATCTCGGTCCGAAACTATACGGCCAGAAAATTGAGCATTATATTAATATCCATACAATATTGCTATAAAATTTTGAGTTGGATAGATTGTCTAATAAATCATTTAAAGATTGTTTTTGCGTTGAATTTAACTTTGGTTCAGCCCAAGAGTTGTGCAGGCCTGCGCCTTGACTTGAATCCTCCGAAATAAGTGACAAATTATGACTGTCAAATTTTGAAAATAATTTTTACTAATAAAATTTAATGTGATGACATAATTATTGAATTTATCACATTTTTTTTTTATTTACATTAAACCAAATTTAGGTTTGAAATGTAGCCTGTGGGTAATTTAAAATGATTTTAAAATGTTATTATTTACATTTAGTTTTTATGTGGAAATAATTACAGAAGTACCTTTCGGTCAACATTTTTATTGTTTATATGTTGTAAAAGCATACTACTCTCTGAGGTTGAAAATCGGGGTTGCTACTAAAACTGTCCACTGAACCTATCCCGCCCGCAGACCTAAATGAATCCCGAGGCTTTGGAGGCGCGCAAAGGGCCGTGGATTTTGTTTACTGCCTTTATTGAATATTCCTCATTTTGTTTTATATGAAATAACATTTTTTTTAAGTATCACCACTAAATTGCACGTAATAATTTTACTTGATCAAGCTATGCCCAAACCGAAACGCCGCAGTCACAAACCCGTGATCTACTGTGGCGTCAATATCTTGATCGTAACCGGTAAAATATCCTGATCGTCTAAGACCGAGATCGTACCTCTCAACGTTATCTTCCCCGATCAGCAAAGGGAGAAATTCATTGAAGGCAATGTGTTGAATTTCAGCAATAACTACCCGACGAGCTTCTTGGAATCTGAAATATAAAGATAATTAAAAACTTTAAAATGCTTTAAAAGCTCAGTGGCAGACATGCTTGTCTTATACCTTGGTGGTTTGGGTTCGAATCCGTGCATATACGGCTTTTTTCTTCGGGAAATAATACGCATATGCAACCACTTTGAAGCTACCGAGTGGCCTGCTTACAACCTAGGTTGCCGGCGTACGATACCTTACAATTAAACTCGTCAGCAGGTTAAGCACATACGCCGCTGGCATATTAATTGCTTTGTTAGGGTTAAAAGAGCCCAAGCCTTTAAACGGGTATGGCGTCCCTATATGGGGAAAGGTATGGGGGAAACCTTAATTCAACTGTTTTACAACACAAATTATTGAAAATCAGGTAAATGCTTAGAGTTTAAAAAGTTTTTTTTAAAAAGGTGACGGCGTTTGTAGATATTAAGAGCCAGGATTTTATACTTTAAACAAATTGCTGTTTTACCCATATACTAATTTATCTCTTTTCATTTGTATTGAAAAAAAAAATTAGATTTTAATATTACATTTACAATGTGGACCACGAACAGCGACGATATTTAACAACTGTTGAATTAATTGCGGCGTTTTTATTTATTCAACATGCTAAAAATTTATATTTAGCTTGAGGGCGGGTTGGTCGAAATCAGGGGAATTAAATTTCGACCAACAGATAATTAATAAAAATTGGTTACATGGTTTCGTCGTTCCAACCAGGATTTAGCGCAGAAAGTTTGTTGGCAATGCGGTTATGCTCTCGAAAAAGCATGGTATGCATGACAATTAAGAGGGAATTTTCATTTGAGCGACCATCACCTTATTAGAAAATATTTAAAATAAAAATATGTCAAAAAACTCATATTGCTTATTTGAGAGGCCAGCCTTAGATACTAGACTAAATCTTCTTGCATAACTCCGCATAATGCTTACACACATTTGTGGTAATAGGAAAAGTGTTTTGAGCTAATATAAAATTGGCTTTGTAATAACACATGTTGTTAATTTTTTTTTCGCGCCCTAAAATAGGCCGTGTCCTGTAATAATTTTGATTTTTTATTGTAAAGTTAAAAACTGAGATTATCTTTCAATCAAGCGTTTGTTACGCATTCCATCCATGATGCCGAAAAACAATACTGCAAAATGCCCCTGGAATACCATGACCTCAGCGTTTTTATACTTATTTTTCGGAAAAATGAAAACGAAATAAAACATGGCCTTACCCGCAGCAAAGCATTTGTGTGTTGTACGTAATTGGCACTGCATGGTAGTCGATATGTTTGCAATTGGCATCATGTGACGATGGCTTGGGTTATACGAATTAGGCTGCGATTTCAGGAGCCCTTAGTTAAATTTCCCCACATATATTTATAATTAACAATTTTAAAATACCTTAAGAATATGTTGTTATAAGCTTATTTAGATGCAATTTAAATTATAATTTTAGAAGGCTGGTACCTCCGGTAAAGGCCCGCAATCGATTGGCTACTTCTCGTGTGGACCCATATATCGTGGAGCCGTCAATAAAAGAGGTAACTTCATTGTTTTGATTCCTTGGGCCTAAATATATAAACTAATCTTATTTTAAACTTATTTCGAAGATCATTCATGGCTACATAAAATTTAATACTTATCGACCAATATTTAATTAGTTTGCGTCAAACCATAATCAGAGAGAATTTTGAGCCATTTTTACCCACCGAAAGGCTTGACATACAGGCATATAAAAAGAATTTTTGATTGGAGTTGTTGGAAAATCCCCCGCCTTTCAAAAAACGGTTCGGAGAATTTCAATTTTTTATTATCGAGTTTGTTCTTGGGATTTTGTAAATTAACATTAAACTAAATGATGTTCTTTAGTTGTCTTACTCATTTTTTTAAATAGAAGTTCTAAAACGATGTAAAAGCAGCTGCATATAATATTTCATGTATATGATATTGATTAATTTTTGCTTTTATTTTAGGCATCTTATGTCACCAAATTGTCGAAAATGCATAATTAAATGCTGTGTAAACTTTTTCCAAATATTCTCAGCTAAAAAAATATATATTAATAGTACTTTGGTAATTTGTCAATTGCGATAAAATGGCCATTTTTCATTAAATTGACAGATTTTGCGACCTCAAGATCACCCTAAAGAAATAACGTTCAAGAATTTTTTTCCATACAAATCACCCTAACTTAGATTTTTTGTCTCAAATAATGAGAAAACAAATTTTCAAGCACATCCATAACAATGTTTATTAAAAAAATTATTGTAGTAAAAAAATCTGATGGCAAAATTTCCCTCATTATTTAGAAACTCGGGGCTGATTTCTCGGAGCAAAAGACTTCCAGCCCCTAGCCTTCCATCCCATGGGTGATAAGCGCTAATCCTCCGGCCTCAACTCTTTGAGGAAATAAGCCAAACTCATTAATTCAATTACCTAATCTGCAATCAGTGTCAATTGCTGGTAAGGATCGTACGACCTCCATGCAAGTAACTCGATATTGTCCAAAAAATTTGTCGTTTTGAGGAAACGTCATTTTCAGACACAATGGGTGATTTGAATTCTTATTTCCGCAGCACTTTAGGTTGCCAAACATGAAACCTGAATTGAATAGTGAGCATAAGAAATAATAAAAAATAAAATTTTTTAATTAAACATTTTTTATTTTAAGTTTGAATGACTGATTATTTCGACAGATTTCAGTAAAGAGTATGGGAATAGAAAAAAAAAATATTTGATGGTTTGTTTATAAAAAATTTTGTATATTAAATTCTAAAATTTATTTATAAC
The DNA here is from genome assembly GCA_030555515.1 of Acutogordius australiensis. Classification (NCBI taxonomy): domain Eukaryota; kingdom Metazoa; phylum Nematomorpha; class Gordioida; order Gordea; family Gordiidae; genus Acutogordius; species Acutogordius australiensis. Next base: position 22,364,474 of record CM060245.1, on the reverse strand, counting down.
ACTTTTAAGTAGTGTGACCACACTATAATTTCTTGAATTAATATAAGTCGTCTATTTAGAACCTAGTCATACGTAGAAGAAACAAAGCAGTTTTAATTCTAATATGTATTGGATTTTGGTATTAAGAATAGACTTTAATTTTCCACTATCGATGCAATAAGTAGTTTTTTGAAATAGAAGTTTAAAAAATAAGCCAACGTAGAATTAAAAATTAATTCAAAAAAATCGTAAAACTGATGAATTGCCAAATTTGTCTTGTTGAGGTTGTCCCTAATTTTCCTGTCCTTGTTGTTTTAATTAGTATTAATTCTAATTACCGTCACCTATCAAAATTTTTTTCCGGTTTAGATAATGGACCTACACAATAAGAAAAAAAATATTATGCTTTTTTTAAAACCCTCTACAGTTTTTCTCAGGCTCTTCCAGGATTCATTATATATTTTGGTCAAACTCTCAAATAACCTTCTTATAAAACAATAGAGAAGAATAAATAGACAAAATTTATAATAGAACATAAAGTTTTATTAGAATCCGGTATTAATTTGTTTTTTAATCATTTGCCTATATAAATTATGTATCTGTCATATAACAAAGCTTTACTTTTAAGTTTTTTTAAATCAGCTTCTGACCAATTAAATATATGCTAAGATAAAAAAACCGGTTGGGCTGGATGCGAATGCAAAGTCGTGATCAAGTATTAAACCGAACACCATCATCATGTTTGTTAACCGGCTGTGAGGTTTTGGTTGAGAAGGTAATACAGCTGAGCTTATGATGCGAGGATTCGGGAGTTCGGCACCCCTGGAATCTGTTCGGAGCTCGTTGAACCCTGATAAAATTTTGGCAGGTCAAATTAATTTGATTCACTAATATAGTAGGTTTGATTTCAATAATTAGCTTATATATCTCAAAATATGTGGAGCTGTAATGTATAAAAAAGATAATTGGGTTTAAGGTTTTCTTAAGTGCCCACTATATTAAGCGCTATACCGATTGGATCGCAAACTTTTTTCAATCAATTGAAAGAACCTCAATTAGCTTAGGGATGAATGGGATGAATAGTAAGATTCGCTCAAACAATGGCGACCTAAGTGAACCGTAAGGCTTTCATTTAAGGCTTACTGCTTAAGTAGGCCACCAAAATAATATTGAAATAAGTTTAAATTTATAGTGATCTCATAAGCTAAGCATTGCATATTCGACCACAATAAGATTTGAATAGATTTTACCATCGCCATAATCAGCTGGTATGAATCTGGCGGCGGGGTAATGAGAATTACCCCAGAATGGATGCCGTAAATTGTTGCAAAACCCATCAATTTCTCTATAAGGATGTCCATATTCGCAAGCTCTAACTGCCGAGTCATACCTATATGGGCATTCTTCTTGCAGGAGTGTATTTCGAAGATCAAAGGATTTTAGGTAAGCCACTATTTGGTCCTTTGTTAATCGTCCTTCCAGTCTTTTCAAAAAAAACAATTTATAAGCTCAACACATGAATCTTTGATTATGTCACCAACCCTGCTTGATTTTGTGTACTAACCATTAATAAATTTATATAAGGGCGCGTTCAGACTCATTTCAAATTTTTTGAAAATTTTAAAAATTTCGAATTTTTTAAAATTTTATTTTTTTTTCAAAATTTTTTAAAAACCTTTCTTTCAGAAAAACTATTTAATGCTAATAACAAAAATTGGCGACTTTTTGTAAAAAAGCGTTCAATGTCAAAAGGTAAAAATTTTAAAATTTTTAAAAATTTTAAAATTAATTAAAAAACGAACCTAGTCTGAACGCGCCCTAATTAATGAAAATACTTTTGATGGTATAAATTTTCCCAAAAATATTAAAAAACATGTTGATAAATCAATTGAGCTTAGCCACACGCGTATTATGGTATTGCGCCCAAGATTACAGTGTCAAACAGGTCAATGTTTTTCGGCAATTAAAAAATAATTTTGGGCAAACATGTGTTAAGCTTTCTACATGAAAAGACCCCTAGGCTGATTTATTAGTAGCACGCCCGATAAAGCCCTCATCAATCTTGAACAAATCGAAATACAAAATATATATTTGTATGATGAAACTTACTGCATTTGGTTTTTTAATATATCTGCCGCCATGGTTGAAATGAATCCCAATCTAATCTTTGTATTGTCCACAAGTTGAGAGTAGGCATTTCCTGTGTGATACATATGAGAGCATAATTATAACCAGTGCTGGGAAAACAATGAGCCAAAAAACTTTGGCTCATTTTTTCCCCCAAAACATAAAAAGAGAAAGGGGTCTACAAAGAAAGGGCCTAAATAAGAATTCAAAAAAGTAGCCCTTACTAAGAAAAGGGGCAAAAAAAACCCCACAAAAAGTGGCTCTTAAAAAGAGCCCCAAAAACCCATTTTATGTTTTCCTTATAATAATTTCGAAAAATTTTGATTTTTTCTTTATAATAATGATGGGTGGGTTATTTTTTCTTATAGCTCCTAGGAGTATTTTTTTGAAGAAAAGGGGTTTTTTTAAACATGCCCCTTTTCTTTAAGCAAGAAAAGGGGCTTTTCTTTTGCCATGCCCACGAGTTTGTGAGCATTTGGGGAAAAAAAACTCAAAAACTTGTTAAAAAAAGCCCATTACGTTTTTTTCCCCGCCCTGATTATAACTCGTCAGGTAAGTAATTTTGTCTAATCATTTAAGTGGTTTGACCAAAGGCTCGGCAAAAATATTAGAAAATATTACTAACTTTTTCTTCAATTTATTATGTTTATAAATATCACATTCTAGATATTTATTTAACCCATTAATCTTCATTTATTCTGGAATTAAATTATTTCTATCATTTCACATTATATATTCCTAAAATATAAGCCGGCAGGCCTGTGAAATTTAGCACATCCAGAAGACCTGGTTAAAGCTGGGAGTTAAATTTTGCAAAAGTCTAATTTTTTTGACCCGGGAATATCACTATTATTAGAGCCTATCCAATATAAACACGATCCAATGTAATAATTTTCAATCAAATAAATAAAATTAATTGCTAGTGTATTTAATACCCCGAAAATTTTTTTAATTCAAAATTGTGAAATTTGAGATCTTGTTAGATTACGTGATTAATGAAAACACAAGGTTTACTTGTAAAAAGCACACTAAATAATTGATCACGACTTAATTCATCAACGCGTCTAGCGGCTTCTTCGATGGCCCGGCTCAAGTTAGCTGGGGACAGCGGGGCCGTTGGTAAGAAAGCTACTCGCTGCCTTAGATTGGCAGAAAGGGCTAGGAATTCAGGAATGAATGCGTTTTGTCCCGAAACGTCTCGTATTAACAGCACGAATGGCGCAAGGGTAAAAAGACCTAAACCTCTACATGGAGTAATTAAGTGTAGATTTAGGGCTATAAGTAAATGTATTAATGCCCAAAATATTTCTGATGTAATAAGACAATATAAGTAATTGGGTGCAGGCATGATCAACCCGTTTTTTTAGAGGTTTGTTGGCATTGACATTGCGTCTCGTTTATATAGAGATTTTAAAAAGGTGTTAAATTAGGTTTTCATGGAATTAATCATGATTAATGAAGTTTAGTTTGTTTCCACGAAATAGTTAAAGTTAACAATGTGATACACACGCTGTTTCGAAGAATCAAAATCAAAATATTTTGGAAAAAACTTATTTAAAAAAAAATAGCTTTTTCTTGTATATTAGCTGTTATGGTTGAAGTGTTGATTACTATCAAGCTGTGCCTTAATCTATATGAGTATAATTAGCCAAAAAAATTATTAACCTGCATAAAATGTATATTATATATTAAAATTAAATGAATTCTATATATGTGAAACGCTTATATATTTAAAAATCTTTGTTTGGAGATGAGGTGATTCTATCAAGATATAAAATGGTCGGTTCAGGGTCTGCATAGGCACTAAGCCCTAAACGATATGCAGTGAGAGGCTAAAACCTAGGTCACCGGTGTGCGAGCAAATCTATTTTAATTGTCGGCAATATTAATTGATCGGTTAAAAAAGGTCAAAGCCTTTAACGTTTATGGCGCCCCTATATGAGGGGAGGTAGGTAAACCACAATCGAATCGTCTTTTTAAGATATGAGATGCATAAAATTTGCCTTTGATGCCCCAAATTATATCGATAGATAAATTCAAATATACTCGATAAATGAGCCTAAGCCAACTAAGCTCCTAACTCCTCATCTTGTACCTGTTTAATTTCCTGGACTGGGCATAACCATTAAACACATTTGAAGTTGGTCAAACAAGGGGCGGACAATTGTAATGTATTATAAAAAATGAAGGTTGGAGAGTTTTGTGAATATCTAGGCATAGTTTTATTTATAATAATAAAATGACGATAAAAACTATTTTTTGGAACCAAAAGACGAAATCAAGAAATGTATGCTTTTAAGGCCGGATTTTAATAATCGTCATTAATTGGTATCAATGATTCTGCCTAAGCAGGCCACTCAATAGCTTCTAAGTGGTTACTCACGCGTGCTATAATTAGGGCATGTCAAAACTCCGGAGTCTAGAAGAAGTTCATAAACTCCGGAGTTTTTTATTAAAATTTGCTAGTTAATATATGTAATTATTACATAATTAGCTGCTCTTTCATTTATTTACAACTTTCATTAAACAAAAATGAGTTTTGACTACAAAAATACAAATTCCAATATTTTCAATAAGCTAATGTTTACTAGCAAATTCCAAAAAACTAAAACTCCGGAACTCCGGAGTTGATGGACTCCTTCCCGACTCCCGGAATTTTGACATGCCTTAGCTATAATCCGAAAAAAACCTCTATGCACGGATTCAAACCCAAACCACCTGCGTGTAAGATAGGATTGTTTGCTCCTGAGCGGACCATCATATATCTTTAAAGAATCACCTCTAATCCACATAAAGATTTTTGAAACATATGCCCTTTCACATATATAAAATCCATCTAATTTTAATATATACTTTTAATACACGCAGATAAGTTTTTGTCCGGCCTTTTTTAAGGCGCAGCAACCATAACGGCTAATATACAAAAAAAACTTAAAGATTCTTTATACAACCAAATTTTCCCATAATTTTTTTGGTTTGATTTCCTTCGAGGGTATCACATTAACATTAACTATTTCGTGGAAACGAAAATTTCGTTAATCATAATCAATTCCATGAAAAACTAATTTACAACTTTTTAAAAACTCAATCGAGACACAATGTCAATGCCAACTTTTAAACTCCAAAATAACGGGTTCATAAAAAAATTGCTTGCCCTTATTCAGAATGTTTTATTACATTAAAAATTATTTTAAAATTTTGGGCAATTTAAAATATACTAATGCAAATAGCCCCACTATTCGTGCTGTTAATACGAGCCGTTTAGGGACAAAATGTAAATAAAATATTTGTTTGAAATATTATAAACTCCCCATTTTACGACATGGAATATTTGATAACTTTGTAAACAAAGTTTTAAACGGGACACTTTTCATGGCTCTACCGGTCCAGGAATGTCGCATGTCAAAGTATTTTTTAGCGTATTTTTTTTAAAAGCATTAGAAAGTTGAATGAGAGCTCATTTGATTGGTGTTGAGAATTAAATTTTGACAAAGCTGCTATGGGTTGAGAGCAAGTCAGGGTTATTTTATATGCAGAAAAGCCTAAATTACAATGGGCCAAACTATAAAATAATGGTGCGGCCTATGGTTAAAAAACTGCATTTGTTTATTTTCTTATTTTTTAAAACAATTAAACACCCGTTGTCAAATATAGATTAGACCTAATACATAAAATGGAAAAAAAATTATAGTTAATGAACATGTAATGGCAACAGGATTTTACTTTTAATAAGGAGTTAAATTAAAATGCTAGATGCGCTAAACAATGTTTTAGAATTATGAAATTAGGCTGTACCGCTATTAACTTTTTAAGATAAATTTCATTGAATCTTATAACTTTTAACAAAAACTACAGAATCAAAAAACTATAGAATTTCACTAACAAAACAACATAAACGATTTACAGGGTTGTAGAGAATGTGGCAATTCCGACCCGTGTGTAATTTTTTCCCCAGTGACTCCATTTATTTATATGATGGGTACAAAGCACAAACAATATTTAACTTTCTAAAATAGATTTTCCAAAAAATCTATTGCATATTTATGTTCCTTGTAAAAAACTTGTAAAAGAGTTGATTGCTCAATAGTAGCACTTTGCCTTAAGTTATTAGATCAAAAAACAAATGTCGAAAACATTATTGAACGAAAAAATAAATTCTATAAAAACATTCCACTTAACGTTATTAATAAATGTTTCTTTAATTCAAATATATTTTTACATTACAACGTTATTTTATAACACAAATTAACAAGTATCGATGTAAGAAAAAAGTGTATGAAAACATAGAGCATACATCCCCATGATGCCCTTATCTCATATATATTTTTCGTTTTTCGTAGTTTCTTTAGTCTTTGGCTTTTTGACAAAATTGACAGATTTTACGTCGAGGATACCCTAAAGAGAAAAAAATTTAAAAATTTGTTTTTCATATAATAATCCCTTGTAACTTATATTTATCTCAAATAAAAAATTTTTTAGTATATCAAGCTCTTTCATCAGCATTTAGATAATACAATATAGAATATTTCGCATCCAAACTTAAATACGACAAGATAGTTTAGCTGTTTGAATATGCAAAAAAAAATTGCAATTTATTTTTGTTTTAAAAACTTTTTTGTTTTTTTTTTGACATTTTTTCTAAAATTATCAATGTTCATAGCTGACTTACTAAGTTTGATTAGAAAAATCGGTAAACGGATTTGTAAATTCCTAAGATGGCAGGATTGATCATATTTAGCTCTTAACTCTCATAAATTTGTTATTCTGTGTAATATAGAAGCCCCATAACCCGTAAACAGGATAATCTAATTTTTGGCATCAAATAACTAAAAATCTGGGACATGGGCTAAAATTTTGATTTCATATTACTCAGCACTAAAAACTTGATAACGATGGTTGAAATAAATAATTCAAGATCATTTAAATTTTGTTGTCCTTAGTACATAAATGTGTTGGAGTTTGAATTATTTGAAAGATTTCAGATAGAAAAATGTTAGTTTTTTATAAGTATTTTTGAGGTCGCAAAATTAGCTGTTTTTAAATATGGCCATTTTTAATCATGGGTTTGTAATGCTTAGTCTCAATGTTGTTTCAAAAAAAAGGAAAAAATATTAAATAAAGGCATGATGTAGATTATTTTGCTGCATTCAAATGCCTCGCCGATCAAATTTTATAATTGTTGAATTATTAAAAAAAATTGAAAACAATTTACCGATTAAAAGACACCTGAAACACAAATTGTTTGCAAAAAGAAAAGTTTGCGAGAATCATTAAAAATGGGCAAATCAATATTTGGTTAATGTAACCATCAGTTCATTTTTCATTTTTGAAAATTAAACAGGCCCTAACCTCCTGCACGCATAATTAAAGAAGCCTAATTAAAACCTGTAATTAAATGTTTTACAATTACAAAATACGCTTTTGCGAGACGATCTTTGGTCATAATTCTTTGGCTTAATACTAATTGACATCCGTGTTCTCAATTAATAACTTCCTTTTCTGAAAATTTATGATAGAGATTCAAATATGAGGCCCTATTGCAAGCAGGGCTGTTAATCTGACCCAGGGCGGGTCGTTGACCGCAACCCACCGGCGACCCAAAACCGGGTTAGCGCCCAAAAACGACCGGGTCAAACGCCGGGTTGTTTTGTAGAAAAATAATAATAAAATAAGGAATATTATTTTTTACCCTTTTATGTGTGTAGAGGGGGAAAGAAAGAGGGATTTATTATGTGTTGTGAGTGAACATGCCGATTTTTTTTTTCAGATACACATTTAAAAATAATCCTTTTAACAATATAAAATTTTCAGGTTTTTACTACGATAGACGATAGTTTTTTAGGTAAAGAAAATAATTGTGGGAGAATATTAGTATTTTATATTTTGTTAAATATCAAATATAACTTTGTCAATATTAAGCCATGTAAAATTTTTGTTTGCACTATTTATTAATAAATTTTTCAATGTCAAGTCTGCTGAAATTGTGTCAATAAACTCTCCTAAATGCAAATAATTTAATATTGAATTTATATTATTTTATTTTTTTGGTTGGGGCGGTCGTGTGTTAGTAATCTTTATATAAAGTTTCTCAATTAGGCTTTATTAATAAATTTTGATTTCGTCATTATTAAGCCTGCTGGATGTCACCTATCTGTCGCAAATGTCTATAATTTGACTTATATAAAATTTTTCAGGTTTTTTTTTGTTTTTAACCTTATTTATTAATAAATTTTGGCGAATTTTGTTAATATGAAGCCTGCTGAGTTAATGTCACCTGAATGTCGCAAATTTTTATAATTTAACAGTGAATAAATATATTCGATTTTTTTTTGTTTGGGCTGCCATATATGAGTAATTTTTGTGGAAATATATTAGTTTTAGGCAACTAGTGACATTTCAGAATTGTCGCAACTGCCATTATTTAAATTTTGAAAAAACTTTTTAGAGTTTTTTTGTTTTTAACCTTATTTATTAATAAATTTTGGCAAATTTTGTTAATATGAAGCCTGCTGAGTTAATGTCACCTGAATGTCGCAAATTTTTATAATTTAACAGTGAATAAATATATTCGATTTTTTTTTGTTCGGGCTGCCATATATGAGTAATTTTTGTGGAAATTTATTAGTTTTAGGCAACTAGTGACATTTCAGAATTGTCGCAACTGCCATTAATTAAATTTTGAAAAAACTTTTTCGAGTTTTTTTTTGTTTTTAAACTTATTTATTAATAAATTTTGGCTAATTTTGTTAATATGAAGCCTGCTGAGTTAATTTCACCTGAATGTCGCAAATTTTTATAATTTAACATTGAATAAATATATTCGATTTTTTTTGTTAGGACCGCCATATATGAGTAATTTTTGTGGAAATTTATTAGTTTTAGGCAACTAGTGACATTTCAGAATTGTCGCAACTGCCATTATTTAAATTTTGAAAAAACTTTTTCGAGTTTTTTTTTTTTAATTCCGGGCAGTTTTTGGGAGTGTTTTTTAAATGGAGTTCCCCTGGAACTCCCGGTGAATCGGAGTCCTTCCCGAATTCAGGAGTTTCATGCCCTATTAGTCATAGAGAAGACCCTTTGCTCTGATCCCAGAACAAAAACCTTTACCCTAAAATCTCAAGATTGCTAAATCATTTTTGACCCTTCAAGCCACCTCAGCTGAAAGCAAGCGGGTTTTTAGTAGCAGTGGAAGATTTTAATAACAATAGACCGAAACAGTCTCGGAGTAGACACGGTGTCTGAACTGACGAAGTGTAGAGCTTGGAAGGATTTATTAATTATTATTTATTTATGTTCAATGTATATGGTATTTTATATGTAAAACCAATAAAATTAATATACATATATAACACTGGACAACAAAATTTAGACGACCCTAATCATCATTTATGGCAACTATGGTTTTTGGTCAAGTTTTTGGCGTTGATCAAAAATATGGAATCAGATTTTAGCCAATGCCTCAGATTTTTAGTTATTCGGAGTCAAAGTTGAGATTTTTCGATTTTTGGGGTATTTTGGGCTTCTATAGAAAAACCTATGGGTTGTAACAAAAGTTTAAAAACATATTAAGATAACGGAAACATTCATTAATAATAAGGCGTTTAAAATTTTCTGTAATATTTAATTTTTTTTTATTTTTTTCATTTTTATAAAATGAGTGGTAACTCCTTTTTTTGATCCTAAATAACTTGAAAGGAAATTGCTAAAAATTTTATGTAATCCTTTTTTAGATATGTTTTTTATAAGGAATCTGAATATGCCAATAGTTTTTTTGTAGAATTAATAATAAAAAAAATTTTGCGAATTTTTTTTTGAACTTTGGACGCGGTTTAAAAAAAATTGGAGGCATTGGAAAAAAATTAAGTCCAGGATCGTTATCGCAAGAAAATTCTCTACAAAACCCTTAAAAAATCGTTTATGTTGTTTTTTTTGTTGTCCAGTGTAATATATTTTCGTTTCAAAAAATGAATAACAAAATTATAAAGTAGCACAAGAATAATAAATTTTTGTTCAGTATTTTTTTAAAATCCCGAAAAAGGGAGGTATCAAGGTTAGATGTGGACAAGGGGTCACTTTTCAAATCACATTGTAGAATTTTAATATAAAAAATTGAATATTTATAAATTATATCTCTAAAAAAGACCAAATTGTTGTTAAATCGATCTTCTTTAAATGGAAGGGGGAGGGAGTTGAGCTAAATTTTTACTGTACTTATGTAAATTCTAATTAGAATAATATAAAATAGCTTCCTATAATTAGATATTTTCAGTTAATATCTGAAAAAACAAGATTAAAATGGTATATTATGCATATAAATGCCTATAACAGCTGATAGAGTAACGGAAGTGAAAATTAATTTTTATGTTTAGATCCGGCTTTATATAAGACCCAATATTTGACTCCTTTTTAGCTTTTAAAGCTTAAGGTATTTTAATTATGATCAAACGACCCAAACACGCCGGTTTTTGATTCCATTTTCGACCCGGGCATGTGCCGGTGGGTCGCCGACCGGTCGCCATGGGTCACCGGGTCGTATTAACAGCCCTGATTGCAAGACGATATTTAATGGTTATGGCACGGTCTTAATTTCTTATTCAAGTTCTGCATTACAACAGCTTTTAGTATCCCAAAAATTTGTGAACAACGCAAAAATTAAATAAGCAGCTGCCATTTTTTTATAAATTTGTCATATCATAAAATATATTCAACGCAAAATAAAATTCATTTAGGCAACCTTGATTTTTTCGAAATATTTAACACACCCATTTAATCACAATAACCATATAAATAAAATTGCAACGTCCTAAACGAGAGGATTTTCCAAAATATTTTACGGATGTGAAGGAAAATGGGTAAGTTTTTTTTTCACCTATCAGTACAGTTGGTTGAATGATAAAACATAAACATACGACACCATTTTGTTATGAGATAAAGTTAATCTACTCAATAATTCGGTGAAAAAAAATTTCAACTTGAACGAAATACCTGATTAAAATTTTAAGGTATGCGCGAAAACAATTCTCAGAACTGTGTCAATTTTCCCCCAAACCCACATTTTGCATTTATATCATGTCGATTTAACGATAATGATTTCGCTGAATCGAAACAAACTTTTAGTTAAACACTATGATTTATTCCTTAATATTAGTGACAATAGTCAAAAAGTATACGACAATAACATTTAATTACGCTTAATATACTGAAAATTATACCTGAAGAAAATAAAAACGTTACCTGTCCGAAACTATGATGAATAATTCTAAACAACAAATTACCTACCTTCTTAAATGGTCCACATCAAACATTTCAAGCCTTTACTTAGGGGCGGCATCAAATCGTGTCCTACGGATAAATAATAAAATTAAAATAAACCTAGGCGAAAGTGCTTTTTGCAGATTTATTGGTCTGTTTCTCATACCCTTCCTCATCCTGCTACTTATCGTCCAAAAAACCTCGGCCCAGGATGCAATTATTCTCGACTTCCTAACTTTCTCGAACAGTCCGAGGCAGCGGATAGCCTTCCTCCCGAATGCCCCGCTGTCCCCAGCTAACGTGAGCCGTGCTATCACAGATGCCGAACGACTCGTTGACGAACTGAGTCGGGATCAATTGAGGGCCGTACTTTTCACAAGTAAGAGTAGCCAATATATATTCTTAAATATTTTTGTGATAGTTAATACTATGGTATTTTAAAAAGGGGAAACGATTAAGCGTGATATTTTAAAATTTTAAATATATCACAGGTCAACAATTTTTTGAGAGTTATGAATTAACTACAGAGACCAAACCTGCCATCTTAGGAAATATCAAATCCGTTTACCGTTTTGCCTAATCAAATACATTGAAAATTTTAGAAAAAAAGGCTAAAAAACCAAAAAAGATTCAAAAACAAAAATAAATTTAAATTTTATTTTTGCATATACACAATAATTAAACCGTTAAATTCAAACTTTAAATAATATTTTTATTAAAAACCGATAATATATCGTGTCATAATTAAGTTTGGACGCGAAATATTTTGTATTATCTAAATGCCGATGTAAGAGCTTAATATAAATAAAATTTATTTTTCATTATTTGTGATTAAAAATATAAGTTACAAGGGATTTTTATATGCAAAAAAGATTTTTAAATTTTTTCTTTTTAGGGTATATTTAGATCTGTCAATTTGGTCAAAAAAGGCCATTTTTCGTTATAGACGGATCTAAGAAGCCAAAGACGGAAGAAACTAAGAAAAACGAAAAACATATATGAGATTAAGCCATCATGGGGATGCATTCTTTTATGTTTTTATATAATTCACGCTTATGACATTGATATTTGTTGACCTGTGTATTATCAAAAACAAATACCATGTTACCTTTCGATTATTTCTGACTTTTTGTTGAAAATATATTAAAAACAAAGAAAGTTAGCTATAACGACTAAATAAATTCCGTTTATAAATCAGAAGTTGTTCAAGGGTGTCAGTATGGATTACACTTTAGAGTTTAAACCAAGTCGTAATATTTCGTCTTGGCCCATCCGATATAAGACAGGCCCAGAATTTGGTAAATTGTTTTAGGCCCGGCCTGACCCGATACGACTCGAATTCACAAATACGGCCTGATTTTACATTACAAGCAAATTTTTTGCTTTATAGCACAAGTCAACAAATTTTTGAGAGTTATGAGCTAAATAGAGAGATCAAACCTGCCATCTTAGGGATTTTCAAATCCGTTTTCCGTTTTTTTGATCAAACTTTAGTCAGCTATAAACATTAAAAATTTAAAAAAAATGTTAAAAAAAAACATAAAAGATTTATATTCACAACGGTTAAACTGTTAAATTTTAACTTCGAATAATATATTTATTTAAAACCGATAATATATCGTGTCGTATTTAAGTTTGGACGCGAAATATTCTGTTTAACTAAATGCTGATGTAAGAGCTTGATATACAAAAAATTTAATTTCTCATTATTTGAGATTAATATAAGTTACAAGGTATTCTCGAGGTCGTAAAATCTGTTAAAAAGGTCATTTTTTAAATATGGACAGATTTAAGGAGCCGAAGGAAGAAACTAAGAAAAATGGAAAATATATATGAGATAAGGCTATTATAGGGACAGGGCCGTACCAGGTTTCTCAAGCGCCCCTAGGCAAAAAAAAATAAGGCGCCCCTTATTTATTATATAGAAAGAACAAGAGGTAACAATAATAATTTTTTTAATACATGGTAAAAATCTTATATAATTAGAATATATATGATAAAATAGAATTCTAAACAATGCATAATAAAAATCAAAATAAAAATAATGTAGCGCCCTCAGCAAATGTCTGACCCATGAGATAGGCTGGTACGGCCCTGTATAGGGATGATGCTTTCATGTTTTTATAAACTTATTTTTGTAACATTGATATTTGTTGAACTGCGAAATCTAATAAAAAACAGAATATAGAAGTATATAACCTTTATCTTGTGATAAAAAATTTATCATTTTTAGCTTTTGTAATAATAGTAAAAAAAAATAAGGTAAGATATTTAGAAAGTCTGCGGGCCGGGGGGGGGGGGGGGGGGGGTTTAATCCTGACTTCGCTACCCGACATACTCAGTTACGATGTACCATGGTATAGCCTCAATATAAAGTTAAACTGAATAATTAACCATTGTTTTAGATTTTTCTTAATATGCTTAATAGGTAAAAGACAAGTTTTATTTATTAAAATATAATTATTTAGGGAACGCGAACTCACAGTTAGTGGACAACACTAAAATTAGAATGGGATTTATTGCATCTATCGCAGCAGATACATTGAAAAACCAAATGCAGTAAGTTTTTTTTAACAAGATTATTTTAGAAGTTTTTTATAATTGTTTTTTTACTTGGTATATAATCATTAGATTGTGAATTTATTATTGGTGATAGAGAATTGCAAATCAACCAATCTTATTATTTTAATATTATGCAACTTTATAATTCGGAATTTATAGGCTGGTTTGTATCTGAGAACTTTATAAAATAAATCTGAATTTTAAATCAGACAATTAACCCAGGCCAACAAATATCATTGTCAGAAAAAAAGAGTTTATGAAAACATTAAGCATACTTCCCCATGATGGCCTTATATTAAAAGCGCTAATAAAATTATTACGAGACAATCCTGAGATCCTTGTTGAGACGCATGAACTTTTCCGTTTTTCATAGTTACTTCCACCTTTGGCTCCCTAGATCCGTCCATATCGAAATAACCTTTTTTGACCAACTTGAGATAAGATGGCAGGTTTGGTCTTTGCAGTTAGCTTATAAATCTTAAATTTGTTGACCTGTGTATTTACTGAGTGAAATACTTAGTTTTAGCGCAAATACTACACCAAAAATAAAGGGAAGTTGGGTTGAGCCGAACGGGCCAGGGTAGGAAACATTTATACTCTAGCTTATGATTGATTGATAAAATTTAAAATAGACAACAAGGTCGATTAACTAAGGATCAAATGGTCGCTTACCTTAAATCTTTTGATCTCCGAAATACACCCTTGCAAGACGAATGCCCATATAAATATGACCCAAGAGTAAGGGCTTGTAGTTACGTCTACCCATACCGAGAAAGCGATGGCTTTTGTAACAATTTACGACATCCATTCTGGGGTAGTGCTCATTACCCCGCCTCGCGGTTTATACCAGCTGATTATGGGGACGGTAATTGTACTTAAAAATATAAAATTATAAGAAGCTTTTATAATATTCCACTGGTAATATTATTATATACGTAATGACTCTATATGTAAGTTTGATATTTCATATATTAATTTAACACAGATATTATATTTGCTGACACACGAATATAAAAAAATCGTTTTATTCACTGGAAGAGTTGAATGATCTTTTAATAAATTTGTCTCTGCAACCCACATGTTTTGGTATTTAAATGTAGGATTTAATGAGCCTAGAAGAGATTCAAGGGGTGCCGAACTCCCAAACGCACGTGTTATAAGCTCAGCTGTTTTGCCTTCCCAGCCTAAGCCCCACGCCCGAATAACAAACATGATGATGGTGTTTGGCCAGCTCCTGGATCACGAATTCGCTTTTGCCTCCAGCCCTACAGGTTTCACTTTTATTCGCTATTTGGCTAAATAATGCTACTCATTACAATAATGGTAAACTCTCGTAGCTATCTCAGCTTAAAGCGATAATAGAGCGTACGTCCAATTGAGAGCCATTAATTGGGCTATTAAGCAAGTTTAGGCCCTTAAAACGACATGAATGTTTTTTGTATCATAATTTATTTGGCGGATATGAGTTTTAAAGCTTCATTTTCTTTTAATTGGACATTCTGATATGCCAAAAATTTTTAAGCCTCTAGTTATATTGTTTTCTAGGCGTAGATTTACTTATGTAATTCGCCAGCTCGACTCTGCCTAATGACATAAAATAAGAAATGAGTGTTAAGCAATGTATTAAACGTAAGGGCCAAACCTTGGTGCAGTCTTATTTTTAAAATATAACTAAACACAAACTTGATTTTGGCATTAAATAATCTCCTAACCAACGTGTTTGACAATTAATTTGAAATTTTCTGTCTTATGTACTCCCATAACCATCAAAATATTTAGGATTCATGTTTGGGAAACTAAAATGTTGCGATACGCGGAATCTGAATCACCCGTTGTGCTTGAAAATGAACTTTCCGCAAGATGATGAATTTTTTGGGCAATATCGAATCACTTGCATGGAAATGGTGCGTTCTTTACCAGCGATTGACACAGATTGTAGATTAAGTAAGGGTATCATAATATAATAAGGCCAGAGATGGTTTTATTTTGAGAGCTGATGGGAGAGTATCCTTGGGGAGAAAAAACACCAAATGTGTATGAGCTCGAAACTTACTACAATATGAATGGTGAATCTTTTGGGTTTTTAATTAAATTAAGAACAATTTGCACATAATTTTGTAAACTAATTTGAACATCACTTATTCGATATAGAAAATTAAGATTGCCTGAATATTTCATTTTTTTATATGAGGAGCGTAAATTCTCAAAATTCGCAAAAAAAATCCACACTCGAATGTTTTGGCAATTGAAAATGAGAAATGCTTAAGGTAGGATATATTAATTCAAATATGTTTTTACGACCTCAGTTAGCATTTTATAAAAGAATATATATCTAGGTCCAAGGAACCAAAACAACGAAGTAACGTCGTTCATTGACGGTTCCATGATATATGGGTCAACCCGCGAAGTAGCCACTCGATTACGGGCCTTCACGGGAGGTAATCATCCTAATCTGAATTTCTTGCATAATTAAAAAGTCGATATTATTCCAATCCTTACAAATATTTTGATTTTATTTTTGTTGTAATTGCTATAATTATGTAGGATTGCTAAAAACGCAGCCTAACCCATTTAATCCGAGACATCAACCCATGATGCCCATATCGAACATATCGTCATCCATGCAATGCGAAATACGTTCTTTCCCATACAAATGTTTTGCCGCGGGTACCCTAAAAATTTGTTAACATTAAAAATGTTGTTTTTATATGTTTTAAGTAAAATCGAGAAATGGCAGACTCTAAAGATTGGTGAATGTTGGTGTGGGAGGCTAGTGGTAAGTTAAATGGAGGCGATATGAAAAATTACAACTTCAACATTTTTTAGCTAAAGGGGCAGACTCGTGAACTACTCTAAATGATAAGATATATTCTTTTCGGCGAGATTTTTTAATGACTCAACTCTTATAAATTTAGGTGATACTCGCGCCAACGAAAATTCACTTTTGATCGTCATTCATACACTATTTGTTCGGGAACACAATCGAATAGCTAACATTCTGTCCGCACTTAACCAGGGGTGGGACGATGAAACTATGTAAACTCATTTTACCATATAATTTTATATACAAAACAATGAGGGCCAACTTAGAGTAAATTTAGATATTAAATTAACAAAACATTGAGGGCCAACTTTTGTACATGAGAATTAAATATATGATATTGCATAGTTGATAGGGTGTATGCGATAGTTAGATTAAACAATTAATTAGACCTAAATCAGCTCCGATCTAAAATAGGCAAAGTTTTTGTTAGTATGCCGGGCACAAATATGAAGTTTAAGCAGGTCAAAACCTTAAAAGCATTGTAATATTTGAATTTCTTAATTTCTGCAGGCTATATCCTAATACAGCCAATATTCTTTTCCCATGTGTTAAACCTTGGTAGTTGACACTTACATTTTATAAGGCAATTTATATATTATTGATTGTAGCTACCAAGAGGCCCGACGGATAGTAGTAGCCGAGATTCAGCACATATCTTACAATGAATTCATACCCCTACTAATTGGGGAAAACAACGTGGAGAGATACGACCTTGTCCTTCGACGGACCGGTTACTTCATCGGCTACGATCCTGGCATTGACGCTACGGTAGATCACGGGTTCGTGACTGCGGCATTCCGGTTCGGGCACAGCCTCATAAAGTATTTAGATTGATTGTTTTAAGTCAAAGTTTGTATTTAAGGAGACACACGTTTCGAAACATATACGACATGAAATGCGCTAACGTTTAATATTTAAATATGAAATGAAGGACCATGTTAAGGTCCTGCTGAGTCTAATACATAAAGTTATATTTATAAGCAAAATTTTGTACAAACTAAGCTACAATTTAAATTTTGGGTATTTTGCTAAATGTTTCAACTAGCAGCCTGCCTAAGCAGGTGAAATTGTTTATAAAAATTTTAACTTTTGAACATAGTTTCTTTTTTATTTGGTTTACAAAGTGCTTAAAGTCATATCTCTATATGTGAAGATATAATATTCAATCACTTATAAGGTAATTTATTTCAAAAAAAGTTAAAATACCTTCCCCCTCCCCCTACCTATCCAAATTTATCATGATATATAAGTAAGGCAAGGCGTTTATTTCTTCGGGTAATTGAAAAAATTAGTCTTTATATTATTATGTTATTTTCGATAGCAAAGATATGTTTCGACTAAGTGAACGTAATAACGCAATGCCAACCCTTGCTTTGAGGGGTGACTTCTTTCAGCCCCAACACGTTTATCGAGACATAAATCCCGAGGGGATGGATTCACTCATGCGGGGCATAATTCAACAACCCACTCAAAATATGGATAATCACATAGTCGACGATGTCAGGAACCATCTTTTTAAGTTGCCACATGAAAGATTTGGTATTTTTTTCGATTTAATAATAATGGACTTTTAAGCATGTGATTACAAACTTGCAAAAATTATGAGTAAATTTTTTAATTTATGAAGCCATGCCTTTTACCGTAAACGACTTTAAATCGGTTCTAATATCACAGTGGGTTTTACAGCAAAATCACATTCCGGCGATACCAGTTTTGACCTCTTGTTATTTCTTTCTTTGGACAAAGTCTGTTTGTGGTATATTGGCACCGCTAAGCAAGATAAGTACCAAAACCACAATTTTTGCAACCTCAAGTAAAAATAATTATAACAAAAATTGCCTGAGCCAAGCATCGCTTGGATTCCTTTTATGTAAGAACAGGCTTTTCCTCTTGACACATCGTTTAATGCCCAATCACTCTGCCCTTAAAATATGTTTATGTAAACATAAAATTAAAAATTGTCTATAATTGAATTTTGATTATAGGCATGGATCTAATGGCGCTAAACCTTATGCGGGCACGGGAACAAGGTGTGCCCAGCTATAATGAATGGCGAGAATATTGTGGACTCCGGAGATTTACTCGCTGGGTGGATATGGTTGGCCATGTATTACCGGACGCCATAGAAGGACTTCAAGCTGTTTACAGGTCCGTCCCTAATTAGTCAATTTTTATGATGAATACTAAATTGATTATATATAAATCTTTGCAAAAATCATTGAGCTTAGTTATGATTTAATTGTAATTTTTAGAAATTTACCGTTTTTTGGAATTAAACATGCTTTGGATGACAGACCCTGTATCGTTTTTATATAATGAAATCAAAATCTTTTGAAAACAATTTCATTTTAAAGAATTAGTAAACAGTTTTTCTAGCACAAATTTTGAACGGAATGTTTTTAACTTTTATCATAATTTTTAAATTGTTATTTAGAGATCCACAAGACATCGACTTGTTTATTGGTGGGGTGTCCGAATATTCAGGAGATTTTTACACTCAAAATAACAGCAGATCAAGTGAAGGTATCTTGGGTCCGACGTTTTCATGCATCATCGGCAATCAGTTTAGACAATTTAGGTTTGGGGATCGCTTTTGGTATGAAAATGCAAATTCAGCCCTACGTATTAATCATGCATTTACTCCAGGTAAACTTAATTCACATAATTTAGTCCACCAGAATATTACTTTATGTCCTATTTTCAAATACGTTTAATTTTTCGTGATGAGATTAAAGTTAACAATTTAGTCAATTTTGTAGGGAAGACAATAAATGTATTCTTAATTTATTTTAGTGATGAGACTATAATTTTTATTATTAAAATTGCGCAAAATTTTTTGAATTTTTAGATGCAGTTTAAATTAAAACAAATAATTTTAAAAAGATAATTAAACATTTTTTGAGTTTGACTTGTAATATTTAAAAACTTTGTCAATGTCAATAAAAGAAAATAGAGAATATCTTATATAAGATATTTTCAAGGCTTCCATATCCAAATTTTTAAGTGTTGTGATTTTGTAAATGTAAATAAATTAAACAAAAAATAATTAATTTGATTGTTACTTTTAATTCCCACTATTATGGGCGCGTTCAGAATTTAGTCATTTTTTGAAAAATTAAAAATTCTAAAAATTTGAAATTCTTAAATTGGGTTTATTACATCGATAATTATTTTTGTATTATAATATTTTCTCACACTCGGTGCAAATGCTCTAAATTTATATAAAAAATTTATTAATATTTTATAATTTTGACGCTTTAAATATTTTTTAAAAGCATTTAACACAAAATCTATTTTTTTGATTGCTTCATAATTATTTATGTTAACTATGACATATTTGAGGCCTATGAAATCACACTTAACCCCTTGTTTTTACTTTATTCCTCCCCTCCCTCCTTCCTTGTGAATAAAATCATGGGTACGTTTTTGAAGTCTGCATTTTATTATATTTTTTAGCTCAATTGCAAGAATTAAGGAAAGTTACTTTGGCCAGGGTAATATGTGATAATACCGATACTATTGGATCATTACAACGCAACGTGTTTCTTAGAGCTAGTCTAACGTAAAAATATTTTAATTTTACGTATTTCAGGGTGTTTCGGCTTTCAATTTAAAGAGCTTGATGTTCTATCACGAATGAAAAAATTATAATATGAAAAAAGGTAAACTTTAGAAAAAATAAATAACCACCAAAACAATTTTTTTTACCTTTTCCGCTTCCATCCCCTCTTAAGTTTTACGGCAAGTCTATTCGGTGTAAAATGAACTCGTGTAAATACACGAGTTCATTTTACACCGAATAGACTTTTACACGGGTTCATTTTACACCGAATAGTAAAAACGCTTTGCAATATAGATGATTTATTATAATAATGGTTTTCTAATGTAAAATTTTGCGAGGATTTCAAATTTGTTATTCAATTTTGTCTAACTCTTTTAGTTTTTAAATAAATGCGATTTCAAAATTTTAATAACAATATAAAATAACTAATTTGAATTCTTACAAAGCTAATGATTATAATCGACTAATCTAACATTTTAAAAAGAATTTAGTTATTTTATTCGCAAAATTTTTATTTAATATCCTATAATTTTTGGTAAAATATATATAAATAAAGCTCAAATGTTAGTTTTGGAAGTTTTTTTATATAAATAGAAGAATTGTAAATGTTAAACTAATAACACTGTGGCCAAGAGGACAGCTTCGTTCCTCTTCATGCGTGCCCGGTTCGAGTCCTTGTGGAAACTTTTTTTTAATAAATTTTTAATATATTCAAGTGTTGCATGAATTAAGGTAAAAATATTTTTGCAGTTCCTGGAGTGTTATTTGTTATTTTAATTTAAATGTTTTGCATTTGTTAATATTCTGATTTATAAATTTTATTGATTAATTATGTTCCATGATTAACAAAAAATTTAAAGTATAAAAGCATTCGAGATAGAAAAATTCAAATAATTATGTAAAATAATAAAAATAAATTAATTCGTTTAATTTTATGCCTATTTATTGTAAATCGCCCTTAATAAGTTTGTTTGTTTAAGATAATTACACTTTTGCTATTGTTTTTATATAATGGATAATCTGAAATTTCAAGCATTATCTTTTCTACGCCAAATATTTAAGATAATAAAATATTTACAATTTTGACAGTGGATGCTTCTATAGAAATTTAAGGCTTTAACTCCAACTTTAGCTCTTTAAAAACTAAAGTGTCCTTATCCCCCCCCCCTTCCGACATGGTGTATAGCTTTCTTTTACCCATGTTATAGCGTGTTTAATGTTTTTGAATCTTCTTTTTTAATTTTGAGTTAGCGAAAAAATCATTCTAAGTATTTTCGTATATTTTGAATGTTTAGCAAGCTGAGTTTTACAGATTTTCATGTTTTAATGCAGTAATGCCCTAACAGCCTGTAGCAACCTGCCCGAAATGGATACCCAGTACTGGGCTGCCTAGAAATTGGATTACGTTTAAGGGGCACAGGTGTGCGAACTTGATCTCCAAAAGCCTAATTTTATATTTTTTTTATAACAAAATCAATTATATACTATAGATGATTATATTTCATAATTTAAACCACTTTAAAAAAATTTAGGAAGATAATAAATTTTGCTCATGAGATGTATCTTTTCTGTATCGTTGTGATCTCTATTAAGAATGTTAGCTCTCAAAAATAACATGCAGAGTATTATTTTAAGAAAATACACAACGCCTAATGGGGTTGCCACATCTCTTTTTTAACTTGTACATTATTTTCAGGTTCGCAGCTTTCATATTTCCGAAGACAATGGACCCTAAACATTGTGCCGCTTAAAAAATATTCCCTTAGCACAAAATTTGTTTTTGACGCTAACTCATACTTAATGAAATTGTTAAGATATACACAAAAAAGTAGCTGAAATTCATGAAGTCAGTAATTTACAGGGACTTAATGACAGCTAGTTTCTTACGATCAAAAAAGTTCACATAAAAGCTTATTACATGTAGCTATGAGCATTTTAAGAAGTGATTGTATATTTAGCCCAGGTCGACAAAAATTTGGGTGAAAAT
Organism: Acutogordius australiensis; assembly: GCA_030555515.1. Classification (NCBI taxonomy): domain Eukaryota; kingdom Metazoa; phylum Nematomorpha; class Gordioida; order Gordea; family Gordiidae; genus Acutogordius; species Acutogordius australiensis. Next base: position 22,342,181 of record CM060245.1, on the reverse strand, counting down.
AGAAAATTTTGACACTGGGATGAAATAATTCCTATAATGGTTTTATCTCATGTATATTTTCCGTTTTCTAAAGTTTTTTAAGACTTTGGCTATTCCGTAGGTATAAATCAAAAAACGGCCAAATTTGACAGATTATTTTTGAGGGATACAGAAAAAAAGTTTAAGCTCATACATCAACATTAGAGTAATAAAAGGCAATTTAAATAGCCTTTTTTAAATAATATACCATTAAAAATATGTTTGGTACAGAAGGCTCCATATCTACCTTAATCCTTTCCGGTGACATTGTATAGTAGTAAGTTAAATTTATTAATGATAATAATTTTTCCTATTTATCGGTCAATTGATAATTTATAGGTAAATTGGCTGTGGCCATACAACGAAAAATCTAGTTTTGACACCTCGATAACGGGTAGGCCGATTTTATTTGTAAAGTTTAATTGGGAAAACATAATAATGATACCTGTCTATTGAGTAGAAAATCTCTCTTAAACCAGAGAATGCTAGGGCGAGATATTTGTAACGCGAATGTTACGAAGGGGTCTTTAAGGACCCCAATTCTATAGCTATATAATTTAAAAAGTTTTTAGTGATATTCGATTATTTAAAATTAAATACGTGCACTTTCATAGGTCAACAAATTTTTGAGAGTTATGAGTTAACATTAGGGATTTTCAAATTCGGGTGCCGTTTTTTCTATCAAACTTAGTAAGTCAGTTATAGACATTGAAAATTTTAGAAAAAATGTCAAAAAAAAAACAAAAAAGATTTAAAAATAAAGATTAATTGAATATTTTGTATATTCACAACAGCTAAACTGTTAAATTTAAATTTCAAACAATATTTTTATTAAAAACCGATAATATATTGTGTCGTATTTAAGTTTGGACACGAAATATTATGTATGAGCTAAATGCTGATGTAAGAGCTTATTACACTAAAAAATTTTATATTTCATTATTTGAGAATTTTTATACTATTCATTTTTTTCTTTTAGGGTACGAGGTCGCAAAATCTGTCAATTTTGTCATAAAAGGCCATTTTTTTAACGGATCTAAGGAGCCGAAGTTACGAAAAACGGAAATTATATATGAGATAAGGCCATCATGGGGATGTAAGCTTTTATGTTTTCATAAATTTTTTGACAATGATATTTGTTGATTTGTGTTATAAAACAATATTTCCATAAATACTAAAAAATTTTATCTAACACGAAGAAAAAATAAATATGAAAAATGGAATTTATTTGTTTTTTATCTCTACATCAAATAATCTTTTCAATAAAACGAAATATATGAATATCGGGTAATAATATGTGTAATTAAGTCTGGTAGAAAATATAAGATAGATAAAAAAATATTAAGAAATAACCATAAGTAAGGGAATTTATAAAAAGAATTATTTATAATATAAAATACAAACCTATTTTTGTCTATTAAATAATTTAGAAAAACCATAGATTTTTAATTTTAAAACTATCATGTATTTAAATATTTTAGACCATGTGGAGCTTATATCAATTCCAATAGAACTTTTAATTAGGGCACGTGCAAAGTGAGTTTTTATTTCCGTAAAATTTTCAAAATTCTAAAAATTTTAAAATTTATTTTTTTTTTCAAAATTTTTTAAAAATTTTTTATTTCAGAAAAAGCATTTTATGTGAATAATCTAAATTTGGCAACTTTTTAAAAATTTGCGTTTTATTTCAAAATTAAATTTTTTAAAATTTAAAAATTTTACGAAAATAAAAACTCACTTTGCACGTGCCCTTATAAAACAAATTGTATTATTTAATAGTTCATATAAATGTAAATGGATATATGGAATTTAGGATGTGCTGGGGTCCATATAGACCCCACAGTCTAATGATTAAAAGCAAAAAAGAGAAAATCTATTTTTGATGTTTATGCCATAGCTAAACAACTTGCCCCAGAAATTTTAATTATAGTATACCATATCTTTATAAATTATGTTTGAAACCCCCACGTGCAATTACAAAGGAAAATGCATTTTTGACGCGTGAAAATAAAGCTGGCTTATATTTGTACCAAATGAGGAGGAACCTAATTGTTATTTAAGTTAAATACTTATAAAAATTATGTTAAACAATGTTAAAAACCCTTTTTTTTATTTTTTGGTTACCAATTGAGTTATGTTGCCAACCTGTTGAAAAAAATTATATCTTTTTAATTATGTTTCTCGTTGATTGGAATACTAAATGTCCAACTTATTGTGCAAATGCCTTTTTTTACATTTTTAAAAATGTAATAATGGCTATTAACAAGGCTATTTTAATCAGACAGATTTTTAATGTCAAAAGTCTAGCAATATTTTGTCTTAACAAAACTTCTAATGCGTATTTACTTGCATATTAAGACATTTAATGTGACATTAAAATTTTGAATTGCTGAAATTTAATGATATATTAATGCGCAATAGTTAGGAAGCTTAAAAAAATTGTTTTTTTTAACCCGCGAATGCTAGGCTGAGAAATTTGTAAAGTAAATGCTAGGGTGAAAAATTTATAACGCGAATGATACAATGGGGGCCATACTGACCCCAATATTTAATGTCTATAACTTCAAGAACCTTTAAGCATCATCATTTTTCTATACGTGCTTTTCAATTATAAATTAATATAAGCTATAATTAATGTATATTGTCAATCTATTTGACACAAAGTAGAAATAAATCTGAAAAATGGAAATTTTTGTTTTCTATATTACAAAAGATCTTGTGAATAAACTAAATATATTAATAATATTGATAATCGCGTTTTTAGGTCTATTAGAACACATGAAGAGAGATTATGAAATTTTTTTTTGAAATAAAATAAATTTTGGCCATTATTTACCATAAAAACTATATAAGGGCGCGTTCAGACTCAGTTCATTTTTTTTAAAAAATTTTAAAATTTTTAAAAATTTTGAATTTTTTGGATTTTTATTTTTTTTTTCAAAATTTTTTAAAAACTTTTTTCTCAGAAAAACATTTAATGTGCTAATAACCATAATTGGTAACTTTTTGTAAAAAAGCGTTCAATGTCAAAAGGTAAAAATTTTAAATTTTTAAAATTTTTCAAAAAAATGAAAGGAGTCTGAACGCGCCCTAAAGAGAAAAAAAATTAATTCAGATTATTGTTATACAATATAATTAATTTGCATACTTAATTGTAAAACTATTTAAAAAATAACTAAAAAATTAGGGTGCAATTATTTAAGTATACATTAAAATTGAGACAATTGTATTTCAACAAATTTATTGTGGGGTCCATATAGACCGCAATAGAATTTCTAACTAAAGATATATTGCTATTAAACTGAGACCAAAGTTTAATTTCTAGATCTATTTAATATGAATTTAAAAAAGTAACAAAAATTTAATTTATTATAATTTTTAAGATTTTTAAAAATTAAGATGTGCTGGGGTCTATATGGACCTCACAGTACTAAACGCGGGTTAATGTGTGTGTTTGCAAAAACATTTTAAATGTTTATGCACATTAAAGTTATAAAACATTTGGAGTTTCATATACATTTAAAGCAATATACGAGCGTTTGTTGTTTTTGTGCATTGTGTGATAGGACAAAGTATAAGTTATTAGCTTGTTTAAATTGTAACATCACGCTTTCCCAATCTTGCTAAACGATATGGAAACTTCAGGGTATTAATATTTATATGCATTATTTTTAGTGATATATTAGGTGGAATGGATAAGGAAACAGCAATAAAAGAAGTTTTGAAAATAGCCTTAGCTTATGATGGGGTTGTTAAGGGAGTTCGTGAAGCAACTAAATATTTAGACAAGTTAAATTTATAAAATTATAAATGTTTAGACGTGCCGCAGAATTGTGTTTATTATCCAAAAGTTGTGATGAGCCAAGTTATGTTAAATTGATTAAGGCTCTATGCAATGAGCATGGAATTAAGCTTCTGGAGGTTTTGTATTTAGGTATTTTATGTTTTAGGTAGAAGATAGTAAAACCTTGGGAGAAATGGCAGGATTATGCAAAATAGATAAGGAAGGCAAGCCAAGGAAAGTTGTTGGGTGTAGTTGTGTTGTGATCAAAGTATATATTTCCATTATTATTATATTTAAAAATAACATAATTGTTATTAATTTTAATTTTTTATAGCATTTTGGTAGAGAAACACAAGCACATGACGTTTTAAGACAACATTTAAAAGTCCATTAATTACATTGTATATTATAAAATAAATATTTAAATATTAAATTTGCTTTTGACCCATTACAATATTTACAAAGTTTAAAAAACTTTACAATCAACACAAAATATTTGATTATATTTGTATGCACTGAGTTGTTGCATATGATAGCTTAATCAAACTCATTCTTAGATTGAGCACAATATTTAAAGTAAATAAATTACACAAACTTTACAATTTTAATTTTTAATAATTTATTAAAAGTTTTGAATTTAAAAAAGTTAATGTATTGTTAGTCATGAGTTAGTGTTCTTGTCTTGAACATTGCCAAATTTATTTTTGCACTTAGGAATATATTGAACCAAAATTTTAAAATTATTATCTTTTTTTAATGCTACTTTTAACTAGTTTAGATTTGTCAAGTTTTATATTAAATCAAATAGTTTCCAAATTGATTTTTTTCAATTAATAAATGTGTTTTTATTTGGCAATTGCAAATTTGCTTACTTCTGCCGCCTTAACTCAAAATATATGCATAAGTTGTTTTTAATTTTTGAAAACCTTTTAAAAATAAAATGAACTTAATAGTTATACATTTTACACTTCCGGGAAAGCACGGTTTACTTGGGATCAGGTTCCCCAGAAGTAAAATGCTTGTCGCTTCTTTTTTATTGTACAAAGATTAAAATTTTTATATTACAAATTTTTCTGCCAATTCAACTTTTTTTTACATTAGCTTTATGGGCATTTAAGGCTCATATCCATAAATAGATGATCAAAAGAATGTGATTTGTGTTTAGCATCATATTCCTTTGCACACCTAATACAGGGTGATGCTCGGATGCATTTCTTAGATTGCTTTCATCACACAACTCAGGTCATGAATGTTAGAGGCCTTCCCCAGTATCTCCTACTCTGGGGGGGGGGGGGGGGGGGGTAGGAACCATGCGGTTCCAAAAACGGCTGAGGGGGGTAGGTATAGTTATGGGGGGTATTTTAAAAAGGAGGGTAACTATAGCAGTCAAAGTGGGTAATTTATTTAACAAAAATATAATATTTTTCTCAATTTTTTACATGTCTACACACAAAACATATATAACACTGGTCAACAAAAAATGACTTCATATTTTAGACCAAAAACTTTGAACATTTTTCTAACGCAGTTTTTTCTGCTAAACATCATGGTGCTTTCTGTTTTTTCCTATCTGATCTAGTTTTCATTTTATTTAAACATCATGGTGCTTTCCGTTTTTTCCTACCTGATCTAGTTTTCATTTTATTTGCTATAAAGTTGTCAAAAGTACCTTTTTGGCATATTTTTACCTAAATTTACTATATCAAAATATTATTTAAAAACAAAATTTTTTATATGTAAATGTAGGTTAAGAAGTGATTTTAAATAATACTATTTTTTTTAATTATAGCTTTTTTATTTTATATATATTTAAGCTTGGAAAAAAAATTTAAACCCACCAAAAATTTTTTTAATAATTATTAAAATTTTTTTTATAGTATTCTAAAATATTAAAATTATAATAAATTATGTTCCTAGATCGAAAAATCTTAATAAATAAAAGAAAGTGTAACAATATACTCTTAAGCTATATTTTTATTTGTATAATAAAAATAAAATATTAAATATATGTAAAAATGTTACAATTAATTTTAATTATTTAAAATTACCAAGTTTTCAAATTTTGTTTACCCTTTTTTGGTACCCCTTGTTAACCAAAGTTTTCGACTTGGAAATTATCACTATTTGTCTATGCCTTCCAATAATGTCCAATACGAAGTTTCATGCCGAGTGACATCCCATTGTGCAGGCAGAAAAATCCAAAGTGACAAATTTAAGAGTCACTGTCTAAAGGTTCACCCTTCCCTCAAATGGGAAGCAATTAAAAATCTATACACGGTAGTCCAAAAACAAACATAAGTGCCAGAAAAATGCACTATATCAAATTTGAATAAATTACGAAGTTTTGTTTTATTATATTAAAATGCAGATCAAGAAAAATTTGAAATAATCATTGAGGATACCTCTAAATTTTGTAAAGAAAACAATGTTGATTTTAGTTTAAAACAAAAACGCGGCGAGGTGGACGTAATCAAAAGGTAAAAATAGTTTATAATTCATAGCTACCTTATTTAAACATATTTTAAAGCTTTGGATCTTATCTTGATGCAATTTCACGAAAGATTTAATGACGATACTTTACAATTTTATAAAAGAGTCTCGTATTTTACCACAGCTTCATTAAAAAAACACAATGAAGTAAATGTGGAAAATATAAACGAGATATGTGCTTTTTACGACCTTGACCCTTATTTGATTTCTGAAGAAATGAAATTGTTTATTCCGTTTTTCTGCCAAGCTTTAATAAATGGAATCATTTCTACCCAAATGGTTAATATTTTTTTTTAAATTCTAGAATCAAAAAATACTCCAGAGAGTTTCTGTAACTCTCCGGAGGACGACGTTGAAAAAAGTGATGATGATGATAAAACCTTGTTTAGTTCAGATGACAATTTTAACTACATTATACGGCTTTAAATAAAACATACAACAGTTTTGAAAACCTTAAAAAAATATATAAAATTTTGCTCACAATAACCATCTCCAGCTGTAGCGCTGAGAGATCAATGAGCAAGATAAAATTAATTAAAACTTCTCTTCGTAACAAAATGGGAGATATGTTTTTACAAAATCTCGTTTTGTTAAAATCTGAAGAGGACATTTTATTGCAATTAGATAATGACTTAATTATCAATAATTTTAAACATTTGTATCATTATAATAATTTATTATAATAAATAAAATTGAATTCTAGATGGCGCCTTTATTTATAAGTTATAAAAAATCAGTATAATAAGAGGATAATGAATTAATAAGATGATATAATTTCAATAGAAATGCGAACGAATACGAAAATACAATGAATTTTAATCGAATAAGGAGCGATACTAAGATACAATGAATATTGTGGAATAACGAGCGAATACGATGAATGATATAGGAATTTACCGAATAATAAAATGTGTTTATCATATGTGTCAATGTCTTAACATTCTGCCCCACGTTGAAAGAAGATTCTTTCAACTTATTTTGTTGCTGACTGATGAGTGTCGGAGATTGGTAGTGAACATAACTTTTTTGCAGGCCTTTTGTATGTCCCGTCGGAACAAAAAACTGTAGCCACACGGACATGATTATCCGTTCCAGGATAAATTTCTAAAACTCGCCCCATCTTCCATTGAAGAGGACGTGGGTTATCCTCAACTACCAGCACCAGTTGGCCAGGTTTTATGGGCGTAGATGTTGAATTCTATTTATGTCGATGTTGAACTAAAGTCAAATATTCCTTTGACCATCTTTTCCAAAAATGTTGTCGCATGACTTCAAGATGTTGGAATCGAGATAGCCTTCCAATTGCAATTGGCGTTACATCGGGCTCCCTTGTACATGTTAAAGGACCCCCAATTAAAAAATGACCAGGTGTTAAAAATGCTAGATCCTGGGGGTCATTAGATATAGGTTTTAGCGGTCTGGAATTGAGGATCGCTTCAATTTGTGACAATACGGTCGTTGCTTCCTCAATAGTCATTGCTGTTTTGCCAACAATTCTTTGGAGTTGATACTTTGCAGATTTAATTGCAGCCTCCCATAATCCACCAAAATGAGGGGCCCTAGGAGTAATAAAATGCCGCGAAATGCCCTCATTGGCTAGAAACGAGGTTATTTTATCGTTGTCCTGGATAGTGGCGAGCGCTAACTTAAGTTCCTTCTTTGCTCCCCCAAAGTTGGTACCATTGTCCGAATAGACATGCAATGGTTTTCCCCGCCTGGCGCAAAAACGTTTAAACGCATTGAGAATTGCGGATGTAGACAAATTTGAAACTAATTCTAAATTCACAGCCTTCACTGCAAACTAGACAAAGATCGCTCCGTAGCACGTTTGTTTGCTGTTGCGGCGAAACCCTTCACGGAGCAATAAAGGGCCGTAAAAATCCACTCCTGTGTTAGTAAATGGTGCGCTTGGTACAACTCTAGAAGATGGGAGCTCGCCCATTATGTATTTTGTAGCGATTGGTTTTGCCTTGAAACACACCACGCAACGACTGATAACATTTTTTACCGCTTGTTTAGCACACAATGGCCAAAAGTGTGCTCTTACTGCAGAAAGGGTGGTTTGAACACCTGAATGAAAGTTTTTTTCGTGGTAATGCTTAATGACCAAATTAGTGATATGGTGTTTTTTTGGTAGAATCATAGGATGTTTAAGGTCAAATGAGACTTGGGCTTTTGTTATAGCCCCCAACTCGCATTACTCCATCCTTTAAAAACGGGCAGAGGGTTAGCAATTTGCTTTTGTGTGACACCTGATTAGTTTTCTTTAACTCTTCAAATTCTTTTGAAAAGTATTGACATTGGACTTGCTGTATAATGAGCATTAATGATTGATGTAACTCTTCTGAACAGAGCATAGCTGTTTTTCTATTCCCTTTATTACACCGAGTGTTCGACATAAACCTCAGGCAATATGCTATCACCCTGATCATTCTCAAATACTTTGAGAAACTTGTCCAAATCTCGTTGTTCACCGAAATTAAGGCTGTGGATCTCAATCTCTCTTCAGGTATATTCGCTGATGGTTCCATATTGTAATTTGACTCACAATTGGTATTAGAGGATAACCAACTGGGTCCGTTCCACCAGCACCGATTGTTAGTCAACTTCAAGGAATCGCATCCTCGCGATAACAGATCAGCTGGGTTATTTTTGGAGTCGACATGGTTCCAAATGTATTCCGCTGACAACTTGTGTATCTCGGTGACTCGATTAGCGACGTAAGTTTTCCATCGATTAGGAAACGAATTTAACCATGCTAGCACGGTCGTTAAATCAGTCCAACAAAAAACTTGGTATTTTGAATATTCGAACGCTGCGATGGTTCGTGCCATGAGTATGACCAATAACACTGCCCCACACAACTCTAATCTGGGCAATGACACGTTTAATCGGAGCGACTTTGGATTTGGAGCAAACTAACGTCAAACAGAACGACTTAAATTTCGTGACCTAAGGTAAATACATGCCCCGTACGCACTCTCACTGACATCACAGAAACCATAAAATTCCAGTTGAGTTGGATGTGGATGGTTGGTTACCAACCGAGGAATTCGCAGGGTTATTAACCTTTGGAGTTGGATACGCAAGTGATCCCAAATCCTAGACACTTCAGCGGGTAATTTATCGTCCCAAGGTGATTTGATTAAACATAATTGTTGGAGTATGACTTTGGCATTAATGATTATTGGTCCTACTAAACCCAACGGATCAAACAGCTTAGCAATCTCAGAACAGATAACTCGTTTTGTGTAGTTCGAATGTTGGCTAGGCTCCTTGATTACGAACATAAATTCATCACTTGCAGCCCGTCAACATAGAAGTTGCGAAGAATGATCCTTGCAGCACGTGGGTACTGATCTTTACATAGTTCAGCTAGTTGATTGAGAACCCGTATGGCGAGGAAAGGGGCGGATGCCGTCCCATAAGTAACATTATTTAAATCATAAGATTTCAATTCGTCGGAAGGATTACTCCTCCACAAAATTCTCTGTAACTGTCCATGACTAGGGCTTACAAGTATTTGGCGATACATTTTTTCGATATCGGAAGAAATTGCGATTTTATATTTTCGAAAACGAATTAGGATACATGTGAGATCTTGTTGCAAAGCTGGTCATGTCATCAAACATTCGTTAAGGGAAATCCGCTCGTTGTAGTTGCTGAACCGTTAAAAACAACTCAAATTTTAGTACTGATTCTGACTTCCTTAAAAACAGGATGATGCGGTAGATAAAACGACGGTAGGGTAGCATCAGTTTGGTTTAAACTAGGAGCCATGTGGCCTAATTGCTCATATTCATTCATGAATTTAGTATATTCATCCTTTAATTTAGGGTCACGCAAAAATCTGCGTTCAAGAGCCAAAAACTGTTTACGTGCATTATTGAGTCTCCTAAAGCTGAAATATTGGATTTTAAAGGTAATTTTACTATAAACCTCCCTTCAGGTGTTCTGGAGTAATTGGATACAAAACCTTTTTCACATTCAACCTCCTCGGGACTTAAAATATTTTGTGGAAGGTTCTTCAATCTCCCAGAAACGTCAAAGTTCATGTTGAAGTTCAGTTGCAGTGGTGACATTGCAAGATATGTTGCGCTGGACGGTACAATTAGGGGCAACTCCTGATGCAACCCAGCCGAAGGTTTTCTTTTGCCATGTCGGTTGATTTGTAGCTACTCTAATTTGACTAGTCCGTAGGAGATTCCAAAATTGCTCTGCTCCAATAAGTAAATCAATCTTGTTTGAAAACGAAAACTGAGGATCGGCCAAAGATATATCTTTTAGAATTTTAATTTTTAATGGCTTGAACGAATATGCTGGAATGGTAGTGATGTCCTGCAAAACATAAAATTGCAACGCTTTTGAATAAGGGGAACATTTTGAATGAATTTTCATTGTGACCGTTTTTTTAATGTAGGAAGAAGTTTGACCAATTCCATTGATTGAGATGTTGTTAATTTTTGTAGGCTTTAAACCAAGTTTAGTTACTAATTCTTCGGTAATGAAATTTGACTGGGATCCGCTATCGAGCAACGCACGGCACTCGTGAAGTTGCCCATATTTGTCTGTGGCGAGTACGACTGCTGTTGGAAGTAGCACTTGGATTTTGTTTAAGTTGTAAATAGTTGATGAACCAACCACCGTTTCTTCTTCAAAATGTAATAGTGTGTGATGGCGGTTTCCACATTTAGTACAAGATGCATTTTTGCAGGTTTCAACTCGGTGTCCCGGTTCTAGACATTTGAAACATAAAACCTCCCTTTAGGCAACCCGTTTCCGGTCTGTTGGGTTGTAATTGAGGAATATCTCACATTAATAAATTTTGTGATTCTTATGGCATAAGCGACAGAGTGGATAGTGGACTGTATTTGTCACATAGGCATTGGTTTTCTTAACGTAAGTATTAAAACTCGAATTTGACTTATCCGTCGTTTCTAGAATAAAGCATTTGTGGGTTAAAAAGTCGACGAGTTGTTGAAATTTTGGTATCTCCTTTGTAGTAAGTGATAATTCCCAAGCTTTGTTAGTCCTGGGATCCAATTTCGACGAAATAATAAAGATAAGGATGTCGTCCCATGTGTCGACTGGTCTTTTTTGGGCAGTCAACGCTCTCGTATATTTCAAAACATCATCAAGAAGTTTTTGCAATGAATTGTAATTTTTTTTTTGAATCGAGGGAATTTCAATTATTGCCTTAATGTGTTGATGAATTGCTAAACGCGGATTATCATATCTTTCTTGTAGAAGTCTCCAAGCTACGTCATAGTTACCTTCTGCGAGTTCCAAGGACTCGAGAGTGTCTGACGCTGGAGACACGATTGCGCTCTTGAGGTAATTGAATTTTTGGATTTTTGTGATGTTGGTGTTGTTATGTATCAATGACATAAACATTTCGTTAAAATGATAGAAGTCTTTATAAGATCCATTAAATGTAGGTAGCTGTATTTTCGGTAATCGAATATTGTAATTATTGGGGCAGCTGGTCTCTTTTAATGCCATCAGTAGTGAATCGGCCTTTCCAAGACTAGCAAAGTATATCTCTTCGAATTCCGCCCAAACCTAAACATCATCTTCCAATTGATCCATTATATCGTTAAATTTGCTAAGCAACTCATATGCTTTGGCTCTTCGAATAGTCAAATTATGAAAATTCACATTTGAAGCAACATTTACCTGAAATCTCTTGAGTTCGTTTAGTATGTTATTCTTTTTTTTTATATGTGATGTCAGCCATATAACTCGATTTACTTACAATCCGGCCAGAAGGACCATGAATAAAAACAAAAGTTCTAGATGGCGCTTTATTTATAAGTCCTAAAAAATCAGTATAATAAGAGGAAATTAAATTAATAAGATGATATAATCTCAATAGAAATGCGAACGAATACGAAAATATAATGAATTTTAATCGAATAACGAGCGATACTAAGATACAATGAATATTGTAGAATAACGAGCGAATACGATGAATGATATAGGAATTTACCGATTAATAAAATGTGTTTATCATATGTGTCAATGTCTTAACAGGGGTAGCTCTTCCATGAAATTTGGGGAGTAAGAGACGCTGAACTAGACGTTCGAATAAAGTTTTCAAGTTTACACTTTCTTAGCTTTGCAGTAAATGCAAGACTCTCACCAATCGTTTTAGTTGATATCCCTTACATTGCTCTCAAATATAAAAATTAGGACACACAATTAGGTTAGTTACATTAACACCAATTTAAAAAAAAAGCTTACCATGTGTTTTAAAACCTGGCTTATCTTATAGTACTATAACACAGGATGACAAAAACCTTGTTTCTTACTCTGAGGGCATGTGTGTAACTTCTAGCCCCTTCAAATTATAATTATCATTAACGATTTAAAGAAAATATTTTTTTTGTAATTTTAATAATATATTTATACCAATTGTTGCCACAAATTTCCGAATTTTTTAATCCTGAAGCCTAATTGAAAATTCACAATTATAGATTTATTCCTAATTTGTGTTAAAAATTCTATATAAATTAATAATAAATTATATTAGTTTATAATTAGAGTGCATGTTTTTTTTTATTTCTAAAAATTAAGTCTATAGCCTTTCACCCTAAAAGTTATAGAGGTCCGTATGGACACTGTAGCATTGTTACAAATTTCTCCCTCTAGCACTCGTGGATTATTGAAGCTTTTATATAATTACCCTTGTGCCATGTAAGTAATGCTTGTTGAATACAGTTTTTTTTAATAAAAATATTGATAAGGGTGCCGAGTTATTAAAGAACCCTGAACGCGCCCAAGCATAAAAACTTATAATAAATCAATTTTTCACGTCAATGTCTTTCAACCTATATTTAATTTGATTTTAACAATATAAAGAGAAGCAATTATTTAATTTAAAACGACAATAAATTTACTAACCATAATATGACGCAATATAAAATTTTTTAGGCTAGATCAAAATCACTCTTATAAGCTCCAACCCTGATTAAAGGATGGTACATTGAATAAATTATGCAAAAAAAATTTTTTATTTTGATTAACATAAAAACGTTGCCTCGATTCTTTTTCAAAAAAAAAATAAAACAGTTTAATCATCGTCTGTACATGGTTTTAAATAACTTTGTCCATCTTCCCCAACAACTAAGGTGTAAATGGTTCCGATGGAGTTACTAGTATCACTGCTCAAATTTAAAGTTATGCTATTGGAGATTGAACCATGTTCTAGTGAAGTTAAGTCGTTTGAAAAAGCATCATTATTCAAAATATCGGTTCTGTTTTCGATGGGGATTAGGGATATGGTGCCATCTAAATTTTGCAGTGGTTTTAGCTGCATGGTTATAAGCGGTTGCTTGTCAATAGCTCTTGTACTTTGAAGGTCAATAGGTTTTGAATTCAACACTTTTTTTGATTTATTACCATGTTTGTGTAACTCATTTACAGATTTAATAACATGGTCTACTCTACTAGGGGATTTAACATTATTTGAATTCGCTCCGCAATGAGGATTACTATCGAAACAAGGAGTGTCTTTTTGAAGAAGCAAAATATTGTTTGAGACTTGATTTTGTATATTTTTATTCATCACATTTGCATGAGGTGTGTTTAAGTTAGATACAATATTATTAGTATGATTATTGTTAGAAATAATCTCGTAAGGATCCCCAATGTTTAAACAAGTTGTTGTTCGAATCATTTCTGTGGTTGAACCTAATTTTAAAAAAAGAACAATTTATTTGGTGTGCCATATGGTATGGCATGAAATTTCACATAGGGATACATTTAAAATAATTAAAAAATATTTTTTCACATCATATTACACAGGTCAACGAATATCAATGTCAAAAAATAAGGTTATGAAAACATAAAAATATACATCCCCATGATGGCCTTATCTCGTATATATTTTCCGTTTTCCTTAGTTTCTTCTGCCTTCGGCTCCTTAGATCCGTTCATATCAAAAAATGGCCTTTTTGACAAAATTTCCAGATTTTGTGACTTTAAATTTAACAGTTTGGTTGTTGTGAATATGCAAAAAAATTCAATTTATTTTTGTTTTTGAATTGTTTTTTCGTTTTTTTTTGACATTTTTCTAAAATTTTCAATGTTTATAACCAAATAAGTTTGATTTTAAAAAAACGGTACACGGATTTAAAAATCCCTAAGATGGCAGGTTTGATCTATGTAGTTAGCTCATAACTCTCATAAATTTGTTGACCTGTGGTATTTTAAAAATTATATAAACAATGGATTTATACAACTGGTACAAAAATTCAAAAATTTTTGTTTTTTTGAAGAATTTTGGAAAATCAATATTTTAAATCGATCTGTTCAACAAGTGGCAAGAAAAAAGGTGGCATCTAAAAAGTCAAAACATATAAATACAAATTTATTAGTGAAGCACTACGCGACGGGTAATTAGATAGTTTAAAAAATAAACCTGTTTGTGTGTTATCATTCATGGTCTGAATTACCTCTGAATTTATTTTTTCTTTTTTAATAGATAGTTTTTCTTCCGTTTTAAAGGGATTAACAAATTCACCTAAAAGTTCCTCTCTACCATAATAAACATAGCAATTACGTATAATTTGTCGCAAAGTGTCTGTCCATGAAACCTATATATAAGTACATAAAAGAATACAAATAAATCTTCTGACTTGACAAAACAAAGTTACAGCCTGCCCAGTCTTATAATGTTTTCTGTCCCTACAATTTTTTTTGATTAATAAATTTGATGAAATACGAATAATACATAGGAATTGGATTTTAAAAGATAAAAGGCCTAATCATTTTTCTACATTATCTATCAATTTGTTTTGGTCTTTGCTTAACCGTAAACCCTGGTAATCTTTAAACCCACAAAACAATAAAATCTATACATATTTTTATTAGGATAGCAGTAAAAATATCTAGATTACTAGGGTATATATAGAACACTACTTTTTGTTTGAGGGATTCAGACCGCATATCTGCTCTCACATTAGCCCAGGGTACATCTTTAGGCCACCAAGTAGGTTGTGTATCTTTCCTACCCCACATAGGTTTACCTCTCCCACTAACAGCCTTTAGTAAATATGGGACAAAAGCACGCAATTGGGCCTAAAAGTTTATAAATATCATATATAAACAGGGTTGTTAGAAATTTTTTTTTTGACATTTGCTCTCAATATTTATATAAGTAAAAAGAATAAGAAAAATGCATTGAAAATGCAAACCTATGAATATTGCAATTGAATGTAAGTAAAAGGATATAAATAAATAAATTTATATTGAAGCCATGTTTATAGCAATATATCACTGAGTTTAAATTTTGCTTTTTAAGTGAATCTGTCAGAAAACTACCCCTACCCATTAATAATCCTTTTAAATATATTATAGCAACCCTCCATAAATTTTGGTATATTAAAAGAATAAACCATTTTTACAAATTCTGCTAATAAACAATTTAATCATATAAAAAAATATTAGTTATAATAAATAAACCTGGGTCATTGCATCTAAAGTAGTTGGGATGCCATCACATGCTAATCTGGGTAAATCAATAATATAACCCTTTTCAGATTTCTCTAATGTATGACACTTCTGTATAATTAGTTTTTCTAATTGACATACAATTGTATCCCTTAAATTTCTTAGCTAAAAAATTGAATATTTAAATAAAACAAAATTTTTAGTTTTTTTTAAAAACATTTACATATGTATAACTTAATCATGATATATATACACATATATTAAAAAAAACTAATTTTTGGTAATTAAAATATTTAAAATTAAACCACATCTTCCATGGGTCTACTACCATATACTCTAATTGATTCTTTATTTTTCAATTGTTTTGGACTATAAAATATAGCACATGCATGTTGGCCAATCCTAATTGAGTATTCATCTAACAAGGATCTTATTTTTCTATTACATATAAATACATATATATGTTTTATACAAATAATCTCTATAGTTAATAAAAAAATTGTAAACCCTAAAAGCTTTGTCTGCAAACGCCTACGAATTATTGGGCACGTTTCAAGGCTATAAGTTCTTTCTTTGCCTGCAGATATGATTGTGGATGCCACTTCATATCCAACAGTCTCTACATAACAAATGAAAAAATTAAAATTTGTTTATACAAAAGATAAACTAACCAGGTATATTGCTCATTTCAGTTTCAATAGATTCTAAACAATTAAAGGATAGGTCTTTCTTACGTATACTTGTAACGTTTAAGTACGGACTGTAATTTGTATGCATTTATAGGAGAAATTAAATTATTTTTCGCCTTATTTTTAAATACTACGTCTTATTTCAATATTAATTTTAGGCGCTATATATATGGTATAATAACTTTTTTTAGGAATTGGCAAATAATAAATATTTATTTAAAGTTTTTATGCAAAAATACTATATATTAACAATTTGTTGTATTGTTTTTTTGAATACAATAAGACACGTCTATGAAGGCGAGATGCTAAAGGTGTTGCATCTGAGGAAATGTGCAAGACAAATCTCTTATTTACCTTTTAATGATTCCACTTTTAATTTCACGCCTGAACTAAGACAGGTTTAATGCCTCTCTTTTAAATTTAAGCTAAGGAAAACTGTGTTTGATTTTTCTCAAAAACATTTGGCTCCATATGCAGATGAAATTGATAAAAATAATGTTTTTCCAAATCTTAAAGTATATAATTTTTAAATTAGAGCTATCTTTTAACTGTAATTAGTTATTAATACTGCAGAAGTTCTGGAGAAGTTTGGGTCAGCTTGGATTACTTGGCATTACAGCACCTTGTAATTAATTAAATTATTATATTAAAGCTGAATATGGTGGTTCTTGCCTAGGGTATTTTGAACATGTAATTGTAATGGAAGAATTATCACGTGCAAGTGGATCTATTGCCCTGAGCTATGGGGCTCATTCTAATTTGGTTGTTAACCAAATAGTTAAAAATGGGACAGATAAGCAGAAAAAAACTTACCTTCCCAAAGTAATATACTCAAGCTATTTGCTTACATGGGTTTTATTAAATATATAGAATTTAATAGCTTTGTTCTGGTGAACATATTGGGGCTTTGGCTATGAGTGAAGCAGGAAGTGGTTCTGATGTTTTTGGAATGAAAACATTAGCAAATAAAATAGGTGATAGATTTATTTATTTATTTTTGACAAAACAAAACATTAAGCTAATTTTAATGTTTAGTAGTTAAACATTAGGTCCAAGTTCTAGCCTGAAATTGGTCCTATCAGGCTGTGTCTGCACGTTTGAAAACTACATGAACGCATAATTTTTTTAAATCAAAATCTAGTTTCCTCAATTTATGTATTATCTCTAAATACACTTCTATTTATTATTTCTTATATTGCTTTAATTATTTTCTATTTCTATGAACTTCTATTTAAATAACAGCATTAAGAGAGTTGTAGTCTCAACTAATGTTTGGTTATCATTAGCTTTTTCCCATATTTTTCTTAATTGTTGCAAGCCATGTTAAAATAATAATATGTAATAAAACTGAATATAAAAATAAAATCTTAACTTTAAATAAAAATAGTACATTTATTATTTCTAATTAGTATGGTATATAATTTTGCCTTTGAAAGCTTGGGCATTGGCAATTGCAAATTTTGGACTTGAAAAATTAAAAAAAAACTAATTATAATACTATATAGAAAAAAGAATTAACTTCAAATTTTTGGTTTTGGAATCATTGTGACATTCCTTGTATCCATAATGATAGATTTTTTAAAAAATTGGTTAGGTAATAAATATTTATTCATATCATCTTTCTTGTCTCTAGGGCTTGCTAAAACTCCAATTGGAGTTTATGGAAGGAGTGGGGCGGGAACCCCTATGCTCCGGAGTTTTCCCGTTTTGAACTCCTGGAGCTCAGCCCGGGCGGGTTTTTTGGAGTTTTTTTCAAAAGTGAGTTTTTTATTTAAATAGGATTTAGCCACCAGATGTTTTTACTACGATGAAACGATAGTTTTTTAGGTAAAGAAAATAATTGTTGGAAAAATTTAATATTTTGTATTTTGTTAAATATCAAATATAACTTTGTAATTATTAAGCCCTGGAAATTTTTGTTTGCAATATTTATTAATAAATTTTTCAATGTCGAGTCTACTGAAATTGTGTCAATAAACTCTCCTAAATGCAAATAATTTAATATTGAATTTATTTTATTTTTTTGTGGGCGGTCGTGTGTTAGTAATTATATAAAGTTTCTCAATTAGGCTTTATTAGTTTTGTTTTCGTCATTATTAAGCCTGTTGGATGTCACCTATCTGTCGCAAATGTCTATAATTTGACTTATATAAATTTTTTCAAGTTTTTTTTGTTTTAACCTTATTTATTGATAAATTTTGGCAAATTTTGTTAATATGAAGCCTGCTGAGTCAATGTCACCTGAATGTCGCAAATTTTTATAATTTAACATTGAATAAATATTTTCGATTTTTTTTGTTCGGGCTGCCATATATGAGTAATTTTTGTGAAAATTTTTTAGTTTTAGGCAACTAGTGACATTTCCAAATTGTCGCAAATGCCATTATTTGAATTTTGAAAAAACTTTTTCAAGCTTTTTTGTTTTTAGCCTTATTAATAAATTTGGCAAACTTTGTTAATATGAAGCCTGCTGAGTCAATGTCACCTGAATGTCGCAAATTTTTATAATTTAACATTGAATAAATATTTTTGATTTTTTTTGTTCGGGCTGAGTAATTTTTGTAAAAATTTTAAGTTTTAGGCAACTAGTGACATTTCCGAATTGTCGCAAATGCCATTATTTAAATTTTGAAAAACTTTTTCGAGTTTTTTTTTGTTTTTAGTCTTATTTATTAATAAATTTTGGCAATTTTTGTTAATATGAAGCCTGCTGAGTCAATGTCACCTGAATGTCGCAAATTTTTATATTTTAACATTGAATAAATATTTTTGATTTTTTTTGTTCGGGCTGAGTAATTTTTGTAAAAATTTTAAGTTTTAGGCAACTAGTGACATTTCCGAATTGTCGCAAATGCCATTATTTAAATTTTAAAAAAACTTTTTCGAGTTTTTTTTGTTTTTAGCCTTATTTATTATTAAATTTTGGCAAATTTTGTTAATATGAAGCCTGCTGAGTCAATGTCACCTGAATGTCGCAAATTTTTATAATTTCACATTGAATAAATATTTTCGATTTTTTTTGTTCAGGCTGCCATATATGAGTAATTTTTGTGAAAATTTTTTAGTTTTAGGCAACTAGTGACATTTCCGAATTGTCGCAAATGCCATTATTTAAATTTGAAAAAAAAAATTTCGAGTTTTTTTTGTTTTTAACCTTATTTATTAATAAATTAGAATTAAAAATGGAATTTTTTTACTAAAAAAACTACCAATATTTACCGCACGAAAAAAAAATCGAAAATACGCTTTATAATACATAAATCGCATTTGCGACAATTTGGTGACATTATCACAAGTTGAAAAAATGGATTAATTTTACCAAATAACTACATATATTTTACAGCAAGAAAAAAAATCGATATAAAATTAGTTTTACAATACATAAATGCATCTGCGACAATTTGGTGACTATATCACAAGTTGAAAAAATGGATTAATTTTACCAAAGAACTACATATATTTTACAGCAAGAAAAAAAAATCGATTTAAAATTAGTTTTACGATACATAAATGCATCTGCAACAATTTGGTGACATTATCACAAGAATTAAAAATGGAATATTTTTACTAAAAAAACTACCAATATTTTACGCACGAAAAAAAATCGAAAATACGCTTTATAAGGCATAAATCGCATTTGCGACAATTTGGTGACATTATCACAAGTTGAAAAAATGGATTAATTTTACCAATACAGCAAGAATAAAAAATCGAAAAAAAATTAATTTTATAATGCATAAAATGCGTTTGCGACAAATTTAGTGACACCGTTAGCAGACACAAATTTGATAAAAATTACCATAATTTAATAAATACAAGTTGTACAAATCGTCTAATAAAAAAATTACCACCAAATACATAAATTATCGACAAAAATTCTATGTAGACTTTAAGTTAATTATTTAGTTAGTGTATATCAAGTACCATAAAAAACTAAAAAAAACAAAAGTAATAACATTATAAATGTGAGATATTTGCATAATCAGCTGTTTTTGCATTTATTTACAACTTTATTTTTATAAAAAATGAGTTTGGACAAAAAAAATACACAATTCCAACATTTCCAATGGGCTAATGTTAATTTTTAAACTCCCGGGAAAAAACCCCGGAGTTTAAAAACGGAAAACTCCGGGCGGTTTTTGGGAGTGTTTTTTAAACGGAGTTCCCCTGGAACTCCCGGTGAATCGGAGTCCTTCCCGAATTCCGGAGTTTTGACATGCCCTACTTGTCTCATATAATTCTGAAGACTTTTGTTAAAATTTGCTATCTTGGATGAAAAAATTTATGTTAATGGGGTGGATAAATCAAAATTGGCTCATGAAAATTAAAATTTAATTTAAAATCCCTTTATAAATTTTTATTTTAAAAATTTAACTATTACAAATTTACAGGTGATTATTATACCTTAAACGGGACCAAATTTTGGATAACAAATGGTCCAGATGCTGATATTTTTATTATATACGCTAAAACTCCACCTTCAAAATCCACTTCTACGACCAATGCCCCACATAACCATGTAACAGCCTTTATTGTTGAAAAGGTATAAAAACTTATCTCTTTCTCCTACATAATACTTTTTTATAAAATTTTAAACAAAAAAATGATGTGAAGAAGTGGAAATTAACAAGAAAAAAAATAAATACTTCCCTTCCCAACCAAGTCAAAATTTTTTTCTGAAAATCCAGACCTCGCTTCCTTGGCTAAAAAGTGGGCACAGGGACGGATTAATTTATAATAAGTAGGTTACGCCAATCCAATGCTAATATTATTTCAGAAATTAAAATATTAAACTTATTAAGATCAAATGTAATCATCATCACATGTTTAATGTTTATCCAAGCTGTGTCCATTAAATAGTTACAGGTGCTTAATATGCATTAAAACTGTTGAGTTTATTTTTACATTTAAGGCTTTGACACCAGGCTTTTCAACTTGTCAAAAATTGGATAAATTAGGCATGCGTGGTTCCAATACTTGTGAGCTAGTTTTTGAAAACTGCAAAATTCCCAGTAAATTTATATATATTTGAGTGTAACTTTAAATCCTTATGTCTAAATTTTATGAATAATATACTTAACTTTTAATATAATATTGAATATGCTATTAGAAGTAGTAATGTATTTTTAATGTTTTTGCCAAATCATAGCAATTTTTAACTTTGTTTAGGTGAAAATGTTTTAGGAACTGAAAATGGAGGCGCCAAAGTTTTAATGTCTGGACTTGATTATGAACGATTAGTATTAGCCGCTGGTCCCATCGGGTAATCATTAAAATGTTTAAACGAAATATAAAATAAAATTTTTAGTTTTCATCATGTTGCCTAACATATATATGTTAATTTTAAAATCTAAAACCACTTTTGTTACAGGTAGGTACAAATTAAACTTTAGTTTTTTTGCATAAAATGAAATTTGGGTTACTGTTAATCAAATACGATGTAAAAAGCGAGCAAAGTAATGGAAAAAATATTTTTTTTTATTTTAAATTTTGTAAAAAAATAAAAAATATCGGCATCTTCAAAGGGATATTTGATTCGTTTAAAGCGATGGACATTAATTGTGGCATTTAGAATATAATTTAGCCTATCTATCTCTATCTTTGACAAGACTAATAAAAGTTTTATTTGAACGTGTACTAGGCGCATAATGTTTAACGCAACTGCAATGCTTTGGTTTCAATGCCCCAACACAAAAAAATTCTGTGTTCGTGTTTATTTAAAATTAGCATTTGTACGATAACACTGAACAACAAAATTTGGACGACCTCAAGCATCATTTATGGCAACCATTGATTTTGGTCAAGTTTTTGGTGCTGATTACGAATATGAAATTAGAATTTTTCCCAATGCCTCAGAATTTTTGTTATTTAGGGTCAAAAACGCCATTTTGGTCATTTTAGGGGTATTTTGAGCTTCAATAACTTGATAACAAAAAAAGTAAAAAAATAATTAAAAAGATGTTTAGAAAGAGAAAACCTTCATTAACAACTCAAGGTATTTTGGTTTTTTGAAAAATTATTATTTTTTTATATTTTTTTGAATTTACTCATTTTTTTCACACACCTTTCTTCAGATCCAAATATTTCGTAAGCCAGACCATAAATTATTTATTCAATTAACGTTTCTAGACCAGTTTTTAACATGGAATACGAATATGAACTTAGTTTAAACCTAAATAATTTAGTCTTCACAGGTGCAGAGACTTTATCAACTAAGCACCTAGAATATACAATATAAACATAACAGTATGCATAATTTATTTAATTAAAACATGCAAAACATATTTAAGTACTTTAGGATTTATAAGTAATTATATTTTAAAACATAAAAATAAAAAAATTTAAATCTATGCACATATTGCCCGTCATTTCTTAACAGAACAAGTCACAACAAAGTAGCTTTTCTTGAAAAAGAAACTATATTACAATTAGTTGTTTTTACCGCCTTCGGCTCTTTAGATCCGTATATATCAAAAAATGTCCTTTTTTTACCAAATTGACAGAATTTGCGACCTCGAGACCCTTAGAAATTTGAGACTCTTTTTTTCATATAACCATCCCTTGTAACTTATATTTATCTTCTTAGAGAAAAAATTTTTTTTATAATATCCATCTCATACATCAGCATTTAGTTAATACAGAATTTTTATCGTCCAAACTACGATACGATATGTTATCGGTTATAAAAATATTATTCGAAATATTTGACAGTTTAACTGTTGTAAATATGCAAAAAAAACAATTTCAGTTTATTTTTAAATCTTTTATTTTTTTGACATTTATTTAAACTTTTCAATATTTATAGCTGACTAACTGAATTTGATTTGAAAAACGGTAAAAGGATTTGAAAATCCCTAAGATGGTAGGTTGGATCTCTGAGCTCATAAATTGAAAATTTGTTGACATACGTAAAAACGAAATTCTATAGCCTTCTATCACTAAAACTTAACTAGCCCATAAATCCAGCCGGCCCCAAAAATCGAAATTTAAACGTAACAATAACCTTAATTTTACCCTAACCCTAATTTAATTCTAACACCAACCCTAAACTTAAAGCCCTAAGACTAAGGTAACCATAATACTAACCTAATATTAACCTAACTTCCAATTTATTAAAAATATTCAAGCTGCGCTCGTATATTACTATTAAGCCAAACAGAAGCCAAACAGACTTTATGCCTAAATGCAGAGTCTATGATTTTATCAAACGTGAGAATGTAGCGGGTAAAAAAATAATAATGAAAGAGAGTGTATAAAAAAAATCATGGGAATAGAAGCGTAAGGAGCAGATAAGGGGCAGAGGGTCAGTGTGAGTTGAGTGTAAAAGTTCTATAAACTTAAATATAACTTTTAATATATAAGTTTTCAGATTTAAATAACTAGAGTTCCAATAAAGCAAATTAATTAATTATTTCATTATCAGATCGTGAGACTATACTCTATCCAACAGCACCAATTTTTTTTAAAGTTTAAAAATCACTTGTTTGGACCTTGAGGTCATTTTAAAAATTTTTGGAGGCATCAGTAAAAAAACTAAAAGCGCCGTCATAATCTCCAAAAAATTCTAATAAAACCTGTAAATATCGTTTATGTTGTTTTTTTCTGTTGTCCAGTGTAATCTAAAAGTCAAATTTTGTAATTCCCCAGAATTACATAATTAAGTTTTTATTGCTAACATACAATTTTGGTATGCAAGGAAATTTTTAATGTTTTTTTGATCTGTAAAATCTGTTTTATTAAACTTTAAAGCATGTATTTAATTACATAAACATTCTTGATGACCTACAGTTTTGGTCTAAAAGGTGAATTTTTATATAAATTTTAATTTTTTTTTCAACCCAAACATTTTTATAATTATACTAGACAATTATAAATTATCAAATTATCTTAGGGATGAATTCATTTGCATTTGCAGCGGGTTAAAAAATTAAATTTAAAATATTTTAATTTGTATTCATGTGGAGAATAATGCAAGCTTGCTGTGACGTCGCTTTTCAATATTGCCACGAAAGGAAGTCTTTTGGAGTCCCGATTGGCACATTCCAAGTTAACACTTTATTTTTGTTTTTCCTACGCAAATTTATTTTTATATTGCTAGTAATTATATTATACTATCTTCTTGTCTTACAATTTACTTTACATATTTGTTTTAGTTAATGCAATCAAAAATGGCCAACATGTATGTTGATCTGTTGTCAAGTCGATCTCTCCTTTACAATATCGCTTCAGCATTAGATCGTGGGGTATATAGTCCTATGGTAACTCCTTTTACAAATAAAATTTTGCTCTTTTTTAATGAAAATTTGTTATTCAAAAGTAAAAAATAATTTTGTCGCCTATATTGATCTACCTTTATTACCCATTGGTATTAGGATTGTACCGCCGCAATTTATTACACGTCCAAAGCTGCCGTTCGCGTAGCATTAGAAGCGATTCAATGCTTAGGTAATTAAAATAAAATTTTTAGGATATTAAATAGAAGAAGCCCATTTTTGGGCTAATATTTTGTTTTAAACATTTAAGGGGGGTGGGGTTATATATTGAGGAGGAACACAATTTAAGGAAAAATTGGACAATTTGATATATTTTTTATCTCAAATCTAAACCCTTTATTTTTCTAAATTATAAATACACTGGGCTTTTTGTCAGCTGTGATATTTTATTTTTGTTAATTTTGCTTTTACTAACGGTGTAATGTAGGTATGATCTTTTTTAAATTTCCTCCGAGATAAAAATCATATTTATAAACGTCTAAACCAGCTTGATAATTATTTTATTTGTAAATCCAATATATTTTATGAATTATTTGATCAATTTTCTTTATGTAATCATCCATCAGCAGATTTATTAAAAGTTTTTCATCGAATATTTTTAAAATTAGATTAAACAAAAAAAAATTCTATCCTCTTGTTTTTAATAGGCGGAAATGGATACATAAACGATTACCCTACTGGTCGCTTTTTACGTGATGCCAAACTATATGAAATAGGAGCCGGAACGACCGAAATTAGAGAATTAGTGATTGGAAGGGCAATTAACTCACTCTACGGTGTAAAATGGAAATAATGGCATATAAAAAACTGAGTTAATTATATTGAATAGCATTCCTACAATTTTTACACTCTCGGAAATTAAAATTAAGGCTGCTTTTGATCCACTTATAGTATTATTATGGCTCACACCTAAAAAATTCACTTTAATAAATTGTAAATTAAATTTTTGTTTATTCTATTATAAAAATAATGTTTTTGCTACACAAAGATATCTTCTATTTAAATATACAAATTTAATATAATTGATTACACTTAACAATAATTTTTGAAAAATAAAACTTTATTACAAATATAAAACATAATTTATAAAACAATAATATAGAAACATTTATTTTTTTTTATATCAAAAAATATAAAAGGTAATTGTTTTAAATTAAACATTATTGTCATAACGAGGTATTTGGTATTAAAAATATGATAAAATTTTAATATTTATATTTAAATTATGATATATTATTAAATAGTATATATAATAACTTAATTAGAATCAATAAAATCTTTTTAAACAATAAATTTTAAAATATATTATACACATCGACAAATTTAAACTTTTGGCCGGAATAATGGCTACCTATACGACTTTGCAAAAGACTTGTGCCCTCCTTCATAACATATTTGCACCTTTTTTAAAACTTGTTATTTAATGGTTGGCCAAACTCATAAAAATTGTTTAATATTGCGAAAAATGATTTTGTTACGCAAGGTATATTTATTTTAGATGGTCAGACTCAATATTGAAAAATTTAAATTACTTTTTGGGTTTTTTAGATGTTTTCTTTGTTTATTTTTGTAGGGGAAATTAGAATGCACATTTCTTATAAAAAAATAAAATTCGGAGTTTGACCGAGTAAAGTCTCGAATATAGCGTATTTTTTATCTTATAAGTTTGACAAGATTTCAAAAAACGGTAAACGGGATTGTAAGTAATATAGATAATATTATAATCATTTACACGATATATTGTTTTGATTTCCAACTTATTTAAATTAACACTATTGAAAAGTTAAAATAAATCTTGGGTTTTGTTTAATTAATCATTGTACATAGTGAAGCCTTATTTCATAATATTGGATATTAAATATCATTTTTTGTCAAATATAAGGTATAAAATTGGTCTAATAAACATTTTACCTACATTGTATTTTTTTGAATATTTAAGCAACTCTATGAGTGTCTCTACACCCCTCTTTTACTAGATTCTGGTCAACGCGGTAAAAAGTTAAGGTGCCTAGACTCACAGAAACAATTAATACCAGGAGTTGCCAATGGAGGTAGAGGTATTTGCTATAGTAAAAAGCAATGGCTGCCATTGAAGCCTTAATTATAAAAAATAGCAATCATGAATATTTGTTTGTATTGGTTAGCAATTTAAATGCATTTTTATAATTAATAACATTTTGGCTATAATTAAGCGGAGCCAAAATCCAGTTCAATTATAATAAATGTTTAAAAATTTAAAAAAATCCCTAGTTAATTCCTATTTTAATGTCAAATAAAATTTTTGAAATAATTATTACATATTATTTGATTGATACATTTTTATGTATATTTGAAAAACTAACAGCATAAAAAAGTTAAAACGTAAGCATGATAAAAAATGTTAGAGCATTGTACCTGAACAAACTTGAATAATGCGAAAAGAGCCGTGTTTTCAAGCTTTCCGCGGTAATGTGTGGCTATAATAATATATATTTGAGTATTGTAAGCGCAATCAGCCAATCCCAACATCAGCGCAGCTGCTAAAACAACAATGAGACTGGTAAGTCTGTAAAGGAGTTTGCAAAATAAGTAAAATCACCTTTATAAAATAAATTAAAATCGCCTTTAATTACCCAAAAAAATAAAAATATATAATTTCCTATCATAAAAAATAGTAATTTGGATCAAAACTTTGAAGGGCAAAATAATATTGTATTTTAAAAATTCATAAAAAAACGAAATATTTCATACGTTTTTTAAAATTTAACTTATTATAAAGTTATACTCGTTACTAATAAACGTTGGTTCGAGGCTCAGCCTAATGGGTGAACTTTGTGGTAACGCAAGATATAGCAAATAATAAGCAACTATGTTGAGGGCAAATCCAATAGTTATAATTTTGGAACAGGGTGTTAAACCGGGCTTTGTGCTGTGACAATTAATGAATTCTTCTCCATTTGAAAAAGATTCTTCTGGTGAAGAGGTTCGTTTAGATTTTAAAAGCGAGCTGAGAACTCCGAAATTTAGGCCACCTAGTAAAAAATTCAAAATTTGAAATGTTGTCGGTTAAAGCAAGTTAAGGAGTTAGATCAAATCTTTTGAAATACCTATTTTTTAAATTCTTTTTCTTCCACCTATTTATTAATATAAATTTAATTTCATTATTAAGACAATACTAGCAAACAAAAATATATATAATTGTAAAATAACAAAGCATAAATGTAAAATCATAAATAAGAGGGAATAAAATTAAATACAAATGAAATAACTTTAATTAATATATTAAAAGGAAAGGGGGGGGGGGCATTATTAACAAATAAAAAAACTAAAAATTATAAATGTGCAAAAGTTTTAAAACAACCTTTTAGTAAGTCTTCTATATATATTAAATATTTTAAATATAATAAATGACACTCAAATGTAAAAATTATATAATATTTACAAATGTTAAATTACACCAGATAATTTGCTATGGATGTAAAAAAATTTGCAATTTAAAAGCTTAGACGCAAAACATTTTCAAAAATTCAAATGAGCACAATTGAAACCGTTTTAAACATAAAAAATTGGCAAATTTAATATTTTCAGATGAAATATTGTTAAGATTTTATTTTATTTCCAGATAATAATTATATGGTTTTATTTAGATTGCAGATGTTTTTTCTATTTTACATTAATGAATTAAACTTAGCTTCCAAATTTAATTTCAACAAAATAGATGGGATGAAGACAAAGAGTATGATTAATGTTTTTTATTGCAAATCATTTTGAGTTTTTTAATTTTTTTGTACCAATTTGTGTTTAAGCTCTAAAATGAGAAAATTTTATTGTAATCTCCAAAAATTTATGAAATTGAGATCCCTTTGGCAAATAAATTGGAAAATGACAAAAATGACTTGCGACCTCGAGACTCCTTAGGTGGTAAAAAATATAGCTTTTCAATTAAATTCTACGATAACTTATTTTTTCATCTGTTATGAAATTTTAATAATTTCAAAATCCAAACTACATAAGTTATTTAATATTTTGCTTCACCTTTAAAAAGCGTAAACCGATGAAGGTTGAAATTAAAAAAGCTATTATACATTCAAATGAATTTTAAACTTTTTTTTAGTTTTCAATCTCAATTGTCATTATTTTTAATAAATTTTTTTTATTAAAAGCCTAAACTGTTTGACGAGAAAGAACGTTACACAGTATTAATGAATGACATTAGCCTTGATTTTTAATTATTTTTGCGTGAAAGTCGAGCAGTGTATTTAAAATGTTAGCACTAATTGAATTAAGTTTGTTAATTTCATTATACAAATTCACAAAATACATTAAATATTTTAACATTTTGGCAATCCGATCCGCCGTTAATACTTTAATTAAAATTTATTAAAGGAAATTAAAAATTTGCTGCGAAAAATAAAAATATAAATTGTTGTAAAAAGTTTTAAGTGCCACAAAAGAGTTTGGCCAGCTCATAAGAAATTAAATTTAAAAAATTTAAAAATGGATAACTAAATTAAAAAAATGTTTAGGAAATGTATTAAATTTTTTGAGAGTATAATTCATTTAAAAATCTGGGCGAGACTTCGTGAAATAATAACGGATTAATACAAAAAAAATTTATTAGACATCTATGCCCCACAAAACTTTAATATATGCCTAAGTGTTGTTTTTTCGAAATTTTTAATGTTTATAGCAGGTTTACAAGATAACGTTAAAAATTAATCTTAATTTTATTAGTAACTTCATGGGTACATTAGACCTTATAAATAAATAAATTAAATGAACGCTAATTTAATTTAAGATATTAAAAGTTTTAGTAATTGTATAAAAAAGATAGTAGAGCTAACCTAATATTTCGCCGACCCCCAAAACCATCCCGCAGATTCCCATATAAGCTTTAGATTTGCTTCCAAATTTATCGCTATAGCCTACTGAAGTGGTCAGCACGCTACTTATAAACGTTATTTGTAAACCTAAATATAATATAAAAAAAACTACTATAATGAATCAAAAGTTTTGACCGGGCAATGATAAAAGCTAACAACAGTATATAGCTTAAAACAACAGATGTATAATATAAATATTAATAATTTTCTAATTAGGCTTTTGAAAAGGTTTAATTTTGAAATGATTAAAAATATAATTTAATATAATAAGGTTAAATTGTTTGGCAAATTTCAGCTATAATATAAAATGTAAAATTTCATAAAAATATTAATAAATATTATGAGATAATATGTTAATATACCTGTAAACATAAACGAAAATATTAATAATAGGACGTTGTAATCTTTTAATAATCTGTATGAGGCACAAAGCGTTTGTAAGGTAAGATTCTCGCTATCGTTGTAGTCTCTAGATCTATTATATCTGTATAACATTAAAACAATTTATTGTAACAAATGAAACTACACGAAAGAATTTAACGATATATGTATGTCGTATCCAACAATTTCAATAGAAAAAAACAAAAAATTAGCATATATCGTAAACGAGTTAAATAATTTTGGATCAAAGTTACATAAATTTAGAACTAAATTGTAATACCTTTCGCTGTGTAGCAAAGGTTCAGTTATTTCATCATAATTGTTAACAGACATATTATTATCATCGGGGTTGTTGCTAAATGTATCATAGGTAGGCTTAAAAGAATTTGTTGGCATTTGTTGTTCTTCTTGCTGATTTACAAGGACAACTTGAGAGTCATCATCTTCCTCTGTTATGTTTTTGAGGAAAGCAATCATTGTTATTACACCGATAATGCTTAATACAAGTAATATGGTAAACAGGGCGAGAGATTGATTTGGAAGGTTAGTTAGGTCCTGAAATTTGAAGTACATGATGGCGTTTCCAACAACAAAACTAAAATAAAAATAAATTTAGAAAATTGCCTAGGTTACCCTAAATAAACCAAGTCTAACCCTAAGCTAGCCCCCTAACCAACTAAGCGTAGTCTAACTTAGCTAATAACCTAATCTTAATTTATCCTTAGATTAATCCAATCAATCTTACAATGTTACATTCTTATATATCTGTTCCAATATTTTGTGTTTTTTAGGGTCCAGCTTTGAATTTATATATAATTCGGTTGGAATAAATGTAAGCATCATTTATAGCTTTAAAATAAGGTGAAGTACATTACACAGGTGAACAAATATTAATTTTACAAAAAAAAGTTAAGAAAACATAAAAGCATGGCCATGATGGCCTTATATAATTATCCGTTTATCTTAGTTACTTACACCTTTGGCTCCTTAGATCAGTCCATTCAATGGCCTTTTTTGACCAAATTGACAGATCTAATTATATGCTAAAAATAAAAAGTATAAGAAAATTTTTTTTATATAAAAATCCCTTGTAACTTATATTTATTATCACAAATATAGAAATAATTTTTTTTAGTGTATAATACTCTTACATTAGCATCTATATAATACAGAATATTCCATGTCCAACGCAATATATTCTTGGTTTATAATAAAAATATTATTTAAAGTTTGAATTTAACAGTTTAGCTGTTGTAAATATGCAAAAAAAATAAATTTATTTTTGTATCTGAATCTTTTTTGTTTTTTTGACATTTTTTTCTAAAATTTTCAATGTTTAAAACGGATTACTAACTAAGTTTAATTAAATAGAATGGTAAACAGATTTGAAAATCCCTAAGATTGCAGTTGATATCTGTTGTCTCATAACTCTCAAAATTTAGTTGATCTGTGTTATAGCTTAAATTAAAGTTAGAACCATTTCTACAAGCCAAAAAAATGTAGCCCCCTATGCTCAATGAATATTTAAATTTTCTCTAGTTAAACAAGTGGTCTAAAAGCATTTGTATATAAGGGCACGTGCAAAAGGAGTTTTTATTTTTGTAAAATTTTGATTCTGAAATTTTTAAAAATTTTGTTTTTTTCAAAATTTTTTATTTCAGAAAAAGCATATTATGTGCATATACTAAATTTGACAACTTTAAAAAATTTTGCGTTTTATTTCAAAAAAAAAAAATTTCTCAAATTTTTAAAATTTTCACAAAATTAAAAACTCACTTTGCACGTGCCCTAATGTAAATAAACAAAATTATTAGTTGAAAAATGACAAATTAAATTCAAATATTTACATATTTAATTTA
The DNA here is from genome assembly GCA_030555515.1 of Acutogordius australiensis. Lineage (NCBI taxonomy): Eukaryota > Metazoa > Nematomorpha > Gordioida > Gordea > Gordiidae > Acutogordius > Acutogordius australiensis. The sequence goes on along the minus strand of CM060245.1, from coordinate 22,310,372 downwards.
ATACCTTGATTGAAAAAGAGCCCAAAATATGCCCATGTTTCTTGATATATTGTCAGAATTTGAAGCAATGGTAATAAAATTTCCCTGAGCAGTCCACAAAACTTAAATATATAATATCACTTATTTACCTGATGCTCCAATTCCAATAATAAATGATGATGAATAAAGAGACCATAAAGCTGGCTTTAAAAAGGAGCCAATAAAAACACTATACATAACAAAAAATTATTAATTACCTGTAAGTTATAGCACCTAAAATTAAAGAAAGTTTTGGTCCAAGATAAACTACAACTGAGGCAGCAATCCAGTTAGAAAAAGCAAAGGTTCCATAAATAATAGCAAGGCTGATTTAATAATTTACATAATAATTACCTTTTATAACCTGCCCCTAAAAATATTTTTGGATCCGTACTTTCCAAGATTACTTCCTAAATATCAAAAATTTAAGTACCTTATATAAATATTCAATTAAAATTTTGATAAAACCTGAATCATTTCACATGTTTGAAAAGCGCTGAACACGAAAAGGAATGATATTCCCAATATAATAATATTTAACAAATTAATCGCATTGTTTGTAAGGGCCATAATATATTACATTCGTTTTTCATCACCTGAGTGGTGACTTATTACAATATATAAAAATTCAACGGCTTACAATTAAATATTCAAAATTAATTTAATATAAGAATTGACTTTTATAAGGAGCTTATTAGTTGTTAATGGTTTATATTTTTTGTTATTAAGTTGAAATTTAATGACATTAAACAGTTTAAATTATAAATCCATACATCATAAACTAAAATTAAACCTAAAAACTTTGTTAATTAAAATAAATTTTAATAATTTATGTTGCATTTTATTTTTTAACACAAACTGTCTCAATTTCTTAACTTCTCTTTTAAACTTATTTGATATTTTTCTAGAAAATATTTTAAAAAATTTGACAATGCTTCAAGGTATTTTAGGTTAAATTCTTGAGGGTAATCAAATTTATATTTTCAAATTTTAACATTTAAATTATAATTTGATAATTAACATTTATAGCTTTAATCTGCGATTAGCACTGTGGGGTCAATATCAAATTAAATATATAATAAACAAAATTAGTAATTTTAATTTGGTCTAATTACAATAACAAATTTTGTTTAGAAATTAGAAATTCTACTGGGGTCCATATGGACCCCACTCTCAATTTCAATTTTAAAAGCCATGATATTATTGCCTCAATATAAATTTAAACTCAAAAAATTGCATCCTATTTTCATTCTTTCATAATAGTTTTAAATATTAAGTATGTAAAATGTTCATAAGGGCACGTGCAAAGTGAGTTTTTATTTTCGTGAAATTTTCAAAATTTTGAAAAAAAATATTTTGTAATAAAACGCAAATTTTTAAAAAGTTGCCAAATTATGCACATAAAATGCTTTTTCTGATATAAAAAATTTTTAAAAAAATTTTGAAAAAAAAATAAATTTTTAAAATTTTCAGAATTTTCAAAATTTTACGAAAATAAAAACTCACTTTGCACGTGCCCTAATGTATAATAATTATAGAAATTGTCTTATTTTCTTAAAAAATATCTAGTTTTTAAGGTGAATAATAGCCAAAAATAAATTTTTATATAAGTAAACGCAATAAGCCTCGACGATTTAGGAAAAATTGCTGCTGATATATGTAAATTAGTGTGTGCTCATTGAAATTATTAAATTAACGGTGACTCTCTTTTGTCACGCTTTATTTTTAAAACGCTTACAAAATCCTGTATCTAAACACCTTAGCACTAATTAATTATGATTAATATGTATTTTACATCTTTTTTAAATGTTAATTTGATAAAATATAATAAATGTTTAAAAATTTAGCAATTTTTTAAAAATTTGCGTTCATTTACAAAATACTATAACTGCCTTATAATGTTTAGAATAATAATATTAAAAATGCCTAGCAACCTCTTCTTTATCAAAAATAAATTTTTAAAATGCCAATTTTGCGTTCTTTTATGCCTTATTAAATAAATATTTTTAGTATTTTAAAATGCCTATTATTGTGTTTTAACTTTGCGTCTAGTAAGCTAAAAAAAATAAAAAAATATGGCTTTTATTTGCCTTATTATATTTTTAAAAGGTGGTAAATGTTAATATAAAGCATTACTATAATACAATAACAAGTTGTGAGATATAAAATCTGAATTTAAATTTATTTCAGTTTTACATTAAGGCTATCGCATCGAAATTCCAACCAACCTTATTTTAAAGGTGAAATGTTTCAATTATGTCACTTAAATTTAATCTCACAGTTCATTGCACCAAAGGTTTGTCTTTTTTTTAGTTTTTATCTATGGACAGGTGCAAAGTGAGTTTTATTTTTGTAAAATTTTGAATGTAAAATTTTGAAAATATTATTTTTTTCAAAATTTTTTAAAAAAATTTTTATTTCAGAAAAAGCATCCTATGTGCATAAACTAAATTTGGCAACATTTTAATGATTTACGTTTTATTACAAAATAAAAATTTTCAACAATTTAAAACTTTCATGAAAATTAAAACTCACTTTGCACGTGCCCTCCGTAAAAATGCAAAATTTTATTAAAAAATGTCGATTTACTTTTAATTAACTAAAATATGTTTACCTGACTGTTTCATATGACGTGTAACAAATTTGCACATCGAATTGTATTTAAGTTAAAGTAGATATTCAAAAAGTCATTACTTTTAGAGTCTGTTTAAGGCTGTTTAACATATAATCGCTTCAAAATTGCCCTTTGCAATTAGATAGAGCCCTATTAATGTCGTCCATCTGTGCCATATATGACGCCTTCTAAAAAGTCAGCCTCTAATTTAATATCTTGAAATTTTCCAAGTAGTAATCTGGAAATTTTTCATTACCGATTTCCTTCGTAAAATTTAAAATAAATGGTCAATTCCACCTCAATCAAACAAGTCCAGAGTACCCCTTTTGATTTGGCTGAAATTTTGCATGGAGGTAGTATCTAAGAGTAATAATCTGGATTTTTTTTTGACCGGAAGTGATTTTTGACGGAGATGGGCAAAAGAAAAAAAATTGCAAGGTGAATTTTCACATTTGCTGCAACTTTGGGAGGTTATAAGTCAAAAAGTTTTATAGCTAAAAACTTAATTTATTTTTTATTTTAAAGAGGACAATAAGGGCTATCTTGCATGTGTTTATTATTTTATAATATTTATCTTAAAATTTTACAATTTTATAAAGAATATTCAGTTTAATATAACTAAAAAAGCATTTTATTTAATTTCTTGAAAAATTGCTAAAATATACTCCTTATTATTCTTTATATATATTCAAACTCAAAAGTCTGGGACCGACATGACTTTTTAAAAAATTTAAATAATTTTTTTTTTGATTTTCGACAAAAATCTGCTCTTTAATATATTAAAATATTTAAAAGTGCCAAATTTGATTATATATAAGAAGTTGGACATAGGGGCAATTATGTTAGGCTATAACAATTTTATTAATTTGATTCATACTATTGTTAATTTTAGGAAAGAAAAAGGGAATCCGATCAAAAAAATTATTAATTTTCAGAATTTTACTCCTATCTTCAAAGCCGACTTTCTGGGTCACTACCAAACCAATTTAAAAATTTAAAAATGCATTTTATACATAAAACATCGCTATATGTTATAAATTTCCCCCAACATATTTTAACATACTCATGGCTTTTTATAAAACAAAAACAAAAGTTTGCCAAGTTTTTAGAATTTTAAGATGTAAAAAATAAAAACTTAAAATTTGTATGCTTACATTCGTTAACTTTTACTAGTCCTTTTGAGTTTAATGAACAATATTTGAAATTGTACATTCTTAATATTTATCATCGGCAAAATTCAAAAAATTTGTTAATTAGTATAAAAAAAAATTTCGGGAGGATTTTTGAAAAAATAATAAGGTTAAATAATTTGTAAATTTTTTTTCCTTTATTCATTAATGTTTATATAAAACAGCCAAAACGTTAAATCCACTAAAAATGGTAAATTAGAATATTTTTAGCCTATTTAGAATATTGAAATTCAACAGATGTTCTTTTTATATGAATATCAACAAACTTAAAATAACCGTAAAAAGTCAATTATTTTATGAAACATAGTGATATGGTTATTTGATATTATAAATACATAAAACAAGGAGTTTTAGAGTTAAACAACTTCAAAAGATTATAACGGGCACAATTAGCTTCAATGAAGAATTTTAAGACTAAATATTAGACCCAATTTAATATAAATAAAATATAGACATTCAGTATTTTTTACTAATTTTCACATATGCTAAATATGTTTTTGAAATGATATAGAATAAGGCATAAAATATATATCTAACCGACCTTAATAAAGTTAGAAACCAACAATTTTAGTTCTATTTACATCTTAGTTTCATAATAAAGACGCACTAGACCTATTAAAGAAAGAGGAAATATCACTATTACTTTCTATAGGCATATGGATTTGGGCATTGTAAAGTTTTTTATAAATGTGTTACTAACGAATTTCTACACAAGAATTTGTTTTTAATAATATAACAAATTACAAATTTAATTTAAATAATAGAATAATTTTATGATCTCCTTTTTTTGTAATTTTCCTATCTCGTTCTTTAGATTTTTTAGACATAACGTTTATACTATTTTTGTAACAATTAAACAGGCAAATTATGACTGATTTTATAGGTTCTAAATATTATTAGTTAATTATGCAATAATAATAAAAAAATAAACTTGCACAGACAAATACATTCTGCCTTGGTTCTTTGACACCTGAAAATTTGCTGTTTTTTGGCAAATTTTGGTATTTTTATTGTAGAAGCGTCAAAATCGAATGAAAAAAGCTGGGGCTATTATTATTAAGCAATATTTTATCTATAAAATGAATGTTAAATATTAAAAAAAAAGGTTGGCTGGTTAACCAGAAAGTTGATTTTGAAAACAGGCAAAATTTTCACTTTTTCGGTTTTGAGGTTAACTTTTTCATTGTGAATTTAATAATAGTAATAATCAAATAAAAACTATTATGGTCTAACATATTTTCCCATATGCCCTGCTTTTTAAATACTGTCAAATTTGGCACATTGGCATATTCTAATATAGAGCAAAGGGCATAAATAGGTCCCAATATTTGGGCAAATAATTAAATTTTTTAAATTATTTAAAAAGTCAGGCCGGTCCCAAACTTTTGAAATCATATATTAATTAACATTATTAAGGGCCATATTTTAAAAATTTTTCAGAAAATATAAAGACACGTTTTTTGAGCTATTTGTGTCTAAACTTGACTTTAATTTTTGGTAACTTAAAAATTTTTATATATTTTTTGCATCTAAACTAGCCCTTATTACGATCTTCATAAGGGCAGGTGCAAAGTGAGTTTTTATTTTCGTAAAATTTTAAAATCTGAAAATTAAAATTTATTTTTTTCAAAATTTTTAAAAATTTTTTATTTTAGAAAGAGCATTTTATGTGCATATATTAAATTTAGAAACTCTTTAAAAAATTGCGTTTTATTACAAAATAAAATTTTTCAAAATTTTGAAAACTTCAAAAATAAAAACTCACTTTGCACGTCCCCTAATAAAAAAAATCATGACTCTAGCTACAATACTTTTGATGATACATGCGCGCAAAGTTGCCTCAATTTTTTTTTTGTAAAAAATTAAAAATATTTTTGCTCATATCTGGGTCAAAAATTACTTCCGGTCAATATAAATTTAGGTTTTTATCAGCACCCAAGGAGCCTACCAGTGTACCAATTTTCAGCCAAAACTGAGACTTCAAGGGAAAAATTTGACGATTTGAGGTGAAATTGACAAACTTCATTAGTCCTTACTTTAAAAAATCATTTTGTCATACATTTCCAGAAAAATTGCCATAAAAAAATAGTTCAAAAACTTTTTACGGTTTAAAATGAGATGTAGCTATTCTTTAGATTTCGGATAAATAGCACAGGTTAACAAATATCAATGTCAGAAACGTGAATTTTATAAAAACACAAAAGAATGCATCTCCATGATGGCCTAATCTCATATATATTTTTTGTTTTTCTTAGTTTCTTCCGTCTTTGGCTCCTTAGATCCGTTTATAACGAAAAATGGCCTTTTTTGACCAATTTGACAGATCTAAATATACCCTAAAAAGAAAAAATTTAAAATTTTTTGCATATTAAAATTCCTTGTAACTTATATTTTTAATCACAAATAATGGAAATTTTTTTTTATTAATGTATCAAGCTCTTAAATCGGCATTTAGATAATATAAAAATATTTCGCGTCCAAAAAAAAACGACACGATATATTATCGGTTTTTAATGCAAATATTATTTGAAGTTTAAATTTAACAGTTTAACTATTGTGAATATGCAAATATTAAATTTCAATTTATTTTGTTTTTGAATCTTTTTTGGTTTTTTAATCTTTTTACTAAAATTTTCAATGCTTATAACTGACTAACTAAGTTTGATTAGGAAAACGGTAAAAGGATTTGATATTCATTAAGATGGCAGGTTTGATCTCTGTAGTTAACTCATAACTTTCAAAAAATTGTTGACCTGTGTAGTAGGTATATTGAACTTAATTTTTTTATACTACAGCGCATGTATTACAATAGGCTGCGTGAAAAATAGTTTGGAAGAAAAAAAATCGAGCGCATTTGATTAAGATTAAAGTGGCTAGTGTAACAGATATTTTATTTTTTTTTAATTTTTTTGTGGGGCATATCCTAAAACGGCCATCTTATAAATTCTTATGGTTTGGTATTGGCCGTTAAATTATATTTATTTTAGAAATTTAATTTTTACAAATTTGAATTTAGTATTAGTCGTAGCCATAATTGTTAACGAAACTCTCTTTCAAATCGCTCATAGTTTTGCAGAAAAATAAATAGTAATTTCAGGGCTCAATTTTAATACGAAGTTTGCACGTCTCTAAAAAAATCTTATATGTTTTACATAAAAAGTGTTTTAAGTTATAACCAAAAATGGCTGTGTAATTTCTGTGCGAAATAACCTTATAGATGTAAACCTTTTGGGATATAATTTTAATTTTAAAGGGCAGAGTATTTGTTTTGGATGCTAAACCATAATATTTTAGTAAAAACTAACTCTAACATCTCATCTTCTTTTTCACACTAGGTTTACTGTTTAATGCTATCAATTTATTATATAAAACTAATTTAAGCTAAAAGATGCGTTGCAAAGCAAAAATAATTTATTTATATAAATTAATATAAAAGAAAAATATTTAAATGTTAAAAGTGGGAATGTTTAAATTCAAGGTCCGGTCCGGTTAAATTAAAAAAATAATAATTAAAGATATAATTCGACCTGGCCACATTAAGTTAATAATCGATCCAAGTCCTTTTGGAAGTCTTTCAGATTCCGATTTAAAATATAAATTTATATTGATTTGCTCTTGAGATTCTCACAAATCTTATTATTGTTTTATAATTCAATTTTTTTTCAAATTTAGATAATAAAACAATTTTAACATTTTTATTTAATTGTGACATGGATTAACATTTATAATCCTACAAAACTTCTAACACTTTGAACTCATAAATACTCATTATGTTTAAATACAAATTTTGCATTTGTATATTTTATCGCTTAAAATAGAAATATAGCAAAAGCTCGTTTTTCATGAAATTTTGATAGGATAGGGGTCTTCAAGCATAAGAATTCGGGGGGGGGGGGGGGGGGTTAGAGCAGGATGAAAGAAGTCGTGGTAGATCAAAATCCCTGAAAGACGCACTCCCTATTAACTCTTTTATTTTGAATATGATTTTAAAAAAATATTACTTAAAAATTAAAATACGATTTCTGCGGTTTAGGTGAAACAGCTCGTAAACTTTTTCAAATTTCCTAGTGCGACATCTAACATAAAAAAAAGTTGACCTCTGAGAAAAATAAGATATTAAAAACTATAGATATATAGTTTATTTCTATGTCAAACTGCAGGTGAAAAAAATACGAGATTTAACGCCAAAAAGAATACTAAAAATTTTCACTAGCAAGGAAAAACGGACAGATTTGAAATTAGCTTTGTAGTTCGCTTAACAACCTTTGCCTATCTATAAGTTAAACTTACGCCAAAAGCCATACACATATGGTTTTTTTTTCCATTTGTGGTTTTCCGAGAAACAAATTCGCCTTTTTGGAATGTGGTTTTTTTGCCTCATAGCCAAAACCCCTTTTTAATGAAAAACTCGTTTTTATTCTTCATTATCTGCCTCATTTCCTATATTCATAAATGTCCTGTCGACGCAATTCTTCTGACCACTCCGATTCCTAAGAAAGTCATTACGCTCTGGAGTAAGTAATCATAGGAGTATTAGAATTTATACTCATCCAAAATAATTTGTATTATCAGGGCTGTAGCGAGGAATTTTTTTTAAATAAGGTTTCCAAAATGAACTTGCGCATTTATTCTAAACTGCCCTTAACCCTTGTGAAACGCTTGAAATGCAATAAAATCAGGCCTCTATTACAAAATACCACCTTGTTCCCCAAAATTTTACCGCTTTATTCTTAACCCCCCCCCCCCCCCCCCCCCTCCTTTTAAAAAAATCTTGGCAACGCCTCTGCCTACGGCCCTGTGTAAAAAAGCATATATAAAGGATTATGTCTAAAAATAATATTGTGTTTTATTGTCCTCCGCCAGTCTTGTGCAAGCGAAAGTGCTCAATGTATTGCCCTGACCAAAATTACCAATTAGACGAATACAAATGCCCTTTATGCAAGTGCCGATCAACTGATTGATGAATCAGGTTGGAATGTAGGAAGATTTGATACATTTAAGATGTAAATATATATAACCCGTTTAAAAATAATAAAGTGATACAAGTTATTAATTTTATTTAAAAAAGCATATCTAATTAGCATTTATTATAATAAAATGTTAATTTTTCTTAAAACTCTTTTAAACAAAAAGTAACCAATCTTAAAACACAAAAAATTATTTTTTCTGACATAATAATTTGAAAAAAATAACAATAAAATTCAAAATTTGTAGACTTTTAAAAATTTACAAAAGTTAAATTACATATGACGCGTCCTACATAAAGAATCTAACCATCTATAAATCATTCTCTAGCTCTGGACTGTCACAAAACATCGAACGTCTGGTCAAAAAAAAATTGGGCCGCGTTATAACATATATTTTAAATTAGTTATGATAAGTCAAATTTTCGTATAATTTTACAAAATTTAAGTTTATTAATTTTTTAAAAGATCTGTCTGAAAATTTGTAATTTGATTATAATTTGGCCTAACATTCTATTTTAGGCAACACGAAATTTTAAACTGTCACATGTTCTAGCGGTACCGGTGTAAAATTCAAGGACTTGTAAGATTCTAGATTTTTTTTTTCAATTTTGAAACATTAACCGTTGATTTAAAAAAATTTGATTTAAAACTGAGAAAGGGTATTTAAAAGCCTTTCTAATAAATTATTTTATACAACAATTAAAAAGCAATAAGACACTGCCTAAATGTAAAAATTTAGGTATTATGTTAAGCTTCTCATCCACGACAATTACATAAGAGATTACAAATCTTTTTACATTGATAGCTTTTATACATTTTAACAATCATATTATATTGGGATTATATACAAGCTTAATCCTATAATAAAATTTTAACAAAATTTTTTAATGTCTCAAAACTTTTAAATATAGACCATTTAATGTTAATCAAATGCGTGTTTACAAAATATTTATATTCACTGGCCATAGTCATAGAGTGATTTTATAGAACAGTGTAATTTTCGCAATTTCACACGGAAGAATTAATTAAAAATTTTTTTATAAGATTTGAAAATCGAAAAATAAAACACTAAATTTTAAGATGTATATGGTTAACAAATAAAGTGTAATATTTAAGCTAAAATTAAAAAATAAATCGGTTAATAACTTATATTAAAATTTAGTGGCCAATAAATATGGATACCAAAAATTTATTTTGATTTATATCTATGGAATTTTTCCTAACAAGGCCTACATAGGACGACGGTCCATTTTTGTATGACGTGTCACAAAGCCGTTGTTTTTTTTAAAGATTTAAAATTTTTTTAAATTTGTTTGAACAAAGCAAAAACGCCTTTTAATGTTTCTCATAACAGAATAAAGTAAAGAATTGAAAGAGCTTCCTGCCATTAAGAGGCAAAAAGTGTGAGATAGGAGATTAACTATATGTATGCTCAATATCTGATCAAGGACATAAACCTTACAAAATTTACCCAGAACTTTAATAATCGCCAGACACGCTATTAATTAAATAAATTTTGGTTTTTGCTATGGTTGACCTATACGATATGAGAATATAACTTTGTGCCTTAATAATCCGTTTAACGTTTCCCCTCATTCTTGTCTAGGTGAAGATTGTTTATAACTATTAAACAAATTTTTGTTCAATTGAGTTTGCTTCTACATTCTTTTTTTAAGTTGAACAAATTTATTAAAAATGATTTTGACCAAACTGTATTTTAACTTTAACAAAATTTGACAAATTAACGGGTTTTTTAATTTTGGGCAAAACTTGGGCAAAATGTAAATTTAAGGTACATCTTAAAAAAAATTTTGTACGTCTAACTATATAAAAAACTAATAAATTTAATTTTTAAAATTATAATCTTTGTTCTTGAAAAAGTGATAAGTTGTACGAGAGAATATGATGATAGTACATAAATTACACACAGGTCAACAATTTTTTAGGAGTTATGAGTTAACTACAGAGATCAAACCTGCCATCTTAAGGAATATCAAATCCTTTTACCGTTTTCCCTAATCAAATTTAGTTAGTCAGTTATAAATATTGAAAATTTTAGAAAAAAAGGTCAAAAAACCAAATAAAATTAAAAAACAAAAATAAATTAAAATTTTAATTTTACATTTTCACAATATTTAAATTGTTAAATTCAAACCTCAAATATTATTTCTATTAAAAACCGAAAATATATTATGTCGTATTTAAGTTTGGACGCGAAATATATTGTATTATCTAAATGCCGATGTAAGAGCTTGATATATTAATAAAATTTATTTTTTATTATTTGTGATTAAAAATACAGGTTACAAGAAATTTTTTTATACAAAAAAGATTTTTACATTTCTTTTTCTTAGGGTGTATTTAGATCTGTCAAATTGGTCAAAATAGGCCATTTTTCATTATAGACAGATCTAACGAGCCAAAGGCGGAAAAAACTAAGAAAAACAAAAAACATATATGAGATCAGGCCATCATGGGGATGCATTCTTTTATGTATTCATAAAATTCACGTTTCTGACATTGATATTTGTTGACCTGTGATATACAGGTGTTACATTATATTAAACTATATCAATATTTAAAAATTAAAAAAACAAGAAAATGGCATAGATTATACAAACATTTAGCAGTATGGAAAGTGAGGCAAAAACATTTGGCAAACAATATTACAAAAAAAATTAATCAAACTATTATGGTCTAACATAATTGCCCATATGTCCTGCTTTTTGAATACTGTCAAATTTAGCGCATTGGCATATTCTAATATAGTGCAAAGGGCATAAATATGTCCCGAAATTAGGGCAAAAAATTGATTTTTTTAAATTTTTTAAAAAGTCATGCCGGTTCCAAACTTTTGAAATCATATATTTATTAACATTATTAAGGGCCATATTATATAAAATTTTCAGAAAATTTAAAAATACGTTTTTTGAGCTATTTGTGTCAAAACTTGACTTTAAATTTTGGAAACTTAAAAATAAAATTTTTTTAATATTTTTTGCAGGTAGCCCTTATTACGATCTTCAAAATAAAAAAAAAATTATGACACTGGCTACAATACTTATATTTTAAGATATTGCTTTAAAATTGATAACAAAAAATTTAAGAGTTAGTTGTTTTGTCGTGTCAGTGTAATAATAACAACTTTAGTTCTAGTGAACAATAGTTAAAAAATATAAAATGAAATGAGATTTTTAAAATCGGCTCTGCCTGTGATTCTTCCTATTTTAGGCCCAGGCCCTACAGCTCGTTTATTTAACTTTAGGTTGGGCGCGGTGACTAATCGCGGGGCTTTAATCGTTAATAACACAGGTCAACAAATATCAATGTCATAAACGTGAATTTTATGAAAACAAAAAAATGCATCCACATGATGGCCTAATCTCATATATATTTTTCGTTTTCCTTAGTTTCTTCCGGTTTTGCCTCCTTAGATCTGTCTATAACAAAAAATGGCCTTTTTTGACCAAATTGACAGATCTAAATATACCCTAAAGAGAAATTTTTTTTTTATATATTAAAATTTCTTGTAACTTATATTAATAATCACAAATAATGAGAAATAAATTTTTTTAATACATCAAGCTCTTACATCGGCATTTAAATAATACAAAATTTTTCGCATCCAAACTTAAAAACGACACGATGTATTATCGGTTTTTAATGAAAATATTATTTGAAGTTTGAAATTTAACAGTTTCACTATTGTGAATATGCAAAAATAAAATTTCAATTGGATTTTGTTTTTGATTTTTGACCTTTTTTTCAAAAAATGTTTATACCTCACTAACTAAGTTTGATTAGTAAAAACTGTTAACGGATTTGATATTCCCTAAGATGGCAGGTTTGATCTCTGCAGTTAACTCATACCTCTCAAAAAATTTAATCATTTTAACATGACTTCAAATAAACCATATAAAACATTTAAACATGCCAACTTTATTAAGTAAATATAAAAAAAAATATGAATAGTGAACAACTTGGAACTCACCCTATTAAAAACGGTAAGCAAAATTTTATACAAAACACAAATCTAAATTAACACGCTATAAAAGTACCTCTGCCGTTACAAAGAGTAATTTTTGAGTGTTATTTACTAGGAATCAAAGTTTATCCATGTTTTAAATTTCAAATGTTAAAGTGTTATATTTTAAAACAGGGTTGGGCACAATCTAGATAGAAAACAATCTAGATATAGATATTAGATCATAGATAGTATCTATTATCTATGATCTTTTGCTTTTCTGGATAACTATCTAACATCTTTGATCTAAATAGTTTTTTTTTACAAATTATCTGTATCTATTATATTTTGACATAAAATAGATCATAGATAAAATAAATTTTTATTGCTACTTAGTCGAGCCTGAAATTACCCTAACTCCTTCCATGAGTGAAAATTTTTTTGGTTATGAAACTGACAACAATAGAGATTTGGGTATGGTTGAACTAGAAGTTTTAAATTATATAAGGGATTCTTCGAGTGATATCAAATTACTTGAGTTATATCATTTTAAACCAATTTTCATTAAATCCAACTCCATTTTATCATCATCTGCTCCCGTCGAACGACTCTCTCACCAACTTAGTTTTTACTCCTAACAGGCAAAAGCTTTCTGATGAAATGTTAGAAAAATTAGTGCTTTTGAAAAAATGAATTTTTTTCTTTTCATTTACCTTATAATATTGTGATATTACATATATCTTCATTTTTATCCTTTTATAATTGTCACAACCATTATTCATTAATATATCATTTCTTTATTATTATTATTATATATATTATAAACAAATAAATTTAGCTGCAAATTCAAACTTAAGTATGTTGTTTTTTTAAAACCTAATTAAAATTTTTTTTAAATTTATCTATGATCTATATCAATTTTTAAGAGCCAAATAGATATTATCAATTATCTATGATCTATTTAGGTTTTCAAAAATTGATCTAATTTTTTAGTATCTCCAATAATCTATATCTATTATCTACATCATTTTTTGATTATCTATGCCCAACCCTGTTTTAAAATACAATATCATTAATTGTGGTATGAGAGATAAAGCGTAATTTAACCTCGATAGTGCAAGTGAGATATGGGTACCTCAGCACTTTAATAGATAAGGATATCTTTAAAAAAGCAAACCAAAAATCGAATAAGGTTATGACTATTTCTCAATAATTCATAATCAATGTAAAGAAAAATAGTTAATTTAGTGGAATTTTAAATTAAGTTGAAGTGATTACAAGGTTCTCGAATTAGACTTCAAAGCGTGCCGCATTACTCTGGCTCGGCCCGCCCACTATATTTTTTTAACTCGCAGCTCTTTCCAAAATTAGGTTATATTATAGGCCCGGTCTAATTTACAATTTGTTCTGAATTTGTATAATGCAGCTTTACATTTTTTTTTGAAATTATCAAAAATCTATGTGCTCTTTAATGTGTGATAATAAATTATTCATTTTTAATTTTTGTTAAGAATATATGGCAAAGTTATAAAAAATTATCGGCCCGGCTCGTATTATTATTTAATGATTTCGGATTCTAACTTTAACTCAGATACTCCACTTCGACTTATAACAAAATATTTTTAATCCTTTTTTACACAGGTCAACAAATTTTTGAGAGTTATGAGTTAACTACAAAGCTTAAGCCATCTTAGGGATTTTCAAATCGGCTTACCGTCTTAGTAATCAAACTTAGTTAGTAAGCTTTTAACATGGAAAATTTAAAAAAAAATGTCAAATAATAAAAAAGATTCAAAAATAAGTTAATTTTTTTTGCTTATTCACAACAGTTAAATTGTTAAATTCTAACTTCAAATAATATTTTCATTACTGATAATATATCGTGTCGTATTGAAGTTTGGACGCGAAATATTTTGTATTATCTAAATGCTGTAAGAGCTTAAAAAATTAAAATATTCATTTCTCATTATTTGAGATAAGTTACAAGGGATTTTATATGAAAAAAAGATTCTTAAATTTTTTCTTTATAAGCTATTCTCGAGGTCGCAAAATATGTTAAAAAGGCCGTCTTCGATATGGACGGATTTAAGAAGCCAATGGCGGAAGAAATTAAGAAAAACGAAAAATATATATGAGATTAGGCCATCATGGGGATGTATTCTTTTATATTTTCATAAAATTCACTTAAACATTGATATTTGTTGACCTGTGTTATAGTAATGCATTACACAGGTCAACAATTTTTTGAGAGTTATGAGTTAACTACAGAGATCAAACCTGCCATCTTAATGAATATCAAATCCGTTTACCGTTTTTCCTAATCAAACTTAGTTAGTCAGTTATAAACATTGAAAATTTTAGTAAAAAGGTTAAAAAACCAAAAAAGATTCAAAAACAAAATAAATTGAAATTTAATTTTTGCATATTCACAATAGTTAAATTAAATTTAAACTTCAAATAATATTTGCATTAAAAACCGATAATATATCGTGTCGTTTTTTTTTGGACGCGAAATATTTTATATTATCTAAATGCCGATTTAAGAGTTTGATACATTAATAAAAAAAAATTTCCATTATTTGTGATTAAAAATATAAGTTACAAGGGATTTTAATATGCAAAAAAATTTTAAATTTTTTCTTTTTAGGGTAAATTTGGATCTGTCAATTTGGTCAAAAAAGGCTATTTTTGTAGACGGGTCTAAGGAGCCAAAGACGGAAGAAACTAAGAAAAACGAAAAACATATATGAGATTTGGTCATCATGGGGATGCATTCTTTTATGTTTTCATATAATTTACGGTGGTGTTATTGATATTTGTCGACCTGTGTTATATAACACAGGTCAACAAATATTTATTTCAGAAACGTGAATTTTATTAAAAAATAAAAGAATGCATCCACATGATGGCCTAATCTTATACACATCTTTCGTTGTTCTAAGTTTCTTTTGAACTTGGCTCCTTACATCCGTTAATATCGCAAATGACCTTTTTTGACCGAATTGACAGATCCTAAAAAAAAATTTAAGAAACTTTTATTCATATAAAAATCCCTTGTGACTTATATTTATCATATCAAATAATGAGGAATAAATTGTTTAAGTATATTAAGCTCTTACATCAGCATTTAGATGATACAAAATATCTCGCGTCCAAACATAAATACGACACGATATATTATCGGTTTTTAATTAAAGTTTTATTTGAAGTTTGAATATAACAGTTTGCTGTTGTAAATAAGCAAAAAAAATTTCAATTTATTTTTGTTTTTGAATTTTTTTTGTTTTTTTGGCATTTTTTAAAATTTTAAATGTTTATAGTTGACTAACTAAGTTTGATTAGAAAAAACGGTCAGCGGATTTGAAAATTCCTAAGATGGAAAGTTTGATCTCCGTGGTTAGCTCATAACTCTCAAAAAACCTGTGTAGTATGCATCCACACTGTTTATGAAAGATATGTTATCTAAATATTTGAACTCTAAGCAATATATCCCGCAATCAGCACTAAGGTCCATACGGACCCCAGCACATCTTGAATTTTGATCTTCAAAAATATTATATATTATGGGCTAAATTTTTGTGACTTTTTTCTTAAATATATAACACAAGTCAACAAATATTTATGTCAGACACATGAATTTTATGAAAACATAAAAGTATGCATCTCCATGATGGCCTAATCTTATATATGTTTTTTGTTTTTCTTAGTTTCCTCCGTCTTTGGCTCCTTAAATCCCTTTGACCAAATTGACAGATCTAGATATACCCTTAAAAATTTTTTTATAAAATCTTTTTTGCATATTAAAATCCCTTGTAACATATATTTATAATCACAAATAATGGAAAAGAAATTTTATTAATATATCAAGCTCTTACATCGGCATTTAGATAATACAAAATATTTCGCGTTCAAACTTAAATTTTTTTTTTCATTGTTAGCTTTTTGCCATTGAGGCAGTGAGCTCTTTCAATTTAAGTCTCCATTTGGTTCTATCTTTACACTCATTTCTATTTAGGTTGTGACATCTCATGCTAGCGTCTACTCTTTGAGACCAGGTGAGTTTAGGTCTGCCCCTTATATTCTTGCCTTGTACTTCAATTGCTTTTACCAGATTGCTTAGATACCCGTCTTTTTGCCTCATAACGTGTCCAAACCATCGGAGTCTGTTGATTTCGACTTTATTTTGTATGGGTGTTATGTGTAAATTTCCAAGTATATGATCGTTGCGGATCTTGTCTTTGCGAGTCACCCCGAGAAACATCCGCAGCATGCGCATTTCCATCGTGTGTAGTATTCTTTCGTCGCTTTTCCTTAACGCTGTTGTTTCTAAGCCGTATGTTATTGCCGGTTGTACTATGCTTGAGTAAGCCTTGCCCTTAACTTACTACACGATATTTACACAGGTCAACAAATATCAATGGCCAAGCCGTGAATTTTATAAAAATATAAAAGAATTTATTCCCATGATGGCCTTATCTCATAAATATATTTCGTTTTTTTTAGTTTCTTCCGACCTTGGCTCCTTACATCCGTCCATATCAAAAAATTGCCTTTTTTGACCAAATTGACAGATCGAGAATACGCTAAAAAGACAAAATTTAAGAATCTTTTTTTTCACATAAAAATCCCTTGTAACTTATATTTATCATGTCAAATAATGAGAAATAATTTTTTTTAGAATATCAAGCTCTTACATCAGCATTAAGATAATACAAAATATTTCGCGTCCAAACTTAAATTTGACACGAAATATTATGGGTTTTTAATAAAAGTTTTATTTAAAGTTTGAATTTAACAGTTTGCCCCATGTAAAAATGCAAAAAATTTTTTTTTATTAATTTTTGTTTTTTTAGTTCTTTTTTTGTTTTTTTGGCTTTTTTCTAAAATTTTCAATGTCTATAGCTGACTAACTAAGTTTGATTAGAAAAAACGGTAAACGTATTTGAAAATCCCTAAGAGGGCAGGTTTGATCTCCATAGTTATAAGTCTCAAAAATTTTCCTGTGTTATAGGTTTTTAATGAAAATATTATTTGAAGTTTAAATTTAAAACTTTAACTATTGTGAATATTCAAAAACAATTTCAATTTATTTTTGTTTTTGAATTTTTTTTGGGTTTTTAACCTTTTTTACTAAAATTTTCATTGTTTATAATTGACTAACTAAGTTCGATTAGGAAAAACGGTAGAAGGATTTGATATTCCCTAAGAAAACTAGCAATTAAAATTTAGTCTAAGTCTAATAACAAAATTTGTTTAGAATTTAGAAATTGAATTGGGGTCCATATGGACCCCACCCTCTCAATTTTAATGTTGAAAACCATGATTGACTCTGTATAAATTCAAACTTAAATATTTGCAACCTTTTTTTCTTGTTATTTTTTTTTTATATAATTTTAATTATTAAGTATATAAAATGTTTGTATTGTATAATTATGATATTATTTATTTTTCTCTTTAAAATATCTAGTTTTTATAGTAAATAATAGCCAAAAATAATTTTTTATATCAAAATATTTTTTTTTCATGAATCTCTAAATATCTTTTACTAGACGTAAAATCACGATGTGATCAATAATATTGATATGTTTAATTTACTGACATGATTTATTAAATGTAATATAAAAAATAAAAAATTTTAATTTTTCAAATTTTTTCTACTTTGTGTCAAATAAAATTTGCAATCTTCATTAAAATTTAAGAGAACGTATTTCTCTTCAAAATAATAAAAATATGAGAACTTTGAAGTAATAGAAGTTTAAAATTTGGGTCCGTATGGACCTCACTGTAAAATTCGCGTTACAAATTTCTCACCCTACCATTCGCGGGTTAACATTTAGATAATACACGCGTACTTAAATAAAACTGAATATATTATTTTTGTAATAAAAATATTATTTGAAGTTTGAATTACACAATTTAGCTGTAGAAAATATGCAAAAAAGGATATACCCAAATTTGTACGAAACGAAAATCCATAAAATAACAAAATCTATAAAAATATCTCAACATCGAAATAGATTAAGGTCAGTTTAGCGTTTGGTTGAGGTAAAATTACGACTAGGATAAGCTTAGGGTGAGGTTTGTTTAGGGTTTAGGTTAGCTTACTCTAGGGTGAGGATAGCTTTGTGTAATGTGCAGAATTAGAGTGAGGTTAGCATAACGGTAACGTTTGACTAGTTATGTTTATAATCAAAATACCTAATCTAATTTTTGATTGGTTGATCAATCAAATACTTTTCTTATTTTTTTGGTGTCACCAAAATTTATTTTAATTTTTAAATCTTTTTTGTTTTTTTTTCGACATTTTATCTAAAATTTCTATTTTCTTTAGCTGACTAAAAGTTTAATAGGCACACAAATTTAAATATTCCTAAGAAGGTTTAATCTGCTTAGATAGCTCATAACTCTTAATTTGTGTTTAGAACACGGTATCTTAATTATTATAAACGCAGAAAGACCTGCTGTGCATGCATAATCTAGCTTATGGTAGAATATATCTGTAATTACATAAAAAATTTTAACCAGTTATTTTAAATTTAATATTAGCATTATTAATTATTTAAATATTTTGCTTCATCTATATACATGCTAATAAATTAATAGACGGAGATTAATTATTATTATCTTGCATTATACTCATAGTGTGTATTTGTAAAAATGTTTAAATAAAATTTTTGAGTAGCTTAAAAAATGTTATATTTGGGCAAGCCAAAGTTAAATAGCTTAATAAAAAGCGCAGTCTACTAGTAAAATTGGTTGAAATATAGCAAATAAAAAATACTCAAGTTCAGCGTTGTTTAATCTAACACAAACTAAAAACATTTAAGGTGTTATTTTGCAGTGTATATGATAATAATATTAAAAATACTATATAAATAATAAATGAATAAGACACAAATATATTGAGCATTCACATTTACAGGTGGTGAATTGACATTTTGATTCAAATGTCTTTTCATTATTGTAATACCCCCTTGTGGGTATAATTTAAAATGCTTAAATTTTAGGATTATAATATAACCTTGTATGCCAAATACCCTGATCTTACAAATTGTTTTCAAGATAGCATTATTGCCTTGTTACCTTGTTTTTATTTGATTCCAACCTTTTTTTTTTATTTTGTACATCTATATAACTATGGAAAGACTCATAGGCACTATCATATAACACATTTGGCTCAATTTAAGATAGTGAGTATTTATTATTTGATTTGCATTATGTTGGTACTATTGATACAGAAATAGGAATAGCAAATTTTGAGTTTAAGTTTAAATAAATATAAAAAATCTTTTAAATATTCAATTTTTTGGCAGAGTATATTGTTTTTCAAGCTTATAAAATTATTGAGTGATAAGGGATTGGTGTTAGATATCGGAGGTCTAATTATTTAAAAATAGTAATATTAAATAATATGACCTTGTATAACCCACAATTAGCACTCTTAATAATTTTTTTTGAATATTTAATGACCAAAATTAGTAATTATTTTGGTTTAATTCAATTTTTATGTTTTCGTAAAAATAATGGTTTAGTCATTAAATCTGTTTTTTAATCCTATAAAACTTAAAATTAAATTGCTAATAATTTTTAGTTATAACCTTTTTTAGATTTATTTCGGGATCTATATATGCCAATAGATTATTTAGATAATTAATATTTTAATTTTGTGAATTTTTTCTGAATTTTGGACACAGTTTAAAAAAATTTTAAGGCATTGGGAGATAACTAAACGGGGGTTATTGTGAGAAAATTGTTCTTTTGTTGTCTAGTGTTAAAATTATATATGATAAGTATATAATGTGTCTATCTTGCATATTAAAGTTATAAATTAATTTTTTGTCTATAATATCTAATTTTTAAGGTGATTAATAGCCAAAAATAGTTTTTTATTTTATAATATATTATTTATAATTCTTATTATTTTCTAGCCCTAAAACCACAATTTAATTAATTATTTTAAAACATTTAGTAAATTAATAAGATTAATTTAATGTAATATAAGTAAATAAAAAATGTTAAGTTTTTTTTACTTTTTGTTTAATAAAATGTACACTATACATAACCTATATTAGTTTATAATGTAATAGCGTATATTCTTCTTCAAAATATATAATAAAGGCCATAGGTTTTGAGGTTTAAACACTTAGTCTGTATGGATCCTACTGTAGCATTTATGTTAGAAATTTTTACTCTAACATTTAGGGGTTAAGCATTCTAGATATGTTTTGTAAACTAATTAACTTAATTATAAAAAAGCATGTTAAAATGTGCTGTTGATACTTATTTTTGTTTTGCTATAAAATAGTTTTTTAATATACAGTTTATAGAAATATGTTAAATTAGGCATAATATATGGGTTAAAATTTTTTAATTATTATTTTTCCTAAAAGTTTTAGTTAATTTAAATTATTTATCAAGCTATATCATAGTTATAAAATTTATAACTAAAGCTTAGTAAAAAATGTAATTATTGGATTATATGTTTAATATATTTTATAACTCTAAAATAACATTTAATATAATGTTTTTTGTTTTTGATATGGCAATTTTCAGAAACTATAAATACTATTACGATTTCAAATCCAAGCTTGTTACCATCTGATGATTATGTACATTAGGGAAAATTAGACCCAAAAATATTTTTAAATTACCATAATATTATCCCATTTGTGACAATTTTACTTTTTTACAAAAATCAGTCTGCAAAATAGCAACTACTATTCAATCACTTTGTTTAATGTGTTTACTTTATAATGCCAATTACTAATTAGTTAATTGATATCTTCTTTCTTTTAATACACCTCATTTCCCAATTATGCCATTTACCCTGCATGAATCATCTATTATCTAGGTAAATAAATTGCAAAATTTATGTCTTCTACATAAATATAGCTTTATAATAGAAATTTAAGGTTTAATGCTAGTTTAACTAAAGCCAAATGTTTATTGGCATTTTTTATTGTTACAACCACAAAGATATTCAAAGTATTATCTGCCATAAAATTTACAACATATATTTTCAAACAAGCTTGTTTGAGTTTAATGGATTTGTTGTTTTTGTCTAAAAGTGAACTAAATATTTATTAAAAAGTTTTTTCTTTTTCGTTTTTTTTAGTTTATGGGAGCCTATGTAGAATGTTTACTTTGACTTTGTGATTTTTGAAAGCCAATGACTTACGAAGATTATAACACAGGTCAACAAATATCAATGGCACAACCGTGAATTTAATGAAAACATAAAAGAATTTATCCCAATGATGGCCTTATCACATATATATATTTCGTTTTTCTTAGTTTCTTCCGGCCTTGGCTCCTTACATCCGTCCATATCGAAAAAATGGCCTTTTTTGACCAAATTGACAGATCGAGAATACCCTTAAAAGAAAAAATTTAAGAATTTTTTTTAATATAGAAATCTCTTGTAACTTATATTTATTATATCAAATAATGAGAAATAAAATTTTTTAGTATATCAAGCTCTTACATCATCATTTAGAGATACAAAATATTTCGCGTCCAAACTTAAATACGGCACGATATATAATCGCTTTTTAATAAAGGTTTCATTTGAAATTAAATTTATCATTTTAGCTGTTGTAAATATGCAAAAAAAAAATTCAATTTATTTTTGTTTTTAAATCTTTTTTGTTTTGGCATTTTTTTCAATGTTTTTAGCTGACTAACTAGGTTTGATTAAAAAAAACGGTAATCAGATTTGAAATCCCCTAAGATGGCAGGTTTGATCTCTGAAGTTAGCTCATAACTTTCAAAAATTTGTTGACCTGTGAGAGACCATTTTTATTTTGAAATTTTTGTTAAGGCCACGTACAAAATAAAAAAGTAAAGATTAAAGATTGGGTTATTTTCCACCATGTAAAACACAGGTCAACAATTTTTTGAGAGTTATGAGGTAACAACAGAGATCAAACCTGCCATCTTAGGGAATATTAAATCCGTTTACCGTTTTTCGTAATCAAACTTAGTTAGTCAGAAATATTATAGAAAAAAAAGGGTAAAAAACCAAAAAAGATTCAAAAAAAAAATAAATTAAAATTTTATTTTTGCATATTTACAATAGTTAAACTGTTAAATTCAAACTTCAGATAATATTTACATTACCGATAATATATCGTGTCGTATTTAAGTTTTTACGCGAAATATTTTGTATTATCTAAATGCGGATGTAAGAGCTTGATATATTAATAAAATTTATTTTTCATTATTTGTGATTAAAAACATAAGTTACAAGGGATTTTTATATGCAAAAAAGATTTTTAAATTTTTTCTTTTTAGGATATATTTAGATCTGTCAATTTAGTCAAAAAAGGCCATTTTTCATTATAGACGGATCTAAGGAGCCAAAGACGGAAGAAACTTAGAAAAACGAAAAATATGTATGAGATTAGGCCATCTTGGGGATGCATTCTTTTATGTTTTAATAAAATTCACGTTTCTGACATTGATATTTGTTGACCTGTGAAATATAACAAATTAACACCCCTACCCCTCTCCTCCTACTCCTCTTCCTCCTACTCCTCTTCTTCCTCCTACTCCTCTTCCTCTTCTTCCTCCTCTTCCGGCATATTAAGCAGCCCTAAATTATCTTTAATATTAAGAAATGCAGTGCTGCCGTGCATGGCTAAAAAAACCGAAAAATTTCCTGCATAAGAGTGCATTTTGTTTATAGTTTGTATTGTTCATTTAGTAAACCATCTTAACGTATTGACGTGGTTTAATGGGTTTTAGAAGAGGGGCAGTTATGATAATCTATTCAACGTTTAATTCGAATTTGTCAAGACTGCAGGAAAATGGATAGGGCCGGGGATAAAACTTTATTTAATAAAATTTAAAAATTCTAGCTAAGATGTATGCGTTTTAGGCCATACGGGGTGGGGTCTTAATATTAATAATATTTTTTAACCAATTTGGAATTTTTTTGATATTATTTAACGATTTCAATAAATATTGTATTGAGCTATTGTTTTGATAGCTTGGCTTATTTTAAAATATGTATAATTTTTTAGTTTTCTCCTCTATTTGAACATTATTAACCAAAACACTCGGGTTTTACGTCGCGCAGTTGATTTAAAATGCCTTAAAAATAACATAATACACGTGATGCTTTTTTGAAAGGAAATAAAATACAAGAGCCAGCATCCTATGATGGTTAAAAATATTAACTTTAAATATAAACAAAAATAGTTGTCAATTACAAAACCTAAATAGTACTCAAATAAAAACAAATACAAAAACTAGAAGATCAGAAACAAAAAAGCGCCTTTTTGAAAACCTACGCAATGTTAACCAATAAAAACGCCCTATTTTATTTTTATGCCAAGCGACAGCGCCAAATATCTTAAAATGCAGTTTTTTTTATTTTGATCATTAAGTTTTACTAGAAAAAATTTTATCTGAAATTTTTATAAATTCTGATCAACAAAATATTTTTAAACATTTCTTTATATAGAAGCCTTAACCAAACATTTTTTCGTGATTTTGGATTTTTTAATATGATTTGTTGACAAAATTGAGTAAAACTATACATGGTTTAGAAAGGGGCCCACAATTTATTTTTCTATCGTATAAGTTTTTGATTAAAAGTTTAGATTTGTTGATGTTTATTGTTTTTAAAATGTAGATAGTTGCTTTTTAATTACAAAAGTCGACAAAAATTATGAGTTAAACCGAAAATTATACTTCGATTTAATCTGTATGATAGCTCTCATTGATTTTTTTATTTCCGAAATTTGCTCAGCTCGGCTATTACTATAAAAATCAAAAATGGCCTATATTGGCCTATACTGATTTTGACACCTCGAGAATATTTTAAAGGAAAAAATTAAAAAAATATTATTTTTTATTAAAATCACTAACTTTTTTTTTTGAGCAATAAAATATGTCAAGCTCTTACATCAACATTTTGGTTATACAATATATTTAGCACCTCAACCTACATAGGACACGATATTTTATCGTTTTTGAAATACAATTAATATTTGTAATTTAAATTTAACCGTTTAGCTGTTAAATTTTTTAAATATTTTTTAAATTTTTTTTTATTAACACTTTAAAAATTTCTGATGTTAGCTCGCTCACAAAGTTTGAGTAGGAAAAACATAAATAGATTTAAAAATCCATTAGATGGTAGGTATGGTCTCTAAAGCAGTGCTGGGAAAACAATGAGCCAAAAAACTTTGGCTCATTTTTTCCCCCAAAACATAAAGAAAGAAAGGGAGCTACAAATAAAGGGCCAAAATAAGAATTCAAAAAAAGCTTTTACTAAGAGGGGCAAAAAAAACGCACAAAAAGTGGCTCTTCAAAAGAGCCCCATTAAGCCCATTGTTTGTTTTCTTTATAATAATTTCGAAAAATTTTGATTTTTACTTTATTGTAATGATGGGTGGGTTATTTTTTCTTAAAAACTCCTAGGAGTTTTTTTTTGAAAAAATGGGGCTTTTTTTAAACATGCCCCTTTTCTTTAAGCAAGTAAAAGGGGTTTTCTTTTGCCATGCCCACGAGTAGGGCATGTCAAAACTCCGGAATTCGGGAAGGACTCCGATTCACCGGGAGTTCCAGGGGAACTCCGTTTAAAAAACACTCCCAAAAACCGCCCGGAGTTTTCCGTTTTTAAACTCCGGGGTTTTTTCCCGGGAGTTTAAAGATTAACATTAGCCCATTGGAAATGTTGGAATTGTGTATTTTTTTGTCCAAACTCATTTTTTATAAAAATAAAGTTGTAAATAAATGCAAAAGCAGCTGATTATGCAAATATCTCACATTTATAATGTTACTAATTTTGTTTTTTTTTAGTTTTTTATGATACTTGATATAAACTAACTAAATGATTAACTTAATGTCTACATAGAATTTTAGTCGATAATTTATGTATTTGGTGGTATTCTTTTTATTAGACGATTTGTACAACTTGTATTTATAAAATTATGGTAATTTTTATCAAATTTGTGTCTGCTAACGGTGTCACTAAATTTGTCGCAAATGCATTTTATGCATTATAAAACTAATTTTTTTCGATTTTTTTTTCTTGCTGTAAAATATAAGTAATTATTTGGTAAAATTAATCCATTTTTTCAACTTGTGATAATGTCACCAAATTGTCGCAAATGCGATTTATGCATTATAAAGCGTATTTTTGATTTTTTTTCGTGCGGTAAATATTGGTAGTTTTTTTTTGTAAAAAATTCCATTTTCAATTCTTGTGATAATGTCACCAAATTGTCGCAGATGCATTTATGTATTATAAAACTAATTTTTTATCGATTTTTTTTTCTTGTGGTAAAATATAATTAGTTTTTTTTGGTAAAATTATTAATTTTTAATCTTGTGATAATGTCGCAAAATTGTCGCAAATGCGAATGATTCAATATTAAAGGTATTTTTTCGATTTTCTAGCTCGATTGATTACTTAATAATATATTTGCTCGCCCGCCCGCCCTCCCCGCCCCCCCCCCCCTAATCTGCATATCGTGTCAAAATTTACTAAATTTTATTAATAAAAGGTTATAAACAAAAAAACTTGAAAAAGTTTTTTCAATATTTAGATAATGGCATATGCAACAATTCGAAAATGTCACTCTAAAATTTCATAAAAATTACTCATATTAGCCCGAACAAATAAAATATAAAAAATTTATTCAATATTGAATTATAGACTTTGCGACATTCAGGTGACATTGACTCAGCAGGCTTCATATTATCAAAATTTGCCAAAATTTATTAATAAATAAGGTTAAAAACAAAAAAAACTCGAAAAAGGTTTTTCAAAATTTAAATAATGGCATTTGCGACAATTCGGAAATGTCACTAGTTGATTAAACTAAAAAAATTTCACAAAAATTACTCAAATATGGCAGCCCGAACAAAAAAATCGAAAATATTAATTCAATGTTAAATTATAAATATTTACGACATTCAGGTGACATTGACTCAGCAGGCTTCATATTAACAAAATTTGCCAAAATTTATTAATAAATAAGGTTAAAAACAAAAAAAACTCGAAAAAGTTTTTTCAAAATTTAAATAATGGCATTTGCGACAATTCGGAAATGTCACTAGTTGCCTAAAACTAAAAAATTTTCACAAAAATTACTCATATATGGCAGCCCGAACAAAAAAAATCGAAAATATTTATTCAATGTTAAATTATAAAAATTTGCGACATTCAGGTGACATTGACTCAGCAGGCTTCATATTAACAAAATTTGCCAAAATTTATTAATAAATAAAGTTAAAAACAAAAAAAAAACTCGAAAAAGTTTTTTCAAAATTTAAATAATGGCATTTGCGACAATTCGGAAATGTCACTAGTTGCCTAAAACTAAAAAATTTTCACAAAAATTACTCATATATGGCAGCCCGAACAAAAAAACTCGAAAATATTTATTTAGTGTTGAATTATAAATATTTGCGACATTCAGGTGACATTGACTCAGCAGGCTTCATATTAACAAAATTTGCCAAAATTTATTAATAAATAAGGTTAAAAACAAAAAAAAAACTCGAAAAAGTTTTTTCAAAATTTAAATTATGGCATTTGCGACAATTCGGAAATGTCACTAGTTGCCTAAAACTAAAAAATTTTCACAAAAATTACTCATATATGGCAGCCCGAACAAAAAAACTCGAAAATATTTATTTAGTGTTGAATTATATATATTTGCGACATTCAGGTGACATTGACTCAGCAGGCTTCATATTAACAAAATTTGCCAAAATTTATTAATAAATAAGGTTAAAAACAAAACAAAAACTCGAAAAAGTTTTTTCAAAATTTAAATAATGGCATTTGCGACAATTCGGAAATGTCACTAGTTGCCTAAAACTAAAAAATTCACAAAAATTACTCATATATGGCATCCCGAACAAAAAAACTCAAAAATATTTATTTAATGTTAAATTTTAAAAATTTGCGACATTCAGGTGACATTGACTCAGCAGGCTTCATATTAACAAAATTTGCCAAAATTTATTAATAAATAAGGTTAAAACAAAAAAAACTCGAAAAAGTTTTTTCAAAATTAATAATGGCATTTGCGACAATTCGGAAATGTCACTAGTTGCCTAAAACTAAAATTTTCACAAAAGTTACTCATATATGGCAGCCCGAACAAAAAACTCGAAAATATTCATTCAGTGTTAAATTTTAAACATTTGCGACATAGGTGACATTGACACAGCAGGCTTCATATTAACAAAATTTGCCATAATTTATTAACAAATAAGGTTAAAAACATAAAAAAAATCGAAAAAGTTTAGATAAGTCAAATTATAGACATTTGCGACAGATAAGTGACATCCAGCAGGCTTAATAATGACGAAATCAAAATTTACTAATAAAGCCTAATTGAGAAACTTTATATAAAGATTACTGACACACGGCCGCCCCAACCAAAAAAATAAAATATTATAAATTCAATATTAAATTATTTGCATGGAGAGTTTATTGACACAACTTCAGCAGACTTGACATTGAAAAATTTATTAATAAATATACAGCGCAAACAAAAATTTTCCAGGGCTTACTATTGACAAAGTTATGTTTGATATTTAACAAAATACAAAACACCAATTTTCTCCCACAATTATTTTCTTTACCTAAAAAACTATCCTTTCATTTTTTTTATCGTAGTAAAAACATCTGGTGGCTAAATCCCCCTATTTAAATAAAAAACTCACTTTTGAAAAAAACTCCAAAAAACCCGCCCGGGCTGAGCTCCAGGAGTTCAAAATGGGAAAACTCCGGAGCATAGGGGTTCCCGCCCCACTCCTTCCATAAACTCCAACTGGAGTTTTAGCAAGCCCTACCCACGAGTTTGTGGGCATGTGGGGAAAAAAACTTAAAAACTTGTTAAAAAAAGCTCATTTATTTTTTTCCCAGCCCTGCTCTAAAGTTAGCAAATAACTATCAAAAATTTTTATTATAAAAATCAATTGGACTCAGCTAATTTTTTTAGCAACGTCTGGGGCTAATTTCGCTATGTTTCAAACGCTGTATATTAGGGAACGTAACGAATAAAATTATTTTTGTTAGGCCTATTTTTCTATGTATTTAAAAGGCATATAATTTATTAAATTTTATTTTGTAAATGTGCATTTGATCAGGCGGAATTTAATATAAAATATATATAAATTATTTTTTATAGGTTAATAAAAGCTTTAAAATTCATATTTTTACAATCCTAATTTATTTTACAGGTATGCGCATTAGCTTTATGCCTATTGAGTCTCAGCGTTTTCGTTCTACGAATCCTACATCAAACACGGATTGACAAAAGCCTTGTTATATCAGCCCTTTTGGCACCAACGTTTCACGCAATTTCATATGTATTGATTTTGATAATTTACAAAATAAATTGTAATATCCCTTAGGCAATACACAATCATACTAATATTTGACGTCCAGGTTATCAAAACTATGTCAAAATTGTATTTATACAAGTTTATGCTTTTAACTTTGTAATAAATATTTGAAAGGTTTAGGACTTTGTCCAAATAATTATTTAAAAAATGCTTA
This sequence comes from Acutogordius australiensis, assembly GCA_030555515.1. Taxonomy (NCBI): domain Eukaryota; kingdom Metazoa; phylum Nematomorpha; class Gordioida; order Gordea; family Gordiidae; genus Acutogordius; species Acutogordius australiensis. The sequence continues at coordinate 22,281,088 of CM060245.1, read as the reverse complement.
AATTAATAGTATAAATTAAGATTCGTTAAAAAGTTAGTTTTCGCTTTATGGTTAAAATAAAATATAAAAGTTGTAACATTTTTTTGTCACTTTGTGTAGTTTTATAAGATTTTTCTACGAATAATGCCTTTCACCTTTGTTCTAACATTGTATGATGATTTGTTACCTATACATATCGAATTATGTTAGTAACCTGTAGAATTGGAATTTTAAATATTTGGCACATGGTATAGTTTAATTATGGATTTATAACCATCTATTTGTGATTGCCTTTACCTTTAAATTTAAGTTTATTTTGGTTTCTTTTTTTACAATTTTCTGTTTTTTAGATTTTTCTTATGTATATTTTTTCTTACCTTTAGTATAGTGCATATTTAGGTATTTTTTTTTTCTTTGATTTTTCTTTTTCACAATGTAGGCGCAAATTTGATGATTATTTTTATTTTGCACACAGGCTTTAATTGCATTTCTCCTATATTACGAACGCAAAAATGGAGTTTGGTCGTCTGGATACACCTTTATATTTTGGTTCTTGTCGTTATGTTACCTCGTGGTTTACATATGGTCACACACCCTTGCTCGAATCTTTCCAAAAGTTTGCACATGATAAAATTATTTTATTATTATCTGGTTACATTATTGTTTTGATAATTTTTTATATACGCATTAAATTTTGTATTTTTTTTCTTGGTTAAGTATATATAATGGAATATTAGCATTAAAATTATTTTTCCGCTTAAGCCACAATTGGTAAAGTAGTCTCAGACTATAAATTCAATTTACATCTATTTTGTTCTATAGATGCATACCAGCCTAACGGCTTACCATGCCATATATTGCGTCCAATTAGCATTAGTGTTGGTTGAGATAATACTCCATTCCTACAATGCTAAGAGTCGAACCGGAGTCGATAGCAACGTATATCACTTTAGCCCGGCTAAATTATCTAAAAATGGGGTAACTTGAGCATTTTACAACTATAAAGATTTTTAGTAATTAAAGTGTGCGCCCTACTAAACCAGAATTTTTTTTATAAATTAAATATTGCATGACACTATATTAGCGAATAACATATGAACGCCCCTAAATATTTTATATCAATCAATTTAATTTATTGATTTGTTATGGTCCTAAAACACAGCTTGACAAAATTTTGATATAAGACCAAACTTTTCATTTTAGGGATTTGTAAATTTATTTGCCATTTTTTCAATTAAAATTTGTAAGCTAGCTAAAAACATTTAAAATTTTTGAAATAACACAGGTCAACAAAAATCAATATCAGAAAAGTTATATAATTTTCGGGTTTCTTAGTTTCTTTCGCCTTTGGCTCCTTAGATCCGTCCATATCCAATATATGGCCTTTTTTAAATATTTTGCGACCTCGAATTCTCAAAAAAGAAAAAATTTAAAAATCTTTTTTTTCATATAAAAATTCCTTGTAACTTAAATTTATCATCTCAAACAATGAGAAATAAAATTTTTTAGTTTATCAAGCTCTTATAACAGCATTTAGATAATACAAAATATTTTGCGTCTCAAACTTAAATACGATATGATTTATTATCGGTTTTTAAAGAAAATATTATTTGAAGTTTGAATTTAACAGTTTAACTGTTGTGAATATGCAAAAAAAAGAATTTTAATTTGTTTTTGTTTTTGACATTTTTTCTATTTCAATGTTTATAGCTGACTAACTAAGTTTGATTAAAAAAAACGGTATTCGAATTTGAAAATTCCTAAGATGGCAAGTTTGATCTTTGTAGTTAGATAACTCTCAAAAATTTGTTGACCTGTGTAATCAAATAAACAAGTATGATTAAAAAAAATACTGAAAGAAATTATTTATTAAACAGCCTAACTTTTATATCTTATTAAATAATATCTCAAAACCGATAAAATATTGTGTCCTATTTAGTTGGGGTGTCATATATTCTCTATAACCTAAATGTTGATGTAATAGCTTAACATACTATCTCATATCTTACTTATTTAAGTATAAAATATAAGTTACGACTGATTTCAATATAAACGATTTCTATTATTTTTTATTTTTAGATGAAATCGCATAATCAGAAAGTTTAAATGTTAAAAAATTTTAATAGAGAGATCAATTGTGATAGTGTTATTTGATATGTTTACTGAAAATTTAATGAGGTGTGCAAAGTTTTTTCATATTTTAAAGTTGGACCCATTTCTTATTTTATAATAAATAAACCTATGCAATTTATTTAATTATTACCATTGTTCTATTCTTTTTTCAACATATTTGTTTATAAAACATTTTGTTTTGTTTAAATTCTTAATAATCCTTCCTGTGTACTAATCCGCCTAGAACATAATTATTATCTCTATAATTCTTCGTTTTTTTCTTCTTTTTTTTCTTTTTTTTCGGCTTAGCTTGCCATAATTTATAAGTGTCAAAAGTGATGTTGTTAAAAAATATAAGCAAATTTGTGTTGTACCCGTTAAAAAATGATAAATTTTTGTATATACAAAATAAAATTTTTAAAAAGATATTAAAAAAACTGTCTTTGTTTTAAATTACTATTGGCTGCTATTTAAATATGTTTATTGTTCTAAGAAGAAAAATGCTATTGTTTTAGAAATTAGACCTGTTATTTAGAAATTTTCAAATCCCTTTACCGTTTTAATTATTGTAAGCCAGCTAACTTTGAAGATTTTTAAAAAATGTTACAAAAAAACAAAAAAATATTGAAAATTATATTTATATAAAACAGCTTATCTGTAAAATTTGAATTAAACTGATATTTTAATTTTAATCATTGAATATCGTGTCATATTTATGTTGGGGTGCAAAATATTTATAACTTATATGTTGATGTAAGAGCTTTATACACTTATAAATATTACTCATTAATTAGGTGTAAAAATTGAATTTTTTCTTTTTAAAAATTTTATAGTCACAAAAACAGTTAATTTTGCCTAATTTAACCATTTTATGATTGTAGTCGGAGCCGGGTTTAGATGGTGTCGAAAAACGGAAAAAACATTAGAGATAAGGTCATCATTTAGATCATATCGCTGCATCATATATCCTTACACTTATAATTGTTTGTAGACCTGTGTAATTATTTATCGCAACTCAGTGAAACGGCCGTTTAACACGCAATTATTATTCTAATTAATTGAATTTTTTAATTTAGCATAATTCGATAGATGCCGAAGAGAACATTATATTAACGTCTATCCCATCCTCTCCAACAACTGCGGTGAATATTAATTTTATTGGAATTTTGCAAAACCTTGAACAATGGAAATTTTGAAAAAAATTTAAAAAAACAAAAAAGTTTCAAAAAAAAATATTTCTATATTCAAAATAACTAAACTAAAATTCAAACTCCAAATAAATCATGTCCTATTCATGCTGAGATGCCAAATTTTCTTTTTTCATATTTTAATTTTGATGTAAGGGCATGATCTCATTATATGAGATAAAATTAGTCAATTTGGTCAAATTTGGCCATTTTTTTATTTTTACCTAACAAATTATCCTAATTCTGATTAAACTTCGGAAAATGGAAACTATATATAAAAACCCGCTTGTTATAACCTTTTTTCCTTCATCAACTTTTGTTTTGTGTTATGTAAAATATAAATCAAAAATGTTTAATAGGGATATTTAATTTATACAATTATGGGGACTTATAACTAAAAAGTAATTTAATTTTCCCTTATGTAATCGAAATATTTAGCCATTTTTATCTTGCATTTGTTAAATCAATATGTTGTGTTTAATCCAATACATTTAACTAATTCAAGATGTCTAATCTTTTAAATACCTTGTTTTAGAAACCATGCCCCGAAATATATGCATCATTCTTATCTCGCATCACCTTTTGCTGGTTCAATAAGTTTGAAAATTTTATATAATAATTACTTTATTGTTTCATTTATTTATTTTGATTTATTTTATAAAGTTGATGAGCCAAGAACTATATTTTATGGTTTGTTGAATTACCACGTTTTTATATAATAAGAGTATCATCTTGAGTTTGATTTAATAATTTTAACTGGGACGCTTTTTGCCTTTAATGTCTATCGCTTGGACGAAACGTAGTAAATCGTCTCGAGAGATGCCCCTGTTAAACATAACTATTTACTCTTTTGTCGTTTTAAAATTCTTGACGAATGTAGAAGTTTTTGATCCAATCTTTTCTCGTTACGTCTGCCTTATTTAGTAAGAAACCATATTGTCGATGTCAAAAGTAAATTGTAGATCGAGAGAATAATGCTAAGGAATAAAATTTGAAGGAAACAAAAGGTTAAAAAAATCTTAAGCTATTAGTAAAAGCACATGTTTTAGGTAAAAAAATATTTTTTTTTGCGATTAAAAAAATACAAACTAGTTGGAGACCTTTTTAATAAATAACACTGGACAACAAAATTTGGACGACCCTAAGCATCATTTATGGCAACTATGGTTTTTGGTCAAGTTTTTGGCGCTGATAACGAATATGAAACCAAAATTTTAGCCAATGCCTCAGATTTTTAGTTATTCGGTGTCAAAGTTGAGATTTTTCAATTTTTGGGGTATTTTGGGCTTCTATATCATAAAACCTATGGGTAGTAACAAAAGTTTAAAAATATATTTAGATAGCGAAAACATTCATTATTAACGTAAGGGGTTTAAATTTTTTTTAAATATTTAAATTTTTTTTATTTTTTTATTTTTATAAAATTAGTGGTTTTCGTCATAAACTCCGTTTTTTGATCCTAAATAACTTGAAAGTAAATTGCTAAAAATTTTATGTAATAACCTTTTTAAAATATGTTTTTTATAAGGAATCTGAATATGCCAATAGATTTTTTGTAGAATTAATAGTAAAAGAAATTTTTTAAATTTTTTTCTGAACTTTGAACGCCGCGATTTAAAAAAAATTGGAGGCATTGGAAAAAAAACTAAACCCGGGATCGTTATCGCAAGAAAATTCTCTACAAAGCCCTCAAAAAATCGTTTATGTTGTTTTTTTTTGTTGTCCAGTGTCATATGTGAATTGCTAAAAACTTATAAAAGGTCTGCCGGAGAATTTATTATATATGACTTATTCAAAGACTACTAATGTGAGGTAGAAAATAAATTTTAAATATAAAGGCTATGTATTTGCATGATGGGCACGACCATTTTAAAGCGTGTTTTGATTTTTTGGCTGAATTGACTTGTCATTATGAGATTTGTATAATGATCTTCCCGAAATCAATCAATTTGGCCAAATTGCCATTTTTTGATTTTGATCTATAAATTTAGTCTAATTTATAAAAAATTAAGGGAACGGAAAAAATATTAAAGATAAGGCCATTTAGATTATTTTCCTAAAGTTTAATTTTCTTCGATCTATACTTGATTTTTGTAGACCTGTTTATTTGATCGTGCCATCTTATTCATATCAAATCTACACATAATTAGCATGATAGAAATCATTATATGATTTTACTAAAATACAACATATTTTAAACCTGTTATTAATATGAATACCTTAGTTTTTCATTCTTTGATTCACCGTTATCCAATCTGCTGATTATTTTTACTTAAAGCTCTTCCATCGCTTATTTTAAAACTAAGATTAAACTGTTTGCTTTCCTTATTGTATATTTAACGGCTCGAAATTTTAGCCACTTATAAGCTTATAATATCAAAGAAGAATTTAATATTTGGAGATTTTTAATCTTTTTTGTCTGGCTAACTTAAAAGAGGATTTTTTGTATCAACTTAGTATCGCCCCCTTCTTCCCGCCCCCCAAATACCAAACATGAAATTTTTTACTCTCTCGGGTCCTTATTATTATTATGAGTTTTTATCCAGTTTAAAGATATTGCATTTAAATAAACTAAATCCAAAATGACATAATTTTTTGATTTGGTCTTCACTCATTATATTTTTTCATTATTAATCCTTCAAAAATTATTGTAATTAACTTATTTAATATATTGCCTTTTTTGTCAACTTATTAACGCATTTTCAATTTTAATGTAAATGAAATTTTACTTAAAAACCTTTTTGTAAAATTTTATTATTTTTAGTTACTTCAAATGTTTAAGAACATCATTAGCCTATAGCCTTATTTTTTATTAATTTAATATATAGACTCGTCATATATGGGAGTAAACATCCACTTACAACGGGCAATCTTTGGCATCTTACTCCTAAAAATACTTCAAATAAGTTATACCCTCTGTTTGCTACGCATTGGTATCCATATCTTGAACGAATTAGGCAAAAGGCCTTTACCAAATACCTTTCAAAAACTCGGTAATATCCTTATTAAATATTTCTGGTATTTATGACTGCCTTGCCGGTTACCACCATGCTTTAGCTAATAATTAATGTTGCTTGATAAAATTTGTCGCTATATGAGCCCTTTACCGAATAATTAGCATTTTCGAGTCCTTTTTTCTCATTTTGGTTACTAAAAATGGTCACTTATTCACATTTGATATTAATTTCACAGTGAATTGTATTCCGATACTAAATTTTAATATAGAAAAAAAATATATTTTTTTTTACTTAAAAATGTAAACATCACTGAACTTTTGACTTTTATTAGAAAAAAAAACACTAAAAAGGGTAGGGTCACCGCAATAATCGGCACATTTTTGACTGCCTATGACTTATATCTTAAAATATGATATTGCGTTTATACAATGACTTATTTATTTAATTTTAGTAAAATTTTTAATTAGAATTTTTAAAAAGGATAGTTAAAGTTAGAAAATTAAGGGTTGAAAAAGATATTTAAGCGACAATTTGACTTAATACATATAAATGAGGTTTTAATTTATAAATTACATTATTTTCTATTTTTTTTTGCTTTTTACTTTTTAATATTAAATATACTACATACAAATGCAGCAATATACGTGGAAATTATCAATTAAATGATCTCAATATTCAACCACAATTTAAACCTTCTCCTTCTTCTACACTAAATATGCCTATTAAAGAATTGAGCAAATTTGATAGTATTCCTATTTCACAGCCCAAAGACAATAATTATAGCAATGATATTCCTATTAATAAACATCAATCGAGCGTTATATATAAAACTGTTGAAAGTCAGAAACTTATACATGGCCCCCAAGAAAACTTTCTCAGGAATGCACCCCTACCTGATTTGGAAGATTTTGAAACTATTATGGAGGATTTTAAGGATAAAGTATTTACTTTAGATTTGTGTTTGGTTCATGCAACAATTTTTGTTATCTAATATAGTGTATGCTTCTTAAATATAATTTTGTCATTTTACATATATATTTTATTAATTAACTCTGCACTTTTCGCAAAATAGCATAAATTGCTGCAATTTTAAAAATTTAGGGTTTTCTATTTAATATTTAGGTGCATATAAAGCCGTCTTTAGCCTATATTCTTTACCGGTGTTTTAGAATTACCATATTTCAAAGCATAATATATAAATTGGTAAATGATCTTTGCACCTTCCTAAACCCCGAGCTCTTGAAGTATTGCTAAGTTTTTTTTAAATTATTTTTTGAGGGGATGAGGGTTTTTTATATTTATAAATTTAACTTTGAAATTCTTTATTAACAAATGTGCATCATACAGGTTGAGAAATTTTCGAAAAGTAAGAATAACCAATAAAAGCAAGATTGCTATTTTACCTATTTTTACTACCTTTCTGTTTTTAAATTTTTAATTTTGCAAATATTATAAAAATTTGAAAAAATGAGATATAAATATAAAATAATATTAAAACATTTTTTATAATAAAATTTACTTAAATTACTTACATAAAAAATTAAACATTTTAGAAGCTTCGGCTCTAAATATTTTATGCGGACAATATTAAAACTTTTTAGCTTATAAAATTTGTTGTATTTATATTATAACACAGATCGACAAAAATCAATGATTAATTACCGAAAATTCTGACAATCTATAGAAATAATCTATATAATGGCGCCTTCTCATTTATTTTTTTGTTTTTTGAAATTTGCTCAGAACTCGGTTATTTTGCTAGAAAATATCTAAATGTACCCAAATTGACTAATTTTGCGACCTCGAAAATACGTAAAGAGAAAAAAAAATTAAAAAAAAATCTATTATATATTGAAATCGCCTGTAACTTCTATTCTTTTTCTCAAATAATGAGAAATAAAATTTTGCACTACAAACGCTTATCAACAAGGTTATACAGAATATTTGGCAACTTAAATAGGACATGAATTTTATCGATTAAGAAATAAAAAATATTTTAATATTTAACCGTTTAGCTGTTTTTTTATATATAAATAAATAATTTTTTTTGTTTTGTTTTATATTTTTTTTGTTTTATTTTTTTTTTTTGTTTTTTAACTTTTTTTTTCACAAATTTTCAATGTTTTTAGCTGGCTTACAAAATTTGATTGGAAAAAACGGTAAACGGATTTAAAAATCCTTAAGATTGCAAGTCTGATTTTTAAAATTAGCTCATAAGTGTCAAAACTTTGTCGAGCTGGGTTATAATCAAATCGTTAAAGATTTGTTTAACATAATTAAAAACAATTTTGGAATTTTGTTTTGGCTCTTTTTACAAAATTAAATGATTTAGCTAATAAAAATTAATCAAAATAAATGAAAAAAATGAAAATCGTACAGTTTAAACTCACTTTTTTCATTTAATTGATGTCTGTCTACTTTTATTAAATTTTCTGATCAATGTCACTACAATTTTTTTGATAAAACAAACCCCTAAATCATTATTTTTTGTCTATGGTAAAATAATTAAAATTTTAAAAAGGATATATTTTGTAACGTCTGATTTTTTTACCCACTTTAACCTCTTAATCTCTCATCCTCAAACATATTAATAAATTATTTACAGGTATTTGATAGCATTTGTCAAAGTCAAAAAATACTCAATGTGGATTGGTGTTTTTTACGCGCTCTCCATGTTATTTGCCGCTATTTTCCATACACTCGTTCTGCATAAATATTTTGATGTTGTGTTTCAGTTGGGACTTCAAATTAAAACGGTTCTCATATGTGCCATATACAAGAAAGTTATATTTTTATTTTTAATATTATCCTTTAAAATTATGAATTTATACATGTAGTTAAAATAATAACATAGGTCAACAATTTTTTGAGAGTTATGAGTTAACTACAGAGATCAAACCTGCCATCTTAGGGAATATCAAATCAGTTCACCTTTTCTAATCAATAGTTAGTCAGTTATAAACATTGAGAATTTTAGAAGAAAAGGACAAAAAACCAAAAAAGATTTAAAAACAAAATAATTTGAAATTTAATTTTTGTCACAATATTTAAACTGTTAAATTCAAACTTTAAATAATATATTCATTAAAAACCAATAATATATCGTGTCGTATTTAAGTTTGGACGCAAAGTATTTTGTTTATCTAAATGCCGATGTAAAAGCTTGATATATTAATAAAATTTATTTTCATTATTAAAAATATAAGTTACGAGTGATTTTTATATGCAAAAAGGATTTTTAAATTTTTTCTTTTTAGGGTATATTTAGATCTGTCAATTTGGTCAAAAAGGGCCATTTTTCGTTATAGACGGGGAGCCAAAGACGGAAGAAACTAAGAAAAACGAAAAATATATATGAGATTAGGCCATCATGGTGATGCATTCTTTTATGTTATCATAAAATTCACGTTTCTGACATTGATATTTGTTGACCTGTGTAAATATAATATATTTAAGATAATATATTACATGATATAAAAGTTAAATGGTTTTTAAAACTTCAATAATATATTATAATATGGCCTTGCCGTTTTTTTGAAATTAACTACCTACTTTAGCTCTGCAAATTAGGAAAAGTCGAAATATGGTTTTTTAACCCAAAGCCAAAAAAAATATAAAAAATTATTTTCCTATATGGTAATTAGTTAAAAATTTAATTTTAATATTAAATTATATAACACCATCTTGGTTATAAAGCTCCAATGTTTTATATACACAAAAGATGTTGCGTACATCTTTTACCAAGACAATATAAGTATAAATCAGATATATTATAATTATTCTGCATTTTTATTACATATCTGTCTCTATAACGATAATTTTCAGGCTTTAAAACTTTCAAACTCAGCGCGAAAGGCTTCGACTGTCGGGGAAATAGTTAATTTAATGTCCGTTGACACACAAAAAGTCACTGATGTATGTGCCTATGCCTGCCTGCTTTGGAGTTCACCCTTGCAGATAGCCATATGTATGGTCTTTCTTTGGAACATTATGGGCCCATCGGTTATGTCAGGCTTGCTTGTTATGGTCTTACTCATTCCTTTGAATGGCTTTATGGCAAACAAGATTAAGAAATTGCAAGTTTGTTACTTTTTCTTTGTTTTTATTAATAATTTATCTTCATAAAATTTTAAAAAATTTTGCCTTCATTTACAAAATAAAATTTTAAATAATTATGAAATTTACGAAAATTATAACACTTTGCATGTGCCCTTATAAATCATTTTATTTAAATAAAATGTCTGTGGGTGTTGCAAAAAAAATTTTTATACACAATGGACGTTAAGGCGACCGTTAAATAACAGGTAAGCCTTAATTTCAGGTCTAAATGTTAATAAGTAACAGTTTTATGGTATACTATAGTGTGCAACGAATATTTTGCATTTTGCTCTCAATTTTAAAACAGACATGTCAAATGAAGCTTAAGGACGAACGCATAAAAGTAATGAATGAAATTTTGAACGGAATAAAAGTGCTTAAGCTATATGCCTGGGAACTTTCTTTTGAAGATAAAATATTACGAATACGGGAGAATGAGGTCAACATACTCAAAAAGATTGCACTCATTAACGCTGTTACATCTTTCGTTTGGTCATGTGCTCCCTTTGTGGTAATTTGCTAAATATTATAATACTTTCTGGGTTGGTAATATATGAATCAACGAATTCAACTAAACAAATTTAGGTATATAACATGTAAAAGTTATTTTTCTTTTTAGTTTTTAAACAAAAACTTAACTGTTTTGATTGTTTTATGATGATATCTTTATTGTTAGAGCTGTTATAGTACTACTTTAGAAAAATTTAAAAATTATATCCCAAACACTTTTTTGCATTTGTAAAAAAATATTAACCCAAATTGCTTATTTTTTTAGTTGTGATGTTGTAATAAGCTTTACACCTATGTTTGTTATAGGCTTTATTTTTTAGCCAGTTAAAATATTTATTTTTTTTTGCTAAAAACGACCTAAATAAGGTAGCTGTTAGAAAAAATTTTGTTTTAGAAAAAAGTATTGTTTGCAAGTGCATAGGTGCAAACAGGTTTTTAGGTGTTTGCTTATCGTTAAATAATACTACTTGCATGTATAATAACAAATATGTTTTTAGAACATAGAAGGGTTTTAAGTTTAACAAAAAATTAACTGATGTCAGTTGTTTCATATTTAATGGAATTGATTGCCATACTGATTCTTAGAGAAGATATTAATAGTTAGTTTACAATTAAAAGAGTTTTATAGATAAGAAATTTGATTAGAAGTGTATGGTTACTTGAATTTTATGTTTAAAATTGAAACATTTGTTTAAATGGCATAATTTATTTTATTATTCATAGGTGTCTTGCGTAACTTTTACAACGTATGTCCTTTCAAGCCCATCTCATATATTCGATGCCCAAAAAGCTTTTGTTTCTCTCGCACTTTTTAACATACTACGATTTCCACTTTCCATGCTACCCATGATGATTACCTATATTGTTGAGGTTAACTACTGAATATTTCTAAATTTTTCCATGTTTATATACTTAGAAGTTTTATATTCAATTTTTTTGCTGACCGCTATTTTTAAAGTTCCTCATCGCAATAATTTTACATGAAATGACACCTATTTATATTACACAGGTCAAGAAATTTTTGAGAGTTATGAGCTAATTACAGAGATCAACCCTGCCATCTTAGGGATTTTTAAATACGTTTACCGTTTTATTAATCAAACTTAGTATAAGTCAGCTATAAACATTGATTTGAAAAAATTTCGAAAAAAAAAACAAAAAAGATTCAAAAACTTGCATATTTAATAGCTAAACTGTTAAATTTAAACTTCAAAAAATATTTTAATAATCGATAATATATTGTGTCGTATTTATGTTTGGATGCAGAATATTCTGTATTATTTAATTGGTGATGTAAGAGGTTGATATACTCAAAATTTTATTTCTCATTATTTCAGATGATTAATAAAAGTTACAAGAGATTTTTATATTGAAAAAAGATTCTTGAATATTTTTAGGGTGTTCTCGAGATCGCAAAATCTGTCAATTTGGCCAAAAAAGGCCATTTTTGCAGAAATAAGGAGCCGAAGGCGGAAGAAATCACGAAAAACAGAAAATATATATGAGATAGGCCATCATGAGGATGCTTATTTTTTCATAAACTTATTTTTTCTAACATTGATATTTGTTGACCTGCATTATTAAGCATATTTTAAATATATTTTAGGCAAACGTAGCGCTAAAACGACTTTGTAATTTTTTGCTTCAAGATGAACTCGACCCGGAAATTGTGGTTAGAGTGCCTCGCAAGCAGGGTATAATTTTTTAACTCCTTAAATAATAACAAGGTAATATTTGCACAAACATATTATATAAATTAATTTTAATGTTTTTACCCCTGTTGCATATATTTTATTAACGAAGATACCTATTGTATTTTTATATCGTAATAGTTAAGTAATCGTATATTAAATATTTTACCTGCAAAAATATATATGTCGTTTTAGATAACGATAAAATTGACATCAAAATCGTTAACGGCAATTTTTCCTGGGATCCTAAAATATCGTACGACCAACCATCAGATTCGAAAAATGAGCAAAAATCACCTAAACTTGGTGGCAAAAATAACGAGAAATTAAACAATAACGACAAAGATTCGTTAAATAACAACTCCTTAAAGAATTCTTCACCGACAACACGGAAAAAACATTTGCTTGCCAAGTTTCGGGCTGGTCGATTCCATAAGCATTCAAACAACAAAAAATTGTCTCCATCGAATAATTTCGAGGAGCCACCTTTAAAAAAATCTTATTTTGGCCTTTCGCATGGCGCTAAAACCACCCGGTATATGAGTAAAGATGATTTAGCTATCGTTCCGCACCATACCACTCGCATTAAAGATAGATTGTTTTTCAAAAAAGGCAAGAAGGAGCATGCCTTAGGACGTAAAAGTGTACCAACGCATTTGGTATAATGCTTAAATAAAAGAATTAAACAAAATTTTTATTATTTTTTACCAATTTTTTTTTATTTTTAATGTATTTTGTTGAGGGTAATCAAAACTAAAAATTATGTACGCCCTTATTTTGGATTTTATTTATATGTAAGGAAATTGAGATACCCTCTTAATAAATATTTAAGGGAGAAACCTTTAAAAATTAGTAAGTCATTCAAAAGTCCTAATTTAGAGACAAATTTTTATTAAAATAAAACTGGTTATATAATTTTTTATAAAAACATTTATTGCAATTATATTTAGAAAAAAGAGTTGTTTACATTTACATTACATTAATTAGTCCGATATCGTTCTGTCCGAACAGGAGGAATCTGATATCGCGGTCAGTGAAAATCTGAGCAATAAACGTAAAATGCAGCACATAAATGAAATATGTCGACACGTGGTGCTAAAAGATATCAATATTGAGATACGTGATCAAGAACTTGTTGCTGTTGTTGGGGCAGTTGGTTCTGGTATTTAGTTTTTTTCAATTTTTCTTAGGGAACGTGCAAAGTGAGTTTTTATTTTTGTAAAATTTGAAAATTCTAAAAATTATTTTTTTTTCGAAATTTTATAAAAAGTTTTTTATTTTGTAAAAAGCATTCTATGTGCATAAACTAAATTTGGCAACTTTTTAAGAATTTGCGTTATATTTCAAAATATAAAATTTTGAAATTTGGAAAATTTCACGAAAATAAAAACTCACTTTGCACGTGTCCTTATTATCTTTAATTTTTTATTTTTGTTAGGGTTAAATGCTACTAATTTCACTAAAAATAAGTTTAATATTTTTTACTCATGTGCAATTAAGCACTTTATTTTTTCCCAAGTATCTTATTGCGTAAAGTAAAAACAAGAAATTTTTGGTAATATGTTTTAGGCATTTTAATGCATAAATCTTTATTTTTAAGGCATCTACAGTTAAATTCGATCTATTAAGCAGTTTTTTTTATCTTCGAACAATAAAATTCTTTGCTTATAAAACACTAAAAGAAACTTACCGATTTGAATGATATAGCTTTAAAAGTTATAGAGCCCGTGTAATCATACTCTGGTCGACAAATATTTCTTAAAAGAACCGATTTGATCAAGGCTACCTACTCTCCCATAATACTTTTTATTTTTTAAGCGTAATAGAACATTGAAAAATTATGAGGCTCATAAGTCAAATATCGAAAAATAATTTATTTGAAAAAAAATTTTATCTTATCGAAGCTTGGACCTAAAATCTTCGCTGAAACACAAATGTGGATAAATAGAAAGAAGACTATTTTTAGTTAAAAACAAATTTGATGCTTCTACTTTGGTATTTTTAGGCTGAAATAGCCGTCATTTTAGTTATTTAACATTAATTGAAAAGAATGTAGAAAGTTAATCTTAAAAATACTCAAATTAGATTTATTATAAAGACACACACATTATTGTACTTGTTTGTAATTAATTCTAGATTTAATTTTTTTTAATTTTATTGGCATACGGAATTTTTTTTATCGGGTTTTGTTTATAGTTGATTGAATTATTATTATATGATATAAATGCATTTTTTCAGGCAAAAGTTCGTTACTTTCAGCAATGCTCGGAGAATTGAAAAAGGTTATTCCTTTCCCTGCCGTTTATGAGGAATACTTTAACAACATGGCCTCGTACAAAGATAATCCCACTGCCGTTACTACGGAGGATGAGCCATTGCTTAAAAATGAAGTACTGATTTATATTTCTTCGGTACCAACATCAATAATAGGACACTTAACCTGCTAAAATATGCCTGTGCTCCAGGGTTTTAACAAAAAATTTTCAGAAAATTATATATTTTCTCCAATTTGGTATACTTTGTGTAAGACGTTCCAAACTAATTGGTGGAAATTTGTTGTTTTTACTCATATTAATCGGATTCATCAAAAAACCATTATTTGAAATTGTTGTTTAAACCAGAGCTGGGCTTCCCAGCTCTGGTTTAAACTTCCATACTAACAACGAAATAGGTCGTAAAGGCCAGCGGTATCGACAAATCAGAACATTGTTATTCTCCTGCCCTCGCGAATAATATGGAAGTCGCTCCATCCCACGCTGTTATAGCCGAACACCATAATAATAGCGCGAAAGCCAGTGACTCTCTCATCCTACTTCGCGGACAAGTAGCTTATGTCGCCCAGCAGCCCTGGATACAAAATGCAACTTTCAAGCAAAACATAATCTTTAACGCCCCTTTCCCATACCAGGGCGAAAATTATTACGAGGCCCTTGACTCCTGTGCCTTGCTACATGACCGTGACTTTGTCCTGCCGGCCGGAGATGAAACAGAAATTGGAGAAAAAGGTTTTTTATAAACATTTTATACAATTTTTTGTTATATTTACGGGATTTAATATTTGGACTATTATAATAATATTTCTTATTGCTAAATATCTTTAAACTTTATATTTTTATTAAAGGTATAGCATTGCTAATAATTGAAGGGTATATTAATTTTTTTTAGTCAGTTATCGTCCAATTATTTAATTTTTTTAAAATATATTCATAGGAGTAAATCTTTCCGGAGGCCAAAAACAACGACTTGCCCTTGCCCGGGCTGTTTATCGACGTTCCATCACAGACATTTTCCTCTTCGATGACCCTTTAAGTGCGGTCGACGTCCACGTTGGGAGACATATATTTGACCATGTGATCGGACCCACCGGCTTACTTAATAAAAAGGTTGTAAAAGTTTTTTTTCAAACTCAAAACGCTCATCAAGGATTTTTTTTCGATATAAACTGATTCTTCTCATATGACCCATTATTTTTTACTTTTGGTGCCAACTATTTTACATAACTTTTTCCTACATTTTATTATCTATAAATATTATTATATAGGGCACCTTCAAGATCAAATTTAATGACAAAAAAAAACTTCATTCATTATTTCTATTTTGTTGAACAATAAATTTTGTTAGCCAAAAACGAACGTGATATTTTGCATCTACACACCTAAACTATCTAATTTTGTTATATATTCTTTAGTTTTGAATGAGAACCATTTATAAAAAATATAAAACTATTTTTGAAAAATCTCCTTCACCTCGCATTTGAGAATAACAAAATTTAACTTTTTTTTGTGCGAATAAATAAAGATTCATCTTAAACATGCTCGTATGTACCCAAATTAAATTATAGACTCGCGTGTTAGTCACCAATGCCATACATTTGTTACCACACGTTGACCGTATCCTCGTTATGAAGGATGGCCGAGTGGCTGAACAAGGCACGTATAAAGAACTATCCGCCCATACCGACGGTGTTTTTGCCGACATACTCAAAAATTACCTATCTTCGATGGTTGATGACCAGCAACACAATGCGCCAACTACTCCGGTAAGAAATGTATTTTTGGATAAAATAATTATAACAAAACTTGGGAGTATGTATGTTTTCCCGCGGAAATATGCTATAAGAAATCTATCAAATGTACACGCGAGGAATTTCAAAACATCTTGTTTATATTATTAACTTAATAGGATTCGGAGCTACCTTCAAAATCACCTCTCACTCCTTTACCACCCTCACACTTTGATATGGAACTTCCCCTGAAATCTGACCCCAGCTTTACAGAAACAACGCAGAGTCCTACTAGAAGCTTAAGGTTTTTATGCAAAACAATTTAGATATCCTTTTTTTGATATATTAAAAATTGATAATTTAGTAATTTTTAATAGATCCAATTATTTTAGTTAACCGTTTTGCATTCTTAATATTTATTTGAAAACAAAATTTTAAGGTATTAAAATTTCTTTGTTTTTTTTAGCCGCCAGAATAGTTCTAAAATTCCGAGTCGGAAGGCCTCAAACGCCTCTTTGATAAAATTGCTAGAACCCATTGCAACTGTCCCTGGTGGCCCGAGCGAGCTTGAATCACTCGTTTCTGAATCGGAGGGGAAAGTTCACCCCCCATCTGGAATGAATGGTTTATTTTTTGTTATTAAAATAATTATGCAAAGGTTAATGGGTCGTTAGGTTGCTTTACAAAATTTGACTTTGGCCTCCATATTATTTAAAATAGGCATGATCGATTCTACTACACAGGTCAACAAATTCTTAAAAGTTATGAGCTAACTTTTCAATGCCATTTTAGGGATTTTCAAATCCATTTACCTTTTTTTCTCACACTTAGTTAGTCAGCTAAAAACATTAAATATTTTAGAAAAAATGTAAAAACACAGATTCATAAACAAAAACAAATTGAAATTTTTTTTTGCATATTCACAAGCTAAACTGTTAAATTCAAACTTCAAATAATATTTTAATTTAAAACCGATAACACTGGACAACAAAATTTGGACGACCCTAAGCATCATTTAAGGCAACTATGGTTTTTGGGTTTTTGGCGCTGACCACGAATATGAAATCAGAATTTTAGCCAATGCCTTAGATTTTTAGTTATTTGGTGTCAAAGTTGAGATTTTTCAATTTTTGGGGTATTTTGGGCTTCTATATCATAAAATCTATGGGTCGTATAAAAATATATTTAGATAACGGAAACATTCATTATTAACGTAAGGCGTTTAAATTTTTTTTATAATATTTAAATTTATTTTTTATTTTTATAAAATCAGTGGTTTTTGTCATAAAATCCGTTTTTTGATCCTAAATAGCTTAAAAGTATATTGCTAATAATTTTAGGTATTAACCATTTTTAGATATGTTTTTTATGAGGAATCTGAATATGCCAATAGAATTTTTGGAAAATTTATAGTTTAAGAAATTTTGTGAATTTTTTTCTGAACTTTGGACGCGGTTTAAAAAAATTGGAGGCATTGGGGAAAAAACTAAGTCCGGGATCGTTATCGCAATTAAATTCTCTACAATACTCTCAAAAAATCGTTTATGTTGTTTTTTTTGTTGTCCAGTGTAATATATCGTGTCGTATTTAAGTTTGTACGCGAATATTCTGTATTATCTAAATGCTGAAGTAAGAGCTTGATATACTAATAAATATTATTTCTCATTATTTCAGATGATAAATATAAGTTACAAGGGAATTCTTAAATTGGATTCTCGAGGTCGCAAAATCTGTTAAAAAGGCCATTTTTTTGATATGGACGGATCTAAGGAGCCGAAGGTAGAGGAAACTATGAACAACGGAAATATATATGAGATAATGCCATTTTGGGGATGCATGCTTTTATGTTTTTATATACTTATTTTTTGTAACATTGATATTTGTTTACCTGTGTTATAATTACAGATTATTACCTCTTCTTTCGACCAAAAAATTTTTTTTCCTACGATACTTTGGTTTATATCGTAATTAAAAAATGATACTTTTGCGACTGAGAGTCAATAGTGAAAATTTTTACAAGCCAATATTATTTACATATATTTTATATATATATTAGTATGATATCTCAAAAGCTAAAAGCCCAACTTAAATTTGGTTGACTTTTGCAATGGATAAATTTTCATTTTATTATGGATAATAAATTTAATCAAATTAGCGATATTAGTTTTATTAAAAATCCAAAAATTAAAATAACTTAAACTATTTTCGCACATACTTTGTTTTTCTTCAGAATTGGTGATGTGTATTTTTAACATCTTTTTTAAATAATTTCGCGAGGATTAGTAAATATAAATCGTTGTTAAGTGTCGACCTCATTAAAAATTGAAATGTTTGCAACCTTGAAACTTTAATTAAAGAATAATTTAATAATATATTTTTCAAGTTGGAGAAAATTTAAATATAAATTTTTTTCAATCGTTTAT
The DNA here is from genome assembly GCA_030555515.1 of Acutogordius australiensis. Lineage (NCBI taxonomy): Eukaryota > Metazoa > Nematomorpha > Gordioida > Gordea > Gordiidae > Acutogordius > Acutogordius australiensis. The sequence goes on along the minus strand of CM060245.1, from coordinate 22,262,128 downwards.
AATTCTGTGTCCAAGATTCTTAATAACGATGTCATTAAACATTTGAATGTGTCTAATGCATGAAATTATCGTGATAACAAACAGAATATTAATAAGTTCTGGGGGTATTATATGTTTTGCTTGTTGCTAAACCCTAGGACTAATTTTTTAGAATTGTGTTCCAGAAACATAACATTTTTTATTTGTTAATATTTTAATTTAATTATTTTATTGATTCAGGAGAAGCTGAATTGAGACAACGTAAAAAATCTTCAAAATTGGATTTTATAAAAGGTGCCGCATCCAAGGCAAATAAGGATAAACTCATGACAACTGAAACTAGCGAAACTGGCCGTGTAAACCTCTTTTATTATTAAAATTAGATATGTTTTGACTTTACTTATTAATATTTATGATTTTACATATTTTATGCATTTATTTGTTTGAGTTTTTTAATTGCTTTATTGAGTTTATAATTTAAATAAAAATATTTCATCTTTCCCATTCCTATAGGTCAAAATCGAAGTTTACAAAACGTATTTCAAGGCTCTAAAATATTACATTCTCGTCCCCGTCATCATTATATACAGTTTATACCACGCACTCACAGTGGCCGCAAATTTTTGGCTTAGTCAATGGAGCGATGACAAACCTTTGACATTGGCCGATGGCACTTTTACGCAAAATATTCCTCTTCGGAATAAAAGATTGGCCGTTTATGCCCTTTACGGAATATTGCAAGGTAAAGTTTATAATCAAAAATATTATGTGTGTTTTGTTAATTGATTCTATTAGTTTGGGCTAAATTGCCCTTACCTTTTTTTTGTTTCATATTTTTTAATTTTTATTTTATACATATTCATCTTTTAAGTTATTTAAGTATTTTAAATTTATTAGTTTTATGGCATTTTAAATATTTATAATTTTTACCTTGTGTTTTAAGCTTAGTTAGTAAATTTTGGGGATACGAATGTGAACTTAAGTACATTATCATAAAATTATTGCCCATCATTTTTTATATTTGAATAGTTAAAAATATGACATACCCGTTAAAAATAACTATGAAAAAATGTTCGACATCAAATAAATTTCTTTAACCCTTATATTATTTAAAATATTGAATGTTGTGTCGTGCATTAACAATATATTTTTGTTCCATATTATTTAAACGAATTTTTTTATATAATTTTTACCGTAAAAATATTAAAAGAGTTTTAAATGTGTTTTAAGATTCTTAAGAAAAACAAAAGTCTATGAATTAGCTTATAATATTATAAAGATTTTAACAATAAAGAACATATTTTATAAATATAGCCATAGCAATAGTGACAGCCACCGTTATACTTGCCATATGTATGGTGTACGCTTCTAAATCCCTCCATATGAAACTTCTAAGAAATATTCTCCATTCACCAATGTCATTTTTTGATAGTACACCCCTCGGTAGAATAGTCAATAGGTAAAGTTTACATTTGTTTCATTGTAAAATTAAAATTTTTTGTCGAAATACTATAAAACCAAATTCATTTTTTTTGCATTACGCAATCTTTTTTCAAGATTTTGATCTTTTAAAATTGTTTTTCTATTTTTTTATAGATTTGGCAAAGATATTGACTCGTTGGATAGTTCTTTGCCTCACATTTTCCGTTCCTGGATCAATACGTTTTATACGGTGCTCGTAACCATTATTGTGATTAGCGTTAACAGCCCTTGGTTTTTGGTTGGCGTGCTGCCTATAGCCGTAGTTTATTATTTTGTTTTGGTAAGTTATTTTTAGACCTTTTGCTAAGTCAAATTGGATGTCAAATTTTAAAACAAACAAAAAAATATTTTTGTAGATTTTTTTTTATTTCCCTAGAGTTCACCAATTGTTTCTATAATTAAATAAGGATACACAGGGATAGCATATATTGTCGTTTTAAAATTTAACTTCGAACTTAGCCCTTGCATTTTAATATTTTTTCTATGGGTTTGAGAAACTGGATAGTGTTTTAATTTATATACTCAAATTTTGTATATAATTGCCAAAATATAGCTTTTTATTTTTAGTAAAATATATGTAAAAAGGTAAACGCAATTGAAAGAGAAGTGTACAAATAGTAGGATGGTAATAAATAAATTTAAATTGTAAGATTGAGGTGTTTTAGGCAATTTTTTTAGTTTGTTAGGTAGGGGTCGATTTTTTAATGCATGTTTAGTTAAGGACATGTCTAATTTATGTCAAAATTAGGCTACTTCATAAAGCTAGAATGAATTCTCTATAAAATGCTAATTATAGATAACTTAGGTTGAAATTTTATTTTGAGGGCAATAAACATATTTCATATTTAATCACCAGAAATTTTACATGCCTACCTCTCGGCAGCTTAAACGTCTTGAATCAGTTTCCCGGTCCCCGATTTACTCCCATTTCCAAGAAACACTGCTCGGAGCTTCGACTATAAGGGCCTACGGTGTGACTGATATTTTTATACGTGAATCGTATAGACTCGTTGACGAAAACCAAATGTGCTATTACCCTAGCCTCATATCCAATCGGTAACATATCGTCCTTTTGAATTTTAGTTTTAAATTTTTGAAAAACATGAAGAATATGATTTTTTTTGAAAGTTTATTTGCCAAAAATAAACTATATTTACATTTTTTTTATAAAATAATTCATTTCATAAAAATTGCGAGTTTGGTATTCGGATTTAAAGATTAGTTACAAAAAAGGAATAGCATAATTGTTTTAGGCTATCAATATTTAACATGCTTGTTTGGAGCAATTTACTTTTTGTTACACGTCAACCCAAATTTTTGTGTATTTTGTTACGTGCTCGAATAATATATTGGGTAAGTCTTGTCTTATTTAGCAATTAAATTCTTATTGTCTACTCACGTTTTTAATTAACAAATAAGGATAAATATGTTTGTTTGTTTTGTAAAATTTTTCAAGCTCATTTTTTTAATTCTTAAATAATTAAACAATTCTTTAACGTTTTCATGGTCTATCCTAACTGTTATGCGTAATTTGTAACACATCCCTCTTTTTCAGATGGTTAGCCGTGCGCCTCGAATTTATAGGGAGCCTCATAGTCTTTCTCTCAGCCATAACCGTCGTTCTCGGGCGGGACCACATGTCACCGGGCCAAGCGGGCTTAGCTATTAGCTACGCCCTTTCGGTTACGCAGGCCCTTAACTGGCTCGTCCGTATGACTTGCGATATGGAAACTAACATAGTTGCCGTTGAACGGATTGACGAATATTCAAAGACCCCTGTTGAGGTTTCCATTTGATCTGTTAATAGTATTTCAAACTTGTGGAATAAAAATAAGGATATTTTTCAGAAGTTTTTGAGTTTATGTCAATTTAATTTGATTTTTCATATTGATTGTAACTTTATTTTCTTATATCTTTAGGACAAAATTTTTCTGAGGCTTACATAAGTTGCTACAAAAGTTTTTCACCAAATCACCATTTAGATTAATCTATTAACATCTATTAATTTACATTTTTTTATTTTTTTAATTTGCCATTTAATTTATTAAAAATGCCAAACACCTCTTGCGTTAAACATTTTTTGATCAAAGTTAGCACATCCATTTTTATGTAAAAACGATAATTTTAGCCTAATTTTAATAAATTTTGAAATAGGAAATTAAAAAAATTAAAAAAGGAAATAAAATTTAACGATAGATAGATTGTCACGAATTGTTTTTCTTCGTCACATTGTCTTTCGCAGTCTTACTGTTTTTGTTTTTATGCAATTAACCTTAACTCTTTCTCTAGAAATTTATATGTATTTATTTTATATTGATAAGGTAAATTTTTAAATTAATAAGCTCATGAGATGTTTAATTGTTCGCACCATGATATGCCATCTCTTAATTTTAACGCAAAATATTTTTTAAGTTTTATATAAAAATTTAGTTTTTTTATTGAGCACACTATATGAAATAAAGGCTTGCTTTTAAGCTGTTAAACATACTAATAATATTTTCTAATAAGTTTAAACTAGAGAAACTTTTTTTTATTTATTTGTAATTTATTGAGTTTTAAGGTGGTATAAAGTGCCACATTCGAAATTTGTGAATTTTTTTTGCAAAAAATGGATGAATTAAGACTGCAAGTATTACAATTTTCTTAGTTTGATCGTTAAACGACTTAAGTTAATTATGTAGATTTGTCTAATTTTTAAAGCATATAACGTTTACATTGGGCTGATTAGTGGAAACTTGATGGGTTAAAGTTTTTTAAATAATTGACTTGGATTATTTCTTTCTTTTATTTCTCAGGCCCCCTGGGTCATTGAGTCTAACCGTCCACCCACGGGATGGCCGTCTGAAGGAAAAGTAGAATTTGATCATTATTGGTTACGGTATAGGCCTAATCTCGCACCAGCTCTAAAAGATGTCTCTTTCACTGCGCCGGGCGGACATTCAGTTGGAATTGTGGGAAGGTATATTTTGTTTGATTTGTATTTGTTATAACACGGATCGACATTTAACAAAAGTTACCCGATCCTCTTAAAACTAAACAAATAAATTGTCTTGTTTCAAATCTCTTTGCTTTTTTATCAAATTCTTATCTTTGATTTTTTTTAACTTTTAAAAGTATATCAGAGTTGCAGAAATTTAATTAAAAATGGAAAAGATATTTACAAATACCTGATCTTATGTGTTCACTTTTTAGATATTTGTCGACTTTTGAATAGATGCTGACATAACAAAATTACATAAAATAACTCTATTGTTTAATAAGATTAAGATGTAAAAGTTTTTTTAAATTACATGTAAAAAATTCTTTTTATATATTCGAATGAAAATGTATAGGTTTTATAAGTCAATAAAATTTGCATTTATTTAATTAATAAATTTATATATATTAAACAATCTGGTCAAATACTATCTCCCTGATTTTTACTACTTTTCTCGTGTGCATTTTATTATTTGCACTGCTTTAAATAATATGGGAAAAACACAAATAAGACTTAATAATAGAAAACCTTATAAAAAATTTGCATTTGAAATAACTAGTAATTTAAAAGATTGGATGCAGACTAACAAATATGGATGTTTGAGCTTATATAAATTTAAATCCAAATTCAATTTTCTATATATTTTTGGAATTTTTGCAAAAACGTCGATATATTTTTTCAATTTTTACTTTTACGAATGCGCCTGGCCATGGCCGGAGATTAAATTGTAGGAAGTTTGAGCCTTATTGTAAATTGATTTACTGCAGATTCATAAATTAAACCTTCAAATATTTTATCTCTGTGTTTGAGCTCGTCTTAAATCCATTATTACCCCATTCTCCTTTTGCATTTTTATTATCTCTCCATAGAACCGGTGCAGGAAAATCTTCACTTACAGTCGCCCTCTTCAGGATAGCTGAACCGGATACTTCGAATTTGGGTTATCCTGACCCGCGCATAATTATAGATGGAATCGATATTATGAGACTTGGCTTACATGACATACGGAGCAAGCTTACTATTATACCTCAAGTTTACATTAATTATTTGAAAAAATTTAAGTTTCTTGACTATTTGAAAAAAACTTGTCTTTTGTGGATTTATCTTGTGTACTCTTCCCTTCCCTTAACTCATATATATGTAATACAAATTATCCTTAAGTCCTGGCTATATAATTTTTTTGTTCTTTGCATTTTACATCGAAAATCGTATATTAGAAGCTTTCAATCTTCTAAAACATCCTGATTACCCTAGGGGTACCTATGAATGTCTTTGCTTATTTATAAAAACAGCCATTAGATTATGTTGATCATAATTTGCTAAACTTCTAGGAGCATCTTATTTCAATGAATTAATTGATATATAAATGATGCAAAAAAATTAAACATTAAGTTCTTGGATTACCTTGATTATTTAAAAACGGTATTGTTATATTTTATGCTTTTAGGATCCCGTCTTATTTTCGGGCACGTTAAGATTTAACTTAGATCCTTTCAACGAAAAATCAGACGAGGAAATATGGGAGTGTTTAGCCAATGCTCATCTTCGAAATTTTGTTTCAACTTTACCCCAAAATATAAATTATGAAATTACAGAATATGGCGAAAATGTTAGGTATAATAGTTTCATTTGATTTAATTTGATTATTTTTATTTTAGATAAAAATCTATACCTTACTTTTATATATTGTATTCTTTTATATATACTAGATAATGAAATTATAAAACGTTTAATGATTAAAAGTTACAATAAATTTTACAAAATTTAGTGATTGCCTTAAAAAATTAAGGCGGGTTAACTAAAATAACTAAATATAAAAAAGCTGACGTTTATTCATAAGGTTTGGTTTAATAAAAAAAGTTTATCAAATAAAAAGTTTTAAATCAAACTAACTATGAATTCATCTTGCATTTGTATTTGATTTACACATAAGTAAGGTCGGACTATCTTAAGCGCACGTAAACTTAGTTGTGTCAAACACTCAAGTTTAGCAGCATTGAGCCTGGTTAGTAGTGGAATGGGTGACCTCCGACGAGTTCCAAAGTCGTCCACTTTTCTAACAGCCTATGCCTAATACCCAGGTCACAGGCCCATGTTTATTCTGCGGGACCTGTTATAGATTAAAAGAGGCAAAGCCTTGATGGGTATCCCGTCCCCTAATGGGGTAAAAGGTCTAGAGGAAAGAATTCTATACAAAATGTTTTTGTTTATCTATACCATAAGTCTGGGTCAAAGACAACTTATTTGCCTGGCCCGTGCCCTGCTTCGAAAATCCAAAATCCTAGTGCTTGACGAAGCAACGGCCGCAGTCGACGTCGAGACGGACGAACTGATTCAACAAACAATAGCTGAAAAATTTTCTCACTGCACCCTTCTTACTATCGCACACCGGCTTAACACCGTTATAGATTACGACAAGTATATATTGTCCGTTTTACGTTTATTTTTACATTTTGAATTACAAATTAAAATATAAAAAAACAACAACCTATTAAATATCAATACTGACATCTTATCTTGATTCCGTTTTTTTATAACATTTTTTTGTGAATCATTAAAGAAATTAAGGTTGAATTGATTTGATTAGGGCACGTTCAAAGCGATTTTACTTTTCTCGTTTGTCTTATTTTTTTAATATTGCTAAAAAGAACTATAATAATAAATATTATTCTTTTACTTCTACACTTTGTATTTTATTGAAAATTTAACAAAAAAATTATATCCTGCTATATATGTTTGGGCCGTATTTGTAACGATGGGCCTAAAATAAAAAGCCAAATTTCTGGCCTGACCCAATCGCAGGTTTGAGCGATGGGCCTAAGTTAAAATGTTGGGCGGGCCGGACCCGAATGTCAGTTTAAACTCTAATTGTAACTTCTGTGTTTTACATTTATTATAAATGATTTATTCTGTTAATATAGAATTTTGGTCCTTGACCAAGGACAAATAGCTGAATACGACATCCCTAAAAATTTACTCAAAGATAGGAATAGCGCGTTTTATAAAATGTGTTTAGAAGCTGGCCTAACCCATTCACCTAATAATACCGCAACGCGTCAAAAACCTGTTTGATTTATTTACACGGCACCTTTCATTTTTTTCCCAAATTTATCAATGTTTTTTATTTAGATTTATTTCTTTAATTTTGTATATCCATTTAGCTATAGGTCATTAAAATTTAGGCTGATAGAATCTCTTTTAGATTAGTTTTAATTATTTTCTTAGTGAACGTTTTAATTCAATTGATTTTAAGCTGAATCAACATGTATATATTACAAGAACTATGTGATTCATTAAGGTATTAAAAACAAAACTGATGTTTGGATAATTTTATTAAAAGGTTTTTTAATGCAAAAAATACGTACCTTTATTATGATCGCTAGTCATTAAGGATTTTGAATTATATAATTTTTAATATATGCACCAGCTTATGTTGTATGTAACATTTACAAATTTCTGTCATAAATAAACATGTCAACAATTACATAAATATTTGCAATAATTGTGCTTCAGGACTGTATTTGCTTATTACCTTAAAGCTATGGTTGTAATGTATGTTAATGATTTAAACAAAAAATTTATAGTGTTTTACAAATGGACCTAAATATAGGCTACCAAAATTTAATTAAATTAATTTAATCTTCAAAAATTTTCTTGTTTAATGTGATTTATAAAAGCTTTTTCCTACATAAATTGTTTTACACATTTACATTTTTCCTATAAATATAATTGCATATATTTTTTAATTAGTTTTAAATTTTGTAGATATTTAAAGTTTGGCAAATTAATTGCAAATTTTGATTTTCGGTTGGAGGTTGACTTATACGATGATAGTATTGTGCACTCTTTTTAAATGTATCTTTTTCATAGATCGCTGTGTCAGCACTTCTAAATTTGCGCATTTTAGGCCACGTGTAAAGTGAGATTTTATTTTCGTAAAGGTTTGATAATATTTAAAATTTAAAAATTATATTTTATTTATTTCAGGAAAAGTATTTTATGTGCATAAACTAAATTTGGCATTTTTATTAATTTGCGTGTTTTTACAATATAAAATTTTTGAAAATTTCACGAAAATAAAAACTCACTTTGCACGTGCCCTTAACAAATTAATTAATATTACCATATTCAATTTTATAAAAATATTTAAGTTTTAGGGGAAGTGTGTATTAGCAGTTTGACTTTGAAGCGGAATGGATTTGAAAAGAAAACATGAAAATTTAAGATCAGATTTTGTTTTGTGATATCTCTCATATAGTGATAAAAAAGTTTTTTTTAAACATTGTTTCTAATCCCATTTTTAAAGATTAAGTGTTAAAAAAAATTTTCGAACTTACGCCCTGCATCTGATTTTTTTTTAGTTATGCCGTGGTTATTTTGGTGGGCGATATGGATACCCGTACCCTTTTAAATGAAGGTGTTTTTTCATATATTTTTTAATTAACCCAAAAAGTTAATTAATAAATTATTGAAATATTTAGACATTTCAGTTAATAATTTAGGGAAGCTAAACATTCAAGTCATTGCAGAAATACCCCACCCTTTTAAAATAAACGTTAATATTGGTAAAATTGTTGGAAAATAGGAAAATAATGAAACTTAAATTAAACCTATAAATTTTCATAGCCAATTTTTAGCAAAAATACAATAACCTTGCCTTTTAATAATAATGAACCTATCCATTTGATTTGGATAAAGCTAGTTTAAGGTTAAGTTAAAGTTAGGAAAGTGTTAGGCTAAGTATATTTGAAGGGTACTTTCTACTTTATGGTGGAGCTTAAGATCAAATCAAAACACTATTTTTGCCTGTGAGCCAAAATAATCATACAAACACCTAAATTGAAGGCGGTTGTAAAATTGCTTATTATTTACTTAAATTTATTTTTGTGAAATTATTTTACCCAATGCTAGCATGAGAAATTTGTAGCACGAATGGTACACATTAAATAATTTAGTTACCTAAATATACCAACAATAGTAAACTTATTTAGAGCGCGTTTAGACTTCATTCAAATTATTAAAAATTTATTTAAAAAAAAATCTGTTCAATGCTGAAACTTTTTTAAAGGGTTAAAATTTTTCTAAAAGTCTTGTTGAAATGATTATCAGCTATGTTTATATAAATTTTTTATTTCCAAATATACATAGAGCAAATACTTCGAGTGTTAGATACTGTAAAAAAATTATAAATTTTCGAAACTCAGAATGGTAGTGAGAAATTTATAATGTTAATGCTATTTTATACCTCTATAACTTCCAGAGTGTAAGAGCTATGAATTTTATTATTTTTTTTATCTTGACTCTTTAATTACAAACAAGTTATTATCAATGTAAATCTTAAATTTTATTAAACACAGAGTAAAATAAAATTTGAAAAATGAGAATGTTTTATTTTTCTATATTCCATTAAATAAATCTTCAATGAACTAAATGTATCAATATTATGTATCAAATAGTGTATTTAGGTCTGAACATTTTTAAAAGAATTCATGAATAAGATATTGAATAAATTATTTTTGTCTATTTTTCAGCTTTAAAACTAAATATTTTATAAAGAAAAAGCAATAATTCTTATCATAATTATACAATACAAACTTTTTATATATCCAACATGTAAAACTATTAAAAAAAATATCTAGACAATATGGATGCAATATTTTTTGTTATTTACAATGAGGCAATATCCTGGTTTTCAACAGTGAAATTGAGAGTGTGGGGTCCAATGGACCCTAATAGAATTTCTATAAACGAATTTTAATATTAGACTTAGACCACATTTTAATTACTAGTTTGTTTATAATATATTTATTAAAAGTCACAAAAATTTGGCTTTATAATGTGCTGGGGCCCGTATGGACCCCAAAAACTTATCGCGGGTTACAAAAATTTCTAAATTTTTTTAAAATTTTTTGTAAAAAACAAATGAAGTCTGAACGCGCCCTTATATAAAAGTAATCCATAACATTATCATACAAAACAAACCTTTCATGTACTTATTAAATTATTCACATTGAGGCTATATTATGGTTTGCAACCAAAGCTGAAAAAAGTGTGGGCCAAAGCAGAGCCGTAGCCAGGAATTTAGAAAAGGGGGGATGGGGGGGGGGGGGGAGGCACCCAAAAAAAATTTTTGCCGCCTTTGGCAGCAAACGCAGGCGGCGCCAAAAAATTGAGTCTTGCTTATTTATAATAAAAGCCTCTTAAAGTTATTTTATAAAAAAAATTTTTTAATTTTTTACCATTCAACACTATTATTTATTTTAGGTATTTCTTTGTTTGATTTATTTGGCGTTTGCTGTAAGTCTCAGCAAATTGAATTTCATATAGCTAAATGAGTTACAATCATTGATAAGAGAAAATTTGCATAAAAAAATTATATACATACAACTTTAAAAATTTATATACATACAACTTTTAAAATTTATATACATAAAGCTTTTATTAAAACTTTTCTTTCTTATATGAAACAAAGTTTTTAGATAATGAAATAAATGGATAAATATAAAATAAAAATTTATTATTAATAGTTATCAAAAAGGTGTTAACATCTACAATATCCAAAACAATGTTATATATAAGTCGGAAACCAATATGCAGTCAGTTTTCCAACAAATAATTAAGGCAGGTTTATTTATCAAACTACATTATCTAAGCTGTTAAAAAAGCCATCAACAAAGCGCCGGCAACCAGTGCTGGGAAAACAATGAGCCAAAAAACTTTGGCTCATTTTTTCCCCCAAAACATAAAAAAAGAAAGGGGGCTACAAATTAAGGGCCAAAATAAGAATTAAAAAAAAGCCCTTACTAAGAAAAGGGGCAAAAAAAACCCACAAAAAGTGGCTCTTAAAAAAAGCCCCAAAAAGCCCATTTTATGTTTACTTTATAATAATTTCGATTTTTTCTTTATAATATTGATGGGTGGGTTATTTTTTCTTAAAGCTCCTAGGAGTTTTTTTTTAAAGAAAAGGGGCTTTTTTTAAACATGCCCCTTTTCTTTAAGCAAGAAAAGGAGCTTTTCTTTAAGCAAGAAAAGGAGCTTTTCTTTTGCCATGCCCACGAGTTTGTGGTGGGAAAAAAACTCAAAAACTTGTTAAAAAAAAGCCCATTTAGTTCTTTTCCCCAGCCCGGCCTGCAAGAGCTTTTTTTAAACATGCCCCTTTTCTTTAAGCAAGAAAAGGGGCTTTTCTTTTGCCATGCCCACGAGTTTGTGGGCATTTGGGAAAAAAATTCAAAAACTTGTTAAAAAAAAGCCCATTTAGTTTTTTTCCCCAGCCCTGCCTGCAACTTCAACTAATTTTTTAAACAAAAGTTAATTAGACTTGAGAAAAAACAAAATGTTATATAAACTTTTATTTGATTCTATACAAAATCCTTCAAAAGTCTAATTTAATCCATTTTAAGGTTTTTTCAACGAGAATAGTTTTCTTGATTATATTAGTATGTGTATTTATGACATAAATCAGATAAACGATCGGTAGACATTGTGGATCGCAGATAACATTTTATAATTCTCATTGTACTAACTACGCTCGGCCGTTTAAGTAGTTATTGGAAGGGCAAACTAGTTATATTTAGATCTTTGACATTATCTTTTAAATTTGCATGACTGTAAAGCTCATTTAAGGAAAGTTTCTCGTAATCTGTTTCTTTTGCCCAATGTTATGTCTAACTCACTTTTGTTATCGCCATAAGAATCTTCTATGAGTTCTAGTTAAGCCCTAAATCTCGACAAAGACTAAAAATTTGCGGTTGTATAAACATTTCCTCGGTAGGTTAATCCATTTTTTGCGCAAGATAAAACGCAATCGATAATGCTTCTTATTGAAGTGTATATCTGTGCGTCGCTCTGATTTTGCAATTGAGAACATTCCGAGCCCTTCCCTGGTAAACATAAATAAAATTCTTTGCATTTCCAGCTGAGGAACAATGGGCCAAGGAGTTTTGATGTATTTTGCATAATCATGAAGGTTTTTGTATTTTTGGAAAACAGACTTTGTAAAGCTATGGGCAAAATATATAAAATGAAAAGCACTTATGCCACGGGCCAAAATTTTCATTAGAGTCGAAACCCCCACACTGTGCGTGGCCGATAACTTAACTTAACCGAAGTGCGAAACTGGGCTATTTTATAAATATTATCATGACGAGCGGAGTCGTTTTTTAAAATCTATCGCCTCAATGTTTTTCCGGAAATTCGTAATTTCATAGGGTCTAATCGAAAGAACTTTAAAAAATTGGGCTTCATATTTGTAAATTCAGGGGCCGGAACGATCAACTCTGTTATCATTTTTAAAATAAATTAAAGGTTACATATAATGTTAATTAAATTAATAGGGTGAAATGTGTGAAATGTCATATTTTAGCTCAAATACATTAAAATATAGAAATAACAAGTTATTATTGACCAAATATGACCACAAAGGTAAAATAATTTTAAAAAATAGTTTTTTTCGTGATCATTAGTTGATTTACTGATAAATTAAAATAAATCATTCATCGAAATATTTATAACTCTAGGTAAAAATGCTCAAAAATTGTTAAGAATTTAAATGGCCAAAAAATTAAAACAGCAATATGAAAAGTAAACAAAAAAGAGTGGAGTCTGGGGTGGATGGAGGAATATTATGGGTCAAACACAGGGAAAACAAACATTAGGCACAATTTAGGGAAAAAACTTTTGCTATTAATAAGACGTGGGTCGTCAAAAAGAGAATAATATAATAAAAAATTCAAAAAAAATATAAAAAAATTTGTGTTTTCATTAAATATATAAGTGCACTAGATATCCAGTAGATTTGAGAGATATTTTTGTATAATTAAGAGTGAATCGCTTTTAAAGTAGGATCTGATTTTATGTCCAGCCGGCTTGACCCATTTCGTTCACTGCGAGTCGACCCGGGCTTTTGTTTTGTTAATTTCCGCCCGATCCGGTTTGATGAATAGAGCCGAAAATTTTAAAAACAATGTAATAATAAAATCGTTTGTTAAGTTATGATCGGACGACCTTGAGCCCATGTAAATTGACACCAAAGCAGCGTTAAACCAGGTTGTTAAATTGGTACCACCAACGAATTCCAAAGCCGTCTATTTTTCTGTGAACTTCAAAATTAAGTCACCGGCTCACATTAAATCTCATATTCTGCTGGGCCTGCTGTTGCGTTAAAATTGGCAAATAGAAAAAATCTGTAGGAAATTAAACCATACGTTTTTTTAAAATCTTTATAATGGCTAGAAACAATACAAAGATAAACATAGCTCCCAAATTTGATCTTTATAGTTGGGACCAATAGATTAAGAGTCACAAACAAACAGGCCATCTTTAAGGGCAATCCAAATAATGCTGGGCTTCTAGCTAAATTTACTAAATATTATAGTTTCTAAGCAATAAGAAAAAGTAGACATTTTTAGCGCCTAGAAATACTTGGCTAAGAGGTGCCCATGGATCACGAACAAAGGTCAAGAGTTTAAATCACATTATGTTATCTTATGTGCATGCGCACATTTTCCCGAATTCAAAACCCATCCGTTTTTAGATGAACTAGGCGGCAAGCCTGGCAAAACCCAACTACCTTTGGGATTAGGGTGGCGCGCCAGGCAATTTTTATTAAAATTATTAGTAAAAATAAAAAATCCGTCGGAAAAGAGGGGCTCGAGCCAGCTTTAGCCCTTTTTTAATTATAGATATTTTTTGAACAAGCAAATAAAAATGATTTATGACAATAAAAAAGGCTGGGGTTCCATCGCTCACTTTTCCGATCATCGCAAATAGCTGCGACTAGTAGAAAAAAAAGTTTTGACGAAAAAAAATTGCAAGAATTTAAATAACATTGAGGCGGCTAGTGCGGAAAAAAATTTAAAAAATTAAAAATTTTTAAAATTTTTTGAAATATTTTTTATTTAAAATTTTTGTTAGGCATATCCTAAAACGACCAAAAAACCTAAAATTTCATTTTTTGATATCGCCGCTAAATTTTTTTTTTATTTTAAAAATATTTTTTTTACAATTTTGAAAAAAGTATCAGCCGCAGCCATTGATAATTGACCTGTGTTATGCATGTGTGAAATACATATGTGATTATTATTTATATTTTTTAAACTGAAGAAGGTAACCAATTGTTACAGAAATATTTTTTATTTGTTTAATTTTAATTCTATATAACATTATATTTTTTAACGAGTTGTTGAATAAATAAAGCTTTAAAAGTTTAACTGTTGTGAACACGCAAATAAAATTTAATTTATTTATGTTTTTAAATTTTTTTGTTGCTTTTCAATGTTTATAGCTGCCTTACTAAGTTAGATTAGAACGATAAACGGATTTAAAAATCCCTTATATGGCAGATTTAATCTCTGTAGTAAGCTCATGACTCTAAATTTGTTGACCTGTGTTATATAAGGCAACTTAATATATAAGGCCTTCATAGCTTAAAAAGTTATATTAGGGTATATAGATACCAAAATGTCTAAAAATTAATATGCGCTAAATTATTAAATCTTTTATAATATTCTTTTAATAACATTTTACCTAAATACTTTAATCACAAAATTTTAAATATTTTGTTCGCCTTGTCTTATCTTGTGATAAAATTTCGAGTACCCGAGACCCTTTGGAGGACCTCTCCCATGAGCCACTTAGGATGTCTCTTGTTGTGAGATAGATACCAAATCTATTGACCTTTCACCTATTTAGAATCAGATATTGTTTCCTTATTATTTATGATCTCATTAGGTAATCTTATTTTACGTCCTAGTAACCTTTCTGATACAGATGGTTGTTTATACGACATCGCTGCATTGCGGTATACTTGGTATAGCCATGTCCCATCTTTTTTTGCTGTAGTTAGCCATCTTTTAGCCATTCCAACCGATCTCTCAGCTAATCCGTTTGAACTAGGATGATATGGTGGAGTAAAGATTAGCTCGATATTTTATTTGTCACAGAAAGTCTTAAACGCTTATGATGTAAACGCAGTACCGTTGTCGGTTACTATTGTTTCAGGAAATCCAAATTGACTAATAATTTTTTACGTAATTAATTACTAGCTGCAATGCAGTATGGTTGACTTTTATAAAATCTGCCCAGCTATAAAATGCGTCAGCCACAACAATAATCATTTTTATCGAAATCAAAGAAATCTAGGTGTTTGCCATGCATGTGTAATACTGAGCCATTTTCTAACTTTGTCGCGCTTTGGAAGTGATGCTATTGAAGCACATACAGTACACTTGTGACAGATATCGCTAATGCCATTATTCATTTTTGGCCACCAGTATTTTACACGGGCTTGTTGTATGCACTTATCGCGTCCTTAATGTCCGGCATGTATTTCTTGGCTTATCTTATTTATGAGACTTCTTGGGATAACTAGGCGATCTTGTCGTTTGAACTAGTTCGTCTTCCAAGTGTAGTGTTGTCTACTTTATAATAAATGTTAGACGAATTAATATGCTCAATTTGACCCTTAAATTATTTTTTAAGAATACTTGAGTCCTCGTCCTTTTCGATCGCTTTTAAGTCTTGCCTTGATGCGCAATCTTCATCTAAGATGGAGTTGATTATATCGGGCGTTGTACCGTAATACTATAGACGTGATAAGGCATCTGGCAAGTTATTTTATTTACCAGGTGTATGTACTAACTCGCGGTTAAAATTTCCCATGAGTAATTGCCAACGCTGCAATCGTGGGGACATAAGTAGAACACGGTTGTCCTTTTTTAATAGTCCTATGAAAGGTTTATGGTCAGTCCACACTGTGAATCTTTGACCAATCAGATATTCTCTGCATCTCTCTAATCCGAACTGGATGGCCAGGTTTTTCTAGTGTAATACCTGGTTTCTGAATCGCGAAATATGCGTGAAAAGAAAAGTATAGGCCTGTTTATTGTTTTATATTTTTGTAATAGCGTGCCACCGACTCCATGTGTAGACGCATCTACCGCTAAAATTAATGGGTAGTCGGGGTTAAAACTTGCTAACTAGCGGATGTGTTAAAATTTTCTGCGCCGATTCATATTTTTTATGATGTAAATCTGTCCAGATAAAAGGGACGTACTTTTTTCAAAGATTGTAAAGTGTGCAGAAATTTCCTTGTAGTCTGGGATTAGCCTACGGTAATAACTTAAAGTACCGATTATTGAGAGAAGTTCGGCTTTAATGTTAGGATCACTCATTTTCATCAACGCTTCGGTCTTTTGAGGTAAAGGTCTAATGCCTTGTGCACTAATCTCATGTCCTAAATAATTTATTTTTTTCCAAAAGAAATGAGCATTTGTTTTGACCTAATTTCATCCCCTTTTCCTTGAGGCGACCTAATGCGATAGAAAGTCTTGCATTGTGTTCCTACATCGTTCGGCCAATGATAAGTATGTCATCTAGATAGGCAAAAACATCTTCTAGGTCTCAAATATCAGCGACATTGCCCTTTGAAATACCTGGGCCGATGCTGAGAGGCCAAAGGGTAAACGTAAAAAATGAAAAAGACCTAAGTGCGTATTTATTGTCAAAACGTTGACGCTTTCTTCCGTTAATGCTAATTGAAGATAGGCTTGTGAAAAATCAAGCTTGCTAAAAAATCTAGCTCGTGCAATACGCGAAAATATTTCGCCAAACCTAGGTAATGGGTAGGTTACTTTTCCAAAAATTTATTTATTGTTAATCTATAATCCGCGCAAATGCTTGATTTTTTATTTTATTTTGAATGGGGATAAAGGAGTTGCCCAACTACTATATTCAACTGATCTAAGTACGCCTAAACTTTGACAATCTAGTAAAATTGATTTTACTTCGACTAAATTATATGCCTTTTAATAATCCTAATCCTCCAAATAAGTCCTTAAACTTAGTTAAACATTCTTTAATAAAATTTTTTGCTTGTGGACCTGTTATCTCCTTAAAATGAAATTGTTAAT
>CM060245.1:22158951-22244582 GCA_030555515.1 Acutogordius australiensis | reverse complement strand
GTAAATTTTTGATGACCGTATCTATAATTTGATTTTCGAACAAAGTAAAATATATGCTTTTCAACAAAATCACCATTTACAAATCGATACATATGACTTAGAACTTTTTTAGCGATCACATTATTCAATGGATACAATTCTTTACCCCGAGAACGCTTGTGTTGGCGTAACGAAGATGACGTTCACTCAGATTTGTAAGCTCCTTGATGATAAGAGATAAATTTATAGAAATCAAAAGATATTTACACCTCGTTGATAACACTTTGATTAATTAGTCTGATAGATTGGCAAAAGTAAGACCCTTTTTAGATATATTCCAAGAGAATCTTTTACAATTTGGAGTATTCAAAGAAAATTTGTCGTTAAATGAGAAATGATCCCTTATTTTGGAAAAAGTACAATCAAAATGTTTATGATAAATAAATCTGTTAAATTAGGAATAAAAGTTTGGACACTTTTTTCCTCTTGCGGGTATCCTATTTCTTTTAAATTTACACTGGGAAATCCACGCCTTATACCGGATTATTGGGAGAGCATATTATCGAAAAACTGACTAAATGTTTTGAAAATCAAAAATGCCACGCTCTTTATTTCCTTTTTCGCTTCAACCAAGATAATACGAAAAACTCGGCGACTAGGGGCTTAGATGGGAGTTATTCGGGCCAACCGTACCGAAAAATGTCCGTTTAATGAGAAAAAGCTACAAAAGTTACCTCGAAGCAGCTATTAATATTTTGGTGATGGGAAAATTTTTGTTTCAATGGATTGATAGTCGAGCAGTCATAATTGCTAGTAATTGGGAAAACGTCAACCCCGTTCGTAGTGATTAGGAAAAACGGTAAACGGATTTGATATTCCCTAAGATGGCAGGTTTGATCTCTGTTGTTAATTCATAACTTTCGAAAAATTGTTTATCTGTGTTCTAACATTCGGGTTACAAATTTCTCACCCTACCATTCGCGGGTTAATTACAAACTAATGTAAGTTATTGATAATGTAAATCTGAGATTTAATTCCATACAAAGTAAAATACGTGGCCCTATGAGTACTTAGATACTCAAAACACATTAAAAATGTTCCCCCATACCAATAAATCTTAAATGGGCTATTGTAGGCTCAAAAATAAACCAAGTGTTCGAAAAGCTGCGGCTAGTCAAATAAGTTTTAAAGAAAGAAAAAATTGAACGCATTTGATAAATGTTAGGAGGAAGAGGGCTAGTGTAAAAAAATTTAAAAAAAAATTGTTTCGTATTAGCCGCAGCTAAACAAAGAGTCAAAAGAGTATGTATACAATTCTATTAAATAGGCTATCTAAAAGAGCTCTATTTTCTACATGAGGGCTTTCCAATGGTAAAGGGTTGGCTGGTGGCGAAAAATTAAAGAAAGGTATATGGGCAAATGAGAAAAAATATTGATATAACACCCGAATTTAATAATAACATGTACAAAATAGGGTTTGGAAAATAAAAAACTATAAAGGCTGGTTACTTATATTGGTAATAATAATATTAATTAATAATGTTTAAAAGCAAAGTTTTTGTTTACCTAACTGGGGGGAGGCGTAACCTTGACCACGAGCGGACGATGATACAAAAAAAAAGTAATGTACGGTCGAACTTTTATCGTAAGTTTATAACGGCTCTAAATTGCATCTAGGGTTGTATTATTGCGAGTGGTAGGAGAAGTGACATCAGATGCAACCTCAAATGAAAAATTTTGCAAGCAACTGTGCAATAGGGCGTTATCGTTAGAATTCAAATTAATATTAAAATCTTGGCCAACAATGATTGGGACCGTCGATGGATTGCGGTGGTATGTTAGGGCGAATGTAGACAAAAGAAGAGTTAAAGTGTAATCGAAAAAAATGCACAGATTGTTTAGGTGTGTTCCCGGACTATAAATAGATTCTAATAATATACTGGTTGTAGTTAATAGCGGACAAATAGCTGAACATACATTACCGGGGGAACAGATATGAGAAAAAGAGGGCATGGTTAAAATTATTGGTGTTACGGAGATTAAGAGCTTAGGATGTATTAATTGCTACTCTACAGGCGCGTTGACAAAGACGTCTAAAACAGGTAATACTTTTTAAACCTGGTATTGAAACTTCCGAAGGTGTTGATGTCTAACTCACTGAGAGCATAATAATAGAAGCCTGAACAAGACGAAATCGGTAGAAATATCTAGCACATGCGCCCGTAAGCTTTGGGTATTAAGCGAAACGATTGAAAGACCGGGCTGATAAATAAGGTTTAGCCTACGGGTTCGAATATTATCTATTGGGTTTTGAGAAAGTCGGGACATTTATTAAACCTAACAAGACATGATCGTGAATGCGAACGGTATTAGTTAACCACCTGTTGAAAGCCATGGCTAAAGATTATGCTTATATCGAACGACAAAATTTAATTAAAATTGCTGAGTATGCAATTAAAGAAACGATAAATGTTACAATTGAGGATTCAGTCACATTTGAAAATGAAAATTTCCAGGTTAATCAATTTCTTACAGTTCTGGATAGTGTGTTTGTTCATGGAGTTAAACGTATTTAATTTCTATAGTTTTTTACTCTTTTAATTTAAATGCTTCACTAAATAATTAAGGATCTAATAGGCAATGTTGGAAAGTAATTACAGAATTTGGTAAAGCTAATGGATCATTGGAAGATTCTATTATCAGCATTTCAAATATGCCAAATCTTAAGTAGAATTTATTAAGTCTTTATGTTAGATCAAACATTGGCAGGCTTAGGGCTTGGATTCGACTTACACTAATGCAGAAAAAATTTTCTGAATACTTTTCTCTCCTTGTAGAGAACAAATATTTGCTCAGGTATTGAAACAATTATATAATAATTTTATAGTCAATACTATGGTCCTCATGCATTTATGATGAATGAAGAATCACAAATTTTAGCTGGTCTTCTATTGAGCCTAAATTTTGCAGATTTTAACTTTTGCCTCAAAGAGCAAAACTTAGATAATTTGGTATGATGTACTTATTTAATATAATAAAAATTAGAAATTTCCAAATGTAATTCTTTATATTTTTTTTTAACTCAGAACATTATAATTGATATCAGCCGATACATGAAAATAGCCTCTTTAGAAACTTTTCCCAACATCATGAATGAATTGAACAATGATAATAATGCTAGGAGTATTAACCAGGACACTTTAAGCATGGACTCTTCCAAAGAGTATCAATTTAGTCTTTTCAATTATTATGTTGGTTTATTATTTGTATTAAAAATACTAGTTATCTTACAATGTCTTTAAGTAAAATTGTTTGAATTTTTTGTTCTTTTTATTTTTTTTGATAAAATTATCTCTAATGTCATTTTACAATGTATTTTTTTTTAATATTTATAGGTCTCGATTTACAGACATTTTAGATCAAAAAAATTATTTAGAGGAGATAAACCGTTACAACGAGTAATTAAGTTTTGTTATACACAACATTTAGCCTTTATTTATTGATGCATTGATGACATACACATTTTTTAAATGCTTGTTTTTTGAATATTATATTACACTGGACAACAAAAAATAACAACATAAACGATTTTTCCAGGGTTTTGTAGAGAATTTTCTTGCGAAAACGATCCCGCGTTTAGTTTTTTTTCCAATGCCTCCAATTTTTTTTAAACCGCGTCCAAAGTTCAGAAAAAAATTCACAAAAATTTTTTTACTATTAATTCTACAAAAAATCTATTGGCATATTCAGATTCCTTATAAAATACATATCTAAAAAAGGTTATTACATAAAATTTTTAGCAATCTACTTTCAAGTTATTTAGGATCAAAAAACGGAGTTTATGACGAAATCCACTAATTTTACAAAAATGAAAAAAAAAATTAAATATTAAAAAAAAATTTAAATCCCTTTCGTTAATAATGAATGTTTTCGTTATCTAAATATATTTTTAAACTTTTGTTACTACCCATAGGTTTTATGATATAGAAGCCAATACCCCAAAAATTGAAAAATCTCAACTTTGACACCGAATAACTAAAAATCGGAGGCATTGGCTAAGATTCTGATTTCATATTCGTGATCAGCGCCAAAAACATGACCAAAAACCATATTTGCCATAAATGATGCTTAAGGTCGTCCAAATATTGTTGTCCAGTGTTATTTAATAATTACATTCTTGCCTTTTATTCACTTTGAATAATCATTTGTCTAGGACACAATTAAATTTATTGCTTAATTTTTAAAAAAAAATTATGTCTGGACTTGACATTACAACTAACAAAAATTTTAATTTTGCAACCTCAATAAAAATTAATAAACTTGTAAATCCTATGTATGGTTGGCCTTAAAAAATTATAAAGAATATGCTAGAATATCGCTTGAACTATTTAATTTTTGCAAATAATTTTTTGAATATACAAAACAAATAAATTATATTATTACTAATAAAACAGGCTGTATTTTTTTATAACCAAACAGGCCAGTGCCTATACATAACTGATATTTTACCTGTGTTTAAGTGTACTTTTTGTCCTGTATATGTATCTGTTTGCCGTTTTTAGAAGGTCAAATTATCAATATCACTTTATATAAAATTCGAGCAAAAACTCTACAAAGTTTATAGTTTTTTTAGTTATTTATAAGATTTATTTATTTTTTTTCGGTCTAATATACCTTATGAATTTTGTGGTACATTTATTTTTAATTCATCAAATTATGAGGTTGGCTAATTTTATATAGTTGGGCGAAATATCGAAAAATCGGTAAACGTATTTGAAAAGAGGGCTAAATTATATGAAATGAAAGTTAAAATTTTTTGATATGTGTAATATAAACTTTTACCTGTTCAAATTCTGATTTTTAAAATAATTAACATGGTAGAAGTTTTGCATCACCAGATAATTTAATTGTAAAATTGACTCTTGCTAAAATTTATTGATTTATGAATATTTTGATGAGCGAAATAGCTTTGCAAAAATCTTCGTAATATATACAGCTCTGTTATTGCCGACCTAAAGGACAAATACCAGGCATGTAAGCAAGAATGCGATATATTTCGTCGAGAAATCTCATTACTTTCCAACAAGAATATCGAGCTTGAGACGGCCAACAGTCAACTCATTGCAAATTTTGAAAAACCTAAGCCCAATACGATTCCACTTATAATGCCCGATAATTGTGCAAAATGTTCATTCCAAACTGATCAATCAACTGAAAATGCAGAAATAAACTCAATTAGGGCACCTGATGATCCCTCATTAAGGTTAAAATGAGTTTAATAAAGACAATTTTGGGATCACTTTTATCTTGAGCCCCAATGTATATTTTCGAGCTTGTTTTAGTGTTATAAAGTCAATCATATTTATTGTATTTGAATTTATTTAGTAATAATTAATACAAGGAATAAAATTTGTATTATACCTAAAATTTATATTAGACATTCCAACTCATCAACAGAATCTTCTACAATCGAATCGGAGGTTAGCAAGCTAATGATATCTCTAGTCTCTAGTAGCCAAGATGTGCCATTACCTGGTCATGAAAATAAGGAGAATGTATTTTCTTGTTACAAATTATAATGGACCTTTGAAAACATTTAAGTTTGTACTTGGTTAGTGTCCAACATTTACCGTTTGTGACATAAGTTTGAATTAAGCGATTTTAAATATGCTGTATTATTGTTGAGGTAAGAGCTTGATATAGAAAAATTTTATTTTTGACGAGTGATTTCAATATAAAAACAATCTAATTTGGTTTTTTCGAGGTCGCAATACTAGTCAATTTGGTCAAATTTGGCCGTTTTATATAGCTAAGAAAATAGCTGTCCAAAGAAACTGAAAACGGAAAATGTATATGAGAGAAGGCCATTATGGGGTTTTTCTTTGTAATATTCCCTTTTCACTCATGGATTTTTGTTGACCTGTGTAATAATATTTTTTTTATTTTTTTTTGAGAATTCTTAATTAACCTTAATAAGATGCAGTTTTAAATATTTTTGTTTAATGAGTTTTGCTGAAAATCAAAAAAGAAAATTGTTAATTATTCATAAAAATCTATTATTAGAATTTTTGTATAAAATTTGGCCATCTAAAATATTTTTTATCACAAATTTGCACACTTTAAAGAAAATGTAGTAGTTGTCAGCCAAAAAAAAGTTCGGAAATTTTTTGAAATTTTGGATGAACTAAATAAAGACGGAAATTAGAACAATTTAAACCGTTTAAAAAGAAGTTTTAAAATTTTTATTTTAAATCATTACCCCGACCGATTGTTATAAGATTTGTCTATATATGTAAAAAAATTTTTAAAGGTTTTAGTGTATTCTTGGCGACAATAATTTAGTAATTAAGCTGCCACAAGTCCAAAAATTAACGTTCCGCATGCGAGAATGCATTTTGTACTCTATACTTTAAAATTATTGCATAAGCGGAATATTGATTTTGGACAACAATTTTGTGCAAAGAAAAATTATAGGATGAAACAAATTTGTATATAATTAATTTATTGTTAAGTACACTTATTTACTAACCTATACGCATTTAGATTAATACTATATCATCGAACACCGTCAAATATGAAAATCCTTGTTCTTCCCCCAAATTAAATAATACTAACAACTTACACAATACCCATCATAATAGCCATAACACTTACGCTTACACCTATGAAGAATCTCTTTACAAAACTGCCATTAACGATTTGAAACAAGAATTGCTTGAAGAAAAAGCTAATCGCTTGGTTTTTTGTATTTTTTTTATAACTAACTTTAATTTATGTGGGGAATCGGACGAAAAAAGAAAATAATATATTTTGTTTTACGAGCCGTTCAAAGTCATACATTGAAATAACAAAGAGCTTTTATTTTCTATTTTTTTGAATTAATGAAAACCTAGTTGACCGATAATAAATGTAGCATTTATAGATTTAAACGGTTACAAAATATTTTAGTAATGATATTGTTTTCCCTTTTAATAACAAAAGTATCAACAAATTTTTTTAATCGTATTATATAACATTTGAAACAAATAATTACGGTTTATGCAAAAAAAAACAAAAGTAATTTTGAACGTAACCTAAGCAATCTTTAAAGATTTTTAACTATATATTTCATGAGCTTTTAAGAAATCATTTAACGGTTTACTAATTATTACATATTTTTGTTGACAGAAATATGAGCATCAGTACCACATTGCAAATAAACGAAAAAATGAATTGGAAGGGATGTATGCTTCGTTACAAAAAATTGAAAAACAAAAATCAGATCTCACGATTGATTTGAAACGCCAACTTGATGATTTAAAAGCTATTAATGCCGAAATGTACTCTAAAATAGAGGTGATAATTAAGTTGTTTTAAGCATTATTTTTAAATATTTACATTAAATTCTAATACAATGTCTACTCTAGAATTGTTTTGCTAAATAAGAAATCATATATGTATCAAAGTTACCCATAAATATACCACTTTGAAAAAGTTTTAGTTTATTTGTTTATTACTATCCTTGATATTTAAAATTCATAATCTTAATTAAAATTATGGAAATGGCAAAATATTAATCACTGAATACACCTGAGTTAAAAATTATTTAAGCATTACCATTAATTACTTATTCTTATCTATCTTTTTAAAATAATTTATTATAAACACATTGCAAGAATTTTGAAATATCGCTCAAGCATAAAAACGAATTGGTTTCCCGACTCGAACAAAAGAATCGGAGTGTAACGGCAGCTATGAAAGAACTAGAAGAAAAGTAATTACCCATCATTTTATTTCCAAAATATCAACATATATTTTTTAATTTTGACTTTTTCAGTACATAGAAAGAAAAATGAACATATATGAAACAGTGAGAAAAAATAAATATACGATTTGTATTAAAAAAAATATTAAAGTAAAAATTAAATGAAATTAAGAGTTAGCGAAGACCTTTAAATTAAAATACCATTAAATTTTTTTAAAACAATTTAAAATCCTTTTTTTAACAACCGTTATTATTTTATTTAAAATTCCATTTTACATATTTAGCCCTTTTTTGTAATAAAGGTACGAAAAATTGCAGACTTACCAATCTTCTACTGAAGATATATTTGGAAAAATGGAGCGTGAACTTAGCAAAAAGGACCAAATCAAGTATTCCTTTTTAAATCCGACCAAACATAACATCTTTAAATATATAATTTAAAAAAAAATAGTTTTTGGATTGTTAAAGTACAGTTTTTTTGTTTGTTCATTAGACCATTAAAACAGATACAAAAAGTAGGCATTTAAATTTATTTATAAATGTTAATATTTTGGTTTTACACCAATATTTTGCAAGGATTCAATTAGAAAACGATTTGAAACTTGAACGAGAGCTTAAAATATCTCTACAACACCAAATACAAAAAGATAAGTTAGAGTTTGCTCGTAAGCTCAAAGAAATAAGTCGTGCTGAGGATATACTTAAAGTAAAAATATTGTATCGTTATATTATTAAATTTATCGACGAAAAATTGACAAAAGGTAACACCTCTAATTCAAATAGTATATTATGTCCTTTTATCAAATTTGTTTGTCCTTTTTCTGGTCAAACTTCCTATTTTTTTTTTATAAAAAGTGTACTTTAAGTCAATACTTTTTTTATTTATACTATTTTATTTTTTTATTTAGTAGGAAATATCTCGATTAAAAAAAGCTTCTTAATGGAAATTTAGAAAACTTTGGTGAGTTTGCCCAGAATATATAATAAGCTACGAGATTGAAAAAAAATATTTAACGAATTTGAAGAGAAGGAACAAAAGTAAAAAGTCCATTATTTCGATTGAAAAATAAATGTGTTATAAGACTAATTTTACATTAATTTTTCAAATTCTTCTCGATTAAGTGCTAAACTTATAAAAAAATAAATTTTCTAGAATAATGAATATCTGCACAAAAGAAACGAAGAATTGAAGAAAGTTTGCCAGGAACAAGAACAAACGTTGATAGAACTAGGCGTTAAAATTGAGAAGTAATATTTATAAATAGCTTTTTTTACACCCTGCCCACATAAGGACTTTTTTAATTCAATAATTGCAAATATGTCAAAATAAGAATAGTCGCTGACGAGTCTTTAAGGCATTTGTTTTAATCATGTAATAGTATATTCGCTTTATCCCTATCTGACTAATATAAATGGCTGTATATAAATCAATCTAACTCCTTTTATGTATTTTTGCCATATATCTCACTCAACAAGCAATTATTGACTTTTGTTAAAATTGATTTTTTATATTAGTTTTTAAAACATTTCTTGTACATTATTATAACAGGACAACACTACAATCTGACAGTTTTAAGGATACCGTGATGCCTTACATAGCGAACACAAGTTGGCAAAAAGATGATGAGGCAACTGATTGTCCAGTTTGTCATATCATTTTTACCACCATTGTTCGTAAGGTCTTTCAAAATTTTATTCTTTATGGAATAAATTATATTTAATAATTATAAGATATAGTGCAGATAGATAACAATAGATTACACCCAAACAATCAATGAAAAATCTAGATTAAACTAATATAGTTCAAAGCAGGGAAAAAATATAAATTTCAATATGTTATTTTTTCTTCTCCTTTAAATAAATTTAAAAAAATACACATAAGCATAATCACCATATTTAACTTCATTTTTTAAATTTACACATGTAGCACCATTGCAGGAATTGTGGGATCATTTTCTGTCAGGATTGTTCAAAGTACCGCATTCACACGACTTTCTCCTCTAAACCCGTTAGAGTTTGTTTGCAATGTTATGACCTACTAAGTGCCAAAAAACCGGCTATAGAAGAAATTGCCAATATGTCAACCCATACTAAAGCTGATTCGTAATATAACGTCTAAAACCCTTTTTTCTTCCTCCTCTAATCCTTAATTTTAAAAAAGGTTGAACAATTTTTTTTTTAAATCATTATGTTTGTAGGAATAATAAAGCAATTAATTACAATTTTTTTTACAATAAATAAACGTGGAGCTAGAATATTGTATTAACTAAAATATGCACATTTAATTATTTATAATTTATATGATTATTTGATTCACTCTAATTTATCGTACATATATCTAATGTTTTTTATATTTATAATCACAAATAACAGACTATGCTTAAATCATGGCAATCCTTATTCAATAAATGGTTATATTTTTAATATCGTTACATTAAACTATAAATTTTATTTATTACAGTTTGATTAACGCACTTTGATTTAAAGAACATTCTTTTTATTAGTATCAAGACTCACATACATAAATTAACAATTTGTATAAAAATTGAATTTTAAATTTTTGCCCAAATTCAAATAGAACACAAAATTTTGATTTTTTCGAAAATTAAACTTGAGAATGTAAAATGAGAAATTAATGAATTTGTTGCGCCTGATCACTAAATCTGGGTGGGAAAACTAATTGATCAAAGAGGAGAAAAGCTGTAAAATAAACGGCAAAATCTTTCGTGAGTGCTTGAGTAAATGAGAAAGCAGTTGTTATCAGTTGTATGGTGTACGGATCAAATTTGAAAACCACTAGAACACCCTGGATAATTTGATTAATCATAGTGTTGAATTTATTTCGATCAAAAGAATAGTCTCTATCAAGGTATCTTGAGTGCTGTGCCTAAATATATAAGATATAGAGGCGGCTAGTGTAATATGAATTATTACCCAATAGGAAATAAAATATATAAATGTCAAAGATTTTTTTGTAATCCTTTTACCTGTAAAATAAAATTTTTTTTGTTATTGACATTTTTTTAACTTTTAGATGATAAATTTAATTTTAATAAAATCATAAACAACATCAATTTTTAGATGCTGATTAGGAATATAAAATCCGAATTTTAACCGATGCCTCAAATTTATTTATTATGTCAAATAAAATTTATTCGTTTTTTATTTTCTAAGACCAAAGGATAAGAAAATTTAATATTTTATCGAAACATTTATTGAGGCGTTGATTTTTTTTATAAATTTTTTTTATTTTTTTAAAAATTAGAAATAATTTGAAAATAGCTAATAATTCAGCTCATCCGATTTTTAAGTTAGGCCCGCCGCCAGGCGGGCTTATAAAAACAAAAATAATGCGATGAGAAAAGCTAGTTTATACGTAATCTTCTATTTTAGAAATCTTCGAATGCGTATCTCGCTTTTCTTTTTATGCCAGCTAACATTAATTTATGGAAAAAATTTTGTATAACCTAGATTTAGATATTGAGGCTTAACATACCTAAAAATTTTAATTCAGATAAATAATTGAGGTTAGTGTTGATTCAGAAAAAAATAAGTTTTTTTTTGATATAGATGTTGAAAGATCAAAATTCTAAAGTTGGCCATTTTTTCGATTGTCTTGTAGGGCTTGCCTTTGATCGGAATAAATATAAATAAGGCTGCTGCAATTAGACTATTTTTATTAATATTATAAACATATCAATTTTGTGAATTTTTTTTTTAATTTAAGAGAATAAATTTAAAAATAAAAAAATCAACATTTTTATTTTAGGGCGACACTTAAAAAATTTGTATGATAAATTTTTTTAATGAGCCGAAAAAACTATTGTCGTTTACAAGAAGTTTCGCTATTATCAAAATATTAATGGTAAAGTTTATATTCTTAATTTATTAAAATTTATGTAAAAAATAAATACAATTTCGTAATTAATAATATAAAAATTAGTTAATAAAATTTTGGAGTTTTGTCGGTTATAAACACCGTTTCCAAAAATTTTATTTCTATTATTCATAAAGGTCAATTTCGTTTTTCTCCATATTTTATAAATTCGAAAACACGAGAACGCGCCTTCTAGGTGAAATAAACCTAAAAATTGTATATAGACATAATTTAAGATCAGGTTATACAACCATTGCAGGGTATCGCGCAACCTAACCTTCCTATAGTCTTTACAAAAAGTGTTTTGCCTCTATATATTTATTATTTAAAAAAGTAAAGTATTTTAAATAAAATATGATGTGACGTAGTATTCACTTAAAAAAAAAATCTTTATAATAACATAGATTTAAATATTACAGGAGGGTAAAATTAATTATATATACTATACAATATACATATTTCACAAAGTAAAGTATAACCTGATTAAACATATACCTACCTTATCCCCTTTACCGTTTTTCAAAATCTTGTCAAACAAGGTTAAAGTTTCAGATATAAAAATTTTTGCAAGTCAAGAACTTAGCCATTGTCCCATTTTTAAATCATTTATAAAAAATTTGTAAGATATTTTAAATTTAATTATGCAACTTGTAATAATTTTACCCATTTAACAAAAATCAACAAACAAAACTTTTAAAGTCAACAAATAAAAAATAAAAATAAATATACATTTAACAAATTTTAATAATCGAGTCTAGCAATCTTGAAAAATTCCAAAATCAAGTTCGGGCATGTATACACAAGATATAGGACCAAAATCATCTAAAAATTATTTTATAAGTTTGGCCATGCATTAAATAATAAAAAATTGAAAATTTATAATAAAATTTGTACATGTTTGAAATGGGCCAGCTCAGTATCCCTGTCTTATATACAGGAGTGATTTTGAATTGAACTCATGGGTAGAAGGCTTTTTAATTTGATAAATAGGACATTGCAACCACTTTGAAGCAGCTGAGCCTGCTTAGGCAGAAGCCCTGAAGTTTAAAGGAGCCTAGGCCAAAAACCCAGGTCACTGGCATGCAAGCAAATCTCACTATCAATCCATCAGCAATAACTATTACTTTGCTTGTGTTAAAAGAGGCAAAGCCCTAAACAATTATGGCACCTTTATATGGAAAAGGGTATGGAAAACCTTAATCTTAATTGTTTATTTTAAATGTGTAAACAAATTCTGAGAGAAATATTAATCTAAAACTGTATAGATAAATCATAATCCCAATTGGGTGTGTTCCAATAAACTAAAATATTGTTTTCCCTTTGTACTCAATTTGCAAATAAACCTCAAAACAGAACCGTTTAAACATACTCAAATTTTTTATTTTAAACCATGGTATATTGTAGATTTATAGCTACATTTTTCCATAAAAGTTTGTGATCAAAAATAATTGATCCTTGATTATAGTTTAAAATAATTGATTCAACCATAAGCAATAAAAATTTACCTGAAGATATTTTGATGATGTAAAGAGTAATGTGTAAATGGCAAAAAATGGCAGTACCAATGACTATAAAGAAAATTGCATTAAATTTGAATTTAGATAAATATATTAAAGTATAAAAAATACATGATGAACAAAGAAGGAAGATACCCTATGTGACAAAACAAGCCTAATTGCAAAGGCTAGCAGATAATAAAATATAAAACGATGAAGCAAACAAAATTTCAAGCTCCTAATTATAAATGGATTAAGCTTAATCTCAGGAACATCTTGTGGTATGGCTTCAGAAGGAACATACTTCAAATCTTCTTCTGGAATATTTAACGAATTTAATCGTCTTATTTTATTTTCTACATTTGGATTATAATCATCCTTTAATTGATTTTTATTTTCCCGTGTAGCATGTTCTCCAAAACTATCTTTATCAGTTTCATTTTCCAATGGATCTACCGATTTAATAGTTTAAAAACTTACTTCTGATCGGACTTAATCCTTGAATTTTTCTTAGGCGATTTTCAGAATTTTGTAAAATCTTTCGTCGTCTTGCATCTGCTCTTTTCGCTTCAGCCGACGACATGTTTTACCCTACATGCATAACAACAAAAGTCTGCCCTTTATTTTTTTAATACAAAATAGGCGTCTAACAAATTAAAACAGTGTACATTAAATTAAGTAGATTTTATGATGCAAATATTATTCAGATAATTTTTTAAGAAAAATTAAAAAATAAAACTACTGTTTAATTTTAAATATCTTTAAAAATGCATGTTTTAATTAGGGCGCGTTCAGACCCATTTTATTTTTATAAAAAAATTTAAAATTTTTACTTTTTGACATTAAACGCATATTAACAAAAACTCGCCAATCTTTTTTATTAGTATTTAAATAGTTTTTCTAAAAGAAAAGTTTTTAAAAAATTTTGAGAAAAAAATATATTAAAAAATATAAAATTTTTAAAATTTTTTTAATATTCAAAAATAATAAAATAAGTCTGAACGAGCCCTAAGAGACAGTTTGTTTCCAAAAAAATGGCGTATTATTTACAAAAAAAAAGAGAATTATTAAAATTTAATAATTATTTTTTAAACAAAATTTCTAGCTTATATATAATATAGAATAAAACAATATAATTTTAAAATAATTTAAAAATTTGAAAGTTATTAAATTTATATAAAATTTTCCAAATCAAAAGTTTTGTACAAAATAGTGCCAATACTGTCAAGTAGGCATGCTTTTACATTATTTAAACACGTTGTTAGCTTTTGGTTTTAATTTAAAAAATTACTTCTCTACTAATTTAATTGCATTGATCATGGTTTAAACATTAAATTTTGCAGTCTTGATGTCACAAACAATGTATATATAATTATTGTGGAACAATGTTTTTAACTTACTCAATACCTATGATATTACGTGTCCTAAAAAAAGTCTATAAAATAAAATGTTTTTTATTTAAAATATTCAATGGCTATTATAATAATAATTTATATGAAAAAATAATGATATATATCATAAAATATGATGTTATACATATAATCTATTAAAAATACCAAAACACTGAATAAATTCAAAGCAGAAACATTTTTTTCAAGTTTTGTACGAATTTGGGCATCATATCAGTGTGGATTATTCACAATGATGATAAAAAATTGTTTTTTTTTATTATATAATTCGCAAATTGTTGGATAAGTATTTTCATCCGGATTTATATCAACATTAGTTAAATAGAAAAGAGACGTTTATATTGCACATTCCTTATACAAAATAAGATGAGTCGTAACTGGTTGCATCATCCCGCGAATGGTAGGGTAAGATTTTTACGCAAATGGAACAGTAGAGTCCATACACCCCAATTTTAAACCTTTATAACTTCAAAAGGTTAGAGCTATGATCTTTATTTTTTATTATTTAAAAAAAAACGTGCCTTTTAATTATAGACTGTTTTAAAGAATAGTGCAAATATTTTTTGACACAAAGTAAAAAAAAATCTGAAAAATTGATATTTTTGATTAAATCATGTTTTTAGGTCGGGTAGAACATTTTATAAAAAATTCATAAAATATTATGAAATATTATTTTTGGCTATTATTTACCTTAAAAATTAAACATTAAAATAATAATTTCTATCGGTATTATCTATTATTAAAAATATATGCTGTATTTATAAAATCAAATTTAAAGTTGTCAAAAATCTTATTAAAATTATAATAGAAAATCATTAATCTAGTCTAGTCTACTATACAATTTTCAAACTCGATTTTTCTTTGCTACGCTAGATCTCGGAGATGGTTTGTAGTTGAGCGACGTGTGAGGTGTGGTTTTGTAGGGTAGGTTGAGAAGGTGTGCGGAAAGATAGTTAGGAAGCGATCGAGACTTCCGGTGGGTGTGAAAAACCTAACTTTAAAAAGTTTTTTCGAGCAGTAGCGATAAAAAAAAAATCGTTTGTCGAAAAGGTGCCTAGGAATGTCGAGTTTGTATTTTTATCCACTAGGAAGTTTTATTTTTTGTTTAAACGACGAAATTCTCTCAGGGCTTTAAATGGTAAGGTTTTATTTTGAAATTTTTTTAGGTTAATTATTATAATATTGCCCACGTTTTTGGAAAGTTTCGAGATTTAACAGCTTCTGTTACCGAGATATTAAAGGTTAAACAGGGGATTAAAATTTGAACTTTACACTCGGGATCGGTTTGACAAAAATTCTGACTACAGATTTTTCTTAAATTTTTATCGAATCATAATAGTATAGTCCTTTACCTTTTCCCAAAATTTCAGACTCTTTTAGCCCATAGGAGCCGAGTTAGCGGCCCGGTACCGAAAGGTACATAAATGTACCTTTTGGGATTTCGGTCTTAAAGAGTAGTTAAAAAATATTTTTTAAACGTCCTTATCCATAATATATGTAAGCAAGTTAGGTCCTTAAAATTTATGCAAATTGAAGCTCTTCACCTATAGCGGTGTGAAAGACCTAGGGCGCCAAACCCTGGAAATCATGTTGCTCTGTACGAATTAAATTAACACACAAAAAGGTCGCCAAAACAATCAAAATTTGTCTTATCCTATTCCTTAATGATAGTTTTATCGTGGTATAAAGTGATTGACATAGCTACTTTATTTGTTTTGCTAAGATTGGGCCATATATTTTCAGGTACAAAAATACACCTATAAGCAGGCAATACGTAAAAGTTAAATTTTATTTATAATACATATATATTCTATTTGAAATGTTTATATTAATTTATTATATTAACCAAAGTGGTCCGGGCCCGGACCCCCTTTGTTTAGTAAAATAATATTATACTGAATAATTTTACCTTAAGACAACTGTCTTAATTAAGAGGGTAAGCAAAATATTATGTAAGATATATAAAAAATTTTGATATATTTCATTGTAATTGTTTTTATCAGGGATTGGTACCGGTACCGGTACCGGAACCGAAAACCGCGGTACTTGGAGGGTTGCTCGGTACCATAACCGGTACCGGTTCCTAAAATTGAAAAAAGCGGTTCCGCGGTACCAAAATACATTATTAGCTTAAAAATACTTTAATTAAAATATAATGGCTAGAAATCCACACTAAGTGGTCTGATAGTTGCTTTGTTCCCTAAATCACCTAAATGGCGATATAATTTTTAGCTCAGTAATATAGATATTATCTTAAAATTTAGCATGAAGATGCACAATATGTATAATATAAAAAATTTATATCAAAATATGCAAAAGAATATTTAAGTCAAACTTATAAAATGACGATTTTGAAGTTCTTCTTGAAAATAGTTCCTGCAGAGACAAATCCAAAATAGAAGCTAGCGATATTGAAATTTTCGGTAAGCTAGACCTATTTGAAAAACACGAAAGAGTTCAAAAGGATTTGCCAATTTTAAAATTTTGGGAAGATAATTCTTTCTCCTATCCTGAGTTATATATTTTATCTAGACTTGTTTTAGCTGTGCCTGCTACTCAAGTAAAATTAATTTAGTTATAATATTTTTAGGTAAGCGTTGAACGAGCCTTTTCAACCTTGAAATATATTCTTTCAGATTTACGCAATCGAATAGACTCCAATTTACTAAATTCAATTAATTTACTTCGTTTAAATAAAGATTTGAAAGTTTTGTCTATTATACGTGTATATATGTATATATTGCATTTATTATATATAAAAATAAATATAACCTGACATATATGTGTTATTATAAACGCAGTAATTATTGTACCCTCTGGTACCGAAACCAGTACCCAGTACCGGTACTTGAGATAGGCTGGTACCGGAACCGGTACCGATACTAAAAATTTCCGCGGTACCAATCCCTGGTTTTTATAAAACAAATATTTGTCTCAAAAATAAGACATATGTTTAAAAAATATTTTTTTTTGAATTTAATATTAAACATATGTTAATTATTTCTTTCTTATTCCAGATAACAAAACTTAGCCAGTTTTGATCACTGAAATTTTCAGGAATCAATTTTTGGGTGAGTAATTGATACATCATTTGGCGAAAAAATTTTATTTTGTGCTGCTCGGCACCAAAAACACAGCACGGAACAAAGTTATTTTTTTATTTCTTTAGATTCATCCTGTTACATCACCTACAAATCACTATTAATTAAATCAATAAATTCAAATATCCACACTTTCAATACAAGTATTTTTCTTTTAATTTTTAGATTCATCCTCTTACATCACCTATAAATCAATATCAATTATACCAATCAATTTAAACATCCACACTTTCAATACAAGTATTTTTCTTTTAATTTTTAGATTCATCCTGTTAAACCTACAAATCATTATTAATTAAATCAATAAATTCAAACATCCACACTTTAAATACAAGTATTTTTCTTTTAATTTTTAGATTCACCCTGTTAAATCACCTACAAATCACTATCAATTATATCAATTAATTTATACATCCACACTTTTAATACAAGTATTTATACTAAATGCAAAGGTATTATATGTCTAAAATTTTTAAATATACTAATATATTATGAGTTTACTGTTGATATACTTGCAATGGGAATAATTTCCATCACGTTAAATTATTAATTATATGGTATTATTTTTAAATTTTATCTTTATTATTGTTATACCTTTTGAAAGCTGAATAAATCTTTGCTCTCAATGAGCAATTTGCTGTAATACGATAGAAAATATAAATATCATGAATATATACAATATTATACATTTTATATTTTTCTATGTTTTTTATATTTTAATCAAAAATAAATATTTCAATATATCAACTAATTGTATTTTTCCTCTCAATGGCAGCGTCCGCAGATATTTTGAATTCTATATATTTAGATACAAATGTCCGTGCCAAAATTTTATTAAGAAATTACCTTAGCCGTTTTTTGCCTTTTACCCTAGCTTAACATACATATTTACCGCGGACGATTTTTACATTATGAATATTACAAAAAATTTTTAGAGTTTTAATATATCCACTAATTGTATTTTTGCTCTCAGTGAGCAAAATTTGCTATCAGAAAGATTTGCCTAACATTTTTTAAGTTAATAATTTGGTAATTACGAACTCCGATAACAAGTTACAAATTATAAATATATGTTTTTTATAATCAAATTAAATATTTAAATATATCGACTGATCGTGTACACAGCCAATCAGTTTACTTAAAATGTCGTGTACACAGCCAATCAGTTTAATTAAAATGTCAAGTTGCCCGGGCGGAGCCGGGCCACATGGGCTAGTACAATACAAACATTATATACTTCATATGTAAAAATATTTAAAAAAAACTAAACAAATAAGGTTGCATATTTAAGTTTGAATTTACATTAAGGCAATATAATGGTTTTCAACATTGAAATTTACCATGTGGGGTCTATACGAACCCTAATTCAATTTCTAAATTCTAAACAAATATTGTTATTATACTTAGACCAAATTTAAATTACTGTTTTGTTTATTATATATTTAAGAAAAAAGTCACAAAATTTTGGCCAATAATATATATTATATTTGAAAATATTCAAGATATAAAAAGTGCTGGGTCCGTATGGACCCCACAGTACCAATCGCTGGTTAAAGAAAAACAGTTGGTTGTTTTATTTGCGTGGTATGAGTATATTTCTTTATTGGTCAATAGGTAAAATGTGATTAGCAGACAACTGTGTTATTCATAGAAGTTATGTTTGTTTATATTTTACTTTTCACTGTGGCACGATGCTTAGCAGCTTTTTGTTTGATAAAATCTTATAATTATTGTAAGCAATTCCGTGGGAAAGCCTCTTTTTTTATAAACTGGGCACTAAACTGCTTCATTTTTAATGGTCATATGCGAGGAGATATATTGTCTTTAGTTTATGCCGTTAAAAGGAGGAGTCGGTATAAGTGTTTATCGCTGGTATGGTTTGCCGAAAAAATATTAAAACACCCTTCGGTCTTGGGTCTTGAAAGGGATGTATTGGGTAATTCTATTTGTACCAAGTTCCTCGCTTTTTTCCATTGTTCATCTTTTGTTTGGGGGTAGTGCGTCGTCTCATTTTAATGCTTGAATGGAAATGTCTAACTCGTGCGTTTGTCCGAATCATCACACTCTGGTGTTTAGGTGAGGATATCTGGACCGATGTTATAGAATGACGTCCTTAGATGTGAGGGAATTTGACGACTTATTGTGATTGAAGCTTTTTTGCATCAATAGGTTCGAATGGTCATTGACGAAATGTTGTAATATCATCTTATTTTGCCATCTATATTTTACTGTTACCTAACGTACTTTTTCAGCAATCCAGTTGTAGCAGCTATCGTTTCGCTTTTGTGGTCGTTGCGGTTTTGACGGAAAGCCTTGACTATCTATTATTATTGCTCGCCTATTACAATTCATACCGATTCTTACCAAAATGGTTCCTTTTGAATGTTTGAACTTGCGTTTGTTAGTTCGGTCTAAAATGGCTACTGCTTTTGATAGCTGCAGCCTGAAGCGTACCCAGAATTTTTTTAAAGAGGGGTGCGAAATATTTTTCAAAGGTCGGATATGTTGTCATAGCCATAATTAATGTATATCTGAATGATTCACAACAATGATCAATTAGCAAAGAAAGAGGTGCGTACCAAGTTCACCCCCCCCCCCCCCCTGGGTACGCCTATGGCTGCAGCGCTTAAATGGCTGCTGCGTCCAGGCTGCCTTTGCTTGGCACCTATTACAATTTTGCTAGGTTGTCTAGTTTGAATAACCACGAGCTTTTTTTCGTCCTTTTTTGCTTACAAGGATTGTTTTGAAACATCTTTGCACAGCTCATTAATGCTGGATGATATAGTTTGAGTCTCTTTAGTTAAGCCATCGGTTGATTCTCGATCGGTATCAAATCATTTTGTCAGCCCGTTAAGTAGGCTATGGTTTTGTGCTAAGTTGCACCATCGACGGTACATTAATTTTGCTCCTATCACTTTTCTCGTTGCTCCTAAACGTCATTAGGGGACTTTGGCGAGTTATCGATAGGTCATTTTGTGACGATGGCGCATTATCTTTCGGTGGTTTGGGGACCAGATGAGATATTATTATGCATTTTTAGACAATGGCGAATTATCTAGCCAAGGAAATGTTTTTTCGCTGTTTCTAGAGGCCTCTTTTAGAGCTGCTTACGGATGCCTAAGAGCTATTTTTATCGGTCTATGAAATATTGATGAGATATTATTTTAATTGACAAACCACTACCGTTGTCACTAGAACAATTGTTGGACGATTTTAGAGCTATTTACGGATGTTAAACTTTTTCTGTTTTATGGATGGCATTGTTACGAGATTCAATTCGTATCTAAGGAATCCCGGATAGATATTTATGAACCTGAGTAGACCGATTTTTATTTCACAGTCCTTTAGGCCGTTTCATAGATCGTTGTTGATTACACAAGTCAACAATTTTTTGAGAGTTTTGAATTAACTACAGAGATCAAACTTGCCATCCTTGGGAATATCAAAACTGTTTACCGTTTTTTCTAATCAAACTTAGTTAGTCAGTTTTAAAGAAAATTTTAGAAAAAAAGGTCAAAAAACCAAAAAAGATTCAAAAACAAAAAGAATTTGAAATTTTATATATGCATATTCACAATAGTTAAACTGTTAAATTCAAACTTCAAATATTATTTTCCTTAAAACCCGATAATATATGGTGTCGTATTTAAGTTTGGACGCAAAATATTTTGTATTATCTAAATGCCGATGTAAGAGCTTGATATATTAATAAAATTTATTTTACATTATTTGTGATTAAAAACATAAGTAAAAAGGGATTTTTATATGCAAAAAATATTTTTAAATTTTTTCTTTTTAGGGTATATTTAGATCTGTCAATTTGGTCATAAAAGGCTATTTTTCGTTATAGACAGATCTAAGGAGCCAAAGACGGAAGAAACTAAGAAAAACGAAAAATATACATGAGATTAGGCCATCATGTGGATACATTCTTTTATGTTTTTATAAAATTCACTTTTCTGACATTAAGGTTTGTTGATTTGTGTAACTTTATCATACATTTCGCTTTCAAACATAGCTATGAGATCATTCAGAGGGGCATCGATAGTGTTGCACAAAAGAGTGTTAAAGAAGCATCACCTTGCGTGGCTGCATTATTCGTTGTAGATGAGCGTCGTCTTTGGTGCTCCATCGGTCGCTGGAGATGAGCGAAAACATGTGGGTGGCGAAAAAAACATAGCCCGTTTTCCAAGTTTAAATAAGGTTTAAAAAAACTATGAAATGAGACTAGCGGTTGCGATATACCTGATTGACTAAAGGCTTCTTTTCCTAGCGTACAATCAACAAGCAAAGTTCACAAGTTCAGAAACAACCAATTTGTTCGTTTAAAGAGTCAAAAATAATTGGAAAAATTTAAAATTTTAGTGGACAACTCGAAACGGATGGACCGATTCGCATAAAGTTAAATTAAAACAAGATATATGTTTGCATCTATCTATGGGTATGCTGAAGCTGATAGTAGGGCAGAAGATTTATGATATTTGTTCCCTAACAGCTACCTGTTAGTATCCCTACAAATTAAATATGTAATTCCAGTATTTTACATATTTTTAATATAATTTGGAACTCCAAGTGGATTGACTATAGATATCAATGATTTTTAGGGCACGTTAAAAATAATTTTTTATGTTTAAAATTTTATTTTTTAAATAACTGCATTTTTTAAAAAGTTGCCACATTAACACAAAAAACACTTTTCCACAAAAAAATAAAAAATGAAATAGTGATTCCAGAATATATAAATATTTTCATAAAGGCGCGTTCTGAGCATTTTATTTTTAATTCTAAAAATTCTAAATTTTTAAAAACCGTATTTACCTATTTTTAGTTGTGAACTAATTTTGTTTTTTAAAAATTTTTTTTCGGTTCAATTGCTCTTAGTGTATTTTATATTTGTGTTTAATTTATATCTGAATTCACATAAACATGTCAAAGTAAACCAATTATTTTTTGATATAAAAATTTTCTAAAAAATGAATGTCTGAAGGCGCCCTATATTGAAATTTACTATGAAAGTCCTTACAATAAAAAATACCTATCTTTAATTTTATTCATTTATGAGGCTATGTTTAAAAAATATGTATTCCGTAATTTTGAAAATTACCGCCCAAGATTAATAAGGATTGTATTGGCCATGCCACATTAATTTAGTGCGTCAACAGATTTATACTTCAATGTTGAAGCAACAAGCCTAGCAAATTAAAATTACCAAGAATCGTCCATGACTTCTGTTATTCAATGCGAATTTTGTGTCTATGAATTTTAGTTTCTCAGGAAAATTAATCTTATCAAATTTTGATTAGAGTTTTAAGTTTTTGTAAACATTTGCGGTTTAGGCGCCTGGTAGGATTGCATAATAAAGTTTTAAAACTATGGACCGGCTTTGCTTAAGTATGTTCCAAGCCCTGTAAGAAAGGAATCTTTTAAATAAAGTCACCGCGAAATTTTTGATCTATGGTTACATGACCCCATGTATTTAAACCATACAAAGATTTTAAAAAGGCTTGAAGCAGGCGTGTTATTCAAATTGTTTTCGATAGCGTCTACAGGTTGTGGACTTGAAAATTATATGAGGTGGACAGGAATATTTAAATAAATGGGTCTGACCGAAATATCATTTTTTCCTCAATATGTATTGTGTTAAAACACAAAATTTTACATCTTTTGTTGTTTTAATCTTATTGTTTATAAAATTTAGATAATCACATCATTTTTATAAAAAAAAATCAGCGAATTATCTCTCTAATTAGCTGGGACTAAAATTTTAACACTGACAAGTCAATGTTTCGAAACGTATCATAATCTGCCCGGGGATAGACCTAATGACAAGTAAATCGGTTTGACAGAATATTTTTTTCTTCAAAACGTATTATGTTTAAACACCAAAATAACATCTTTTGTTTTTTTAATCTTATTGTTTTATTCAAAATTTAGATAATTTTTATTTGAGAATTCAGCGAATTATCTACCCAATCAAATGGGGCTAAGTCAATTTTTCGTAACGTATCATAATCTGCTCGGGAATTGACCTAATGACAAGTAACTAACAAAGACATCATAAAATGGATAACACGTGCCCCCGATACAAACATAGGAAATGACCTAAAAAGCTTTCAGCTTTCTACGCCATTCGTAAGCATCAGAGGCTCGTAGGACCTTATTGTACGGTGTATATCGAACATTTTTCAAACAAAAAAGAAATCTATTAATTGTTGCCACGTGGAAAGGTATGTACTACACCTTTCCTTTCATTTTTTAAAAAGAAAGAAAATCGATAAATATTACACGCTTTGATTGAGTCATATTTGGAAAACCATAGCTATATTAATGGTGAAGTATGGCAATCGTACCTAGAAATTTTCTACCATGGAAGTGTCATTTGGACATAATTGCCAATGATTTAGCAAGGGCGTGTTTTAATTTGATTTTATAATAATGAAGAGAATATTAGTTTTTTAAACCTTTATTTTTTAATTATGTCGATTGACGATTAATCTAGGCCCCAAGTTTACGTAAAATGTTATTAAATTGTAATTAAATGGTACGCTTTCCAAATATAAATGCACACGAAGGAAATGTGCTTTGGGATTTAACTTTTTATATTTTTTATTGCAATACTTCTAAATTTAATTCCATGGAGACACCTAGCTTTTAAAGAAAAGAATTTATGTATAATTTATAAAACATGACATTGGTCATATTTTTTATATTAATTCAAATTTTAGCATACATATAAACTTCACAAAGGTACGGTGGTTATATATAAAATTAAAGCCAAGCTGCAATATTTGTTTTCTACAACATATGGTGTATTTAAACTATATATTCCACTTTTGCACTTATTCTTTAATTGTTATTTTTGAAATTAAATAAATTACATTGCTTTATTTTCAATATTGTTTGGACTTGACCTAATTGTCAAAGCCTATATTCCACCGGTGGACAATTAGTGAGCGTCCGAATTCCACAATAAAAGTATTTCGGGTCGAGCATATTTTAAAATCTGATTTTTATACAAAAAATAAAGCAATTCTACTTTTACCGTAAACTTATTATAGTTAAATCGTATCTATGTACTTATATCCATTATAAAGTTATAATTATCTACATGGTCAAACCGCCATTATCACTTAAATCAACTTGTTGCGAGCTTGAAAAACTTTTGTGCGAATTTTATTATAATTATTTAGTAAAAAAAAGAGTTTGGCTAATTTTTAAATAATACATTCTGAAATAAATTGAGAAACCTAAACGGCACCTACCGGACAACAAAATTTGGACGACCTTAGGCATCAATTATGGCAAATATCGTTTATGGTTAAGTTTTCGGGGCTAATTACGAATATGAAATCTGAATTTTAGTCAATGCCTCAGATTTTTATTTATTCGGTGTCAAAGTTGAGAATTTTCTATTTTTGGGGTATTTTGGGCTTCTATATCATAAAACTTATGGGTAGTAACTAAAGTTTAATAATACATTTAAATTAGAAACATTCATTACACAGGTCAACAATTTTTTTGAGAGTTATGAGTTAACTACAGTGATCAAACCTGCCATCTTTGGGAATATCAAATCCGTTTACCGTTTTTCCTAATCAAACTTAGTTAGTCAGTTATAAACATTGAAAATTTTTGAAAAAAAGGTCAAAAAACCAAATAAGATTTAAAAACAAAAATAAATTGAAATTTTATTTTTGCAAATTCACAATAGTTAAATTGTTAATTTCTAACTTCAAATAATATTTTCATTAAAAACCGATAATATATCGTGTCGTAATTATGTTTGGACGCGAAATATTTTGTATTATCTAAATGCCGATGTAAGAGCTTGATATAATAATAAAATTTATTTTCCATTATTTGAGATTAAAAATATAAGTTACAAAGGATTTTTATACGCAAAGAAAATTTAAATTTTTTTTTAGGTTATATTTAGACCTGTCAATTTGGTCAAAAAAGGCCATTTTTCGTTATAGACGGATCTAAGGAGCCATAGACGGAAGAAACTAAGAAAAACAAAAAATATGTATGAGATTAGGCCATCATGGGGATCTATTCTTTTATGTTTTAAT
This sequence comes from Acutogordius australiensis, assembly GCA_030555515.1. NCBI lineage: Eukaryota > Metazoa > Nematomorpha > Gordioida > Gordea > Gordiidae > Acutogordius > Acutogordius australiensis. The sequence goes on along the minus strand of CM060245.1, from coordinate 22,218,904 downwards.
AAAATTCACGTTTCTGATTTTCTGACATTAATATTTGTTGACCTGTGTTATTAACGTAAGGCGTTTGTATTTTTTTATAATATTTAATTTTTTTTTATTTTTTCATTTTTATAAAATTAGTGGTTTTTGTCATAAAATCCATTTTTTGATCCTAAATAACTTGAAAGTAAATTGCTTTTAATTTTAATAACCTTTTTTAGTTATGTTTTTTATAAGGAATCTGAATATGCAAATAGATTTTTTGGAAAACTAATAGTTAACGAAATTTCGTGAATTTTTTTCTGAACTTTGGACGCGGTTTAAAAAAAAGTGGAGGCATTGGAAAAAAACTAAACCCGGGATTGTTATCGCAAGAAAATTCTCTACACCCTCAAAAAATCGTTTATGTCGTTATTTTTGTTGTCCAGTGTTATATTCTATAGCGTAATTCATTATGCCAACCGTTTAAATTTGTGATGTAAAAAAATGTTGTTTAAAAAAAATATGAAAAGCATTTCTTACTTGTTTTAAAAAAACATAAATTAAGCAGCCCAAAAAATTGCAAACTAGAAATGCTATGTATTTTTTATATATTAAATACCCGATATTGTTGTTTTTTTTGAGAACCAGCGCCCACTCCAGGACTAGAAAATTGGGCCAAAATAAGTAATAAGTAGTGAAAAGATGTATTTTAACTCTAAAGAATTGCCAAAAATTATTTAACTATAGTAAGACGGCAGAAATTTCAGCCCGTGTTCACTGCAAAATACAAAAAATTCTGTATTCATATTTAAAAAAAATAGATGACCCGTTTATCACCTAATATGAATTGAAAAGGTTGGATTATTTAGAATTACACAACTCGACAAGATGAGCTAATTTTGGAAATAAAATGCAATCTTAGGAATTATCAAATCTTCACCGTATTTTCTAATCAAACTTAAGCCAGCCTTAAACAATAAATTTTTTTGAAAAATGTTAAAAAAAACAAAAATCATAAACAAAAAATTATTCAAAAAAATTATTATTTTTATATTAAACAACTAAACTGTTAAATTTAAATTAAAAATAATATTTTTTTTTCACGAAAGAAATGGCTAAATTTGGGCAAAATTACTAATTTTGTGACCTCGAGAATACCTTTAGTGAAAAAATGTAAAAAAAACCTTAAAATCAACTGTGGCTATATTTCATCTCAAAAATAAAATGTCTAAGGAAACCAAATTTTCACTCAACATTTAAACAGAATGTTTGCAACCCCTAACTAAATAGGACACGATTTTATTAGAAAAATATTCAAATTACGGGAAATGGAAAAAATATGAGATAAGGTCATCATATAGATCATTTTTTAAAGTGTTATAAGGGCGCTTTCAGGGTTTAATCATTTTTACTAAAATTTGTAAATTAAAAAATTTTTTTCCAAAATTTATAAAATTTATTATAGATAAAGTATTTTTTTAATGCTAAAAATGGCGACTTTTTGTTAAATGAGTTTAAGACAAATAGAAAAAAAATTTAAATTTTTTGAAAAGCTGAGTATACACTGTACGCACCTTAAATAATTTGGTGAAGAATATTATGAACGTTATTTATTTATTTATTTATATAAAATATAACCGATTACAAAATATTAAGCGCTAGAAAATATTTGTTCGCTAAAATATTTAATATTTAACGGTTGAACGATAAGGTCAAGATCAAGCCATCGCCTAAAATGAGTTTTGGACGTTCTGCGACTAAATATAATCCGCCGGCCGAACATAGGCTCTGGTCGTTGAGAAATAATATTCTGCCGGCGGAATATAGGAAACGCTGACATATACATATTTTAAAATTTTTTTAAATACAGTTAGATAGGGCCTATAAAAAAGTGTTTTTCATTTTAAAAGAGAAGTCTTGGTTGTTTTATGTTGACTTTTGTCTTTATGCTGTAAAACCTTAAAAGGTTGGCTTTTCATATTTTTTAAGCTATAAAATTAGCTTTTATTAACTAATTGTAGATTGAATACTATATTTATAAAATACGTGCAACCGTTGGCATAAATTTTTTTTGTTTAGTTATCACTAATTGTAGTACTGTCAATGTCTCTATAAGTTAGGAACAAATTGGTCATGTTATATCATTAAGATAAACTTTTCCATTAACTCGTTAATATGGGGGTTCTTACGAACCCCAGTACATCTTAAATTTTGAATTAAATCTGCAATAACATCTTAATAATTTTTGTGACGTATAATAAATGTAATTAATAGATAAAATTTCCTTCAATTCTAATAACAAAATCGTTTTAAAAAAAGAAGTACTGATCGGGTTCGCTTGAACATGGTCAATTTCAATGTTAAAAAATACGATAAAGAATCAATATTGTTGTAATTTAGAATAAATTACAATCGTTTATTAAATCTCTATCTTGTCGTGAACTTTACAATATTTTGGATTGGAATTTCAAACATTATAATAACTTTATAGTTGTAACTCTGAATTTATTATATAATTTTCGTTTTTTAATCTCCATTTCCTGCAATACCAGCATGTTGCACAAAATAAATCTTGCGCACAAAACTAAACATTCTTATTTCCATGCCAAAAAACAACTAACTGAATTATCGCCACAAAAACAAAACAACTAATCTAAATTTTATTATTTTTAATAAATTCTTCAGCCAAGACTATATAATTAGATTGTGAAAAAAGATATAATGTCCTTTCTTTATTTAACCCGCGAGCTTTTAAAAAGTTTAAAGATTGTTGTATTTTAGGCTTTTACACAATGATGGTATTTTACAATATTATGGTAATGAACTTTACAGTATTCTAAACAGGGATTTATATTATAGCAACTTTATTTTAACATTAAATAAACATATTTTCCTAAACCACTTTCCTACACCAACCACCACAAAAAAAACTAAATATCACAAAAATAACAACTAAATTAAATATAATTATTTTTTATAAGCTCTTCGTGCGCGCGCATGACAAAAATCAGTCGGGACCCGAGAGCCAGCCCGTTGCCGGCCCGCCAGAAACACAACCCTCACCGGGCCGGAATTCAGAATATGGGTATAAATTATAAAAAAAATTATGGGTTGGGCCCAATTTTTTAAATCTGATTTTGATTTTTTTAACTGTTATTTATTAAGAACTAAAAAAGATAATCACACGAAAAAAAGTATTGTTTCTCCATTCTGTTTTAATTCAAAATTTTTAGCTTGTAGTATGAATTTATTGGGCCTAATGTTAAAAACTAAATTTCGGGCCTGATTGAAAAATATGTCGTAGGCCGGGCCCGGGGTATCCCAACACCTTTTTAAATTACATATTATAACAAAAAATCTTAAGACTTTTTGACTATTTAAGGTGAATGTTTTTAAATCAAATAATGTATTTTTAGTAAATTAGGTTTTAAAATTATTTTGGGGTAGCCAGGTACCCAACTAGCATTTTTCAAAAAATGTTTTAAGCTTTTTTTATCAAAAAGAAATTATGCATCCAAATTGCAATTTAGGAACACATATCATTAAATACAATATATTGATACTCAATAATTTTGAAGAGGAATGTTATGCAGATATATTACTAAATTTTTGGAAATAATTATACAAATAAAATATTTTATTTATACAAATAAAATATTTTATAAAAACTTAAAAAAAAACACTTAATATAATTTTTTAGTAATTTTGTGTGTTTTTTGTTTAGGTTATTATTTTATATAATTTTTAATGTTAATTTTTTTTCTCTGAAATGTTTTAAGCCCTTATGGCATTGGAAATTCTTTTTTTTTTAATTTTATTTTTATTAAACCTAGTAAAATGTTTGACCGTAATAAGTTTGCTTGTTGCAACTTTTTAAGTTGATTTTCGGAAATTCTTGAATGAATAAAACCATTTTTTTAAAATTCTTATTAAAAAGGTATAAATTTAAAATAAAGGAATATTTACAGAGATCACGTATTTTTTTTATATATTAATTTAAACATTTTTTATAAATATTTTCTGATATATAGAAAGTTACAAATAATGTTACCTACACGGCGGGATAAAAAAAAGGTTTATATTCAATATTAATTTTTTTTTCCTTAAAAATAAAAAATCTCTAATTTTTAGGGCGAATTATAAGCAAAAAAAAAATTTTAGTTATTAATAATCCTTTTCATAAATTTTCCTTAACATGCCACAGTAGATCTAAAAAACAATTTGTTTAATAACAATGACTTATTTAGTATCATGAATTAATGCAGTATCTCAAAATATTTCTGCTTTGTGGCAAATGATATATACACTATACTAATAACACAGGTCAACAATTTTTTGAGAGTTATGAGTTAACTACAGAGATTAAACCTGCCATCTTAGGGAATATCAAATCCAACCGTTTTTCCTAATCGAACTTAGTTTATCAGGTATAAACATTAAAAATTTTAGAAAAAAGGTCAAAAAAATAAAAAGATTCAAAAACAAAAATAAACTGGAATTTTATTTTTGCATATTCACCATAGGTAAACTGTTAAATTCAAACTTCAAATATTTTTATTAAAAACCGATAATATATCGTGTCGTATTTAAGTTTGGACGCAAAATATTTTGTATTATCTAAATGCCGATGTGAGCTTGATAAATTAATAAAATTTATATCTCATTATTTGTGATTATATAAGTTACCAGGGATTATTATATGCAAAAAAGATTTTTAAATTATTTTTTTAGGGTATATTTAGATCTGTTAATTGGTCAAAATAGGACATTCGTTATAGACGGATCTAAGAAGCCAAAGACGGAAGAAACTAAGAAAAACGAAAAATATATATGAGATTAGGCCATCATGGGAATGCATTCTTTAATGTTTTCATAAAAATCACGTTTTTGACATTGATATTTGTTGACCTGTGTGATAACACCGTTTTGTAATGAACTAATTCCTTTTTAAAATGAAAAAAATGAAGTTCTTATCTTGTAAACTTGTAGATTTATCTATATTATTAAAAATGAAATTTTCGAGGTTATTTGTTCGTTCAAAATCCACGAAAAAAAAATCGTTTGTGTAAAGGTGTCTGAGATGGCAAATATTTTGTTTTTATCCACGAGGTGTGCATATTTTTTTATTAAAACAAAAAAAACGTTTTACGACCAAAATAATTGGAAAATATTTTTGAAATTTTTACTCTATTAAGTATATCCCTATTAATGCACGTGAAAAATTTCAGACCTCTAGCTACTTCCGTTATCTATATTATTAGAAATGAAAATCCCAAGTTTTGGTGATTACCGTTCAAAATCGACGAAAAAAAAATCGTTTGTGTAAAATGTGTCGAATGCCAATTTTTAGTTTTTATCCACGAGGTGTGCATTTTTTTTTATTAAAATAAAAAAAACCGTTTTACGACCAAAATAATTGGAAAATATTTTTGAAATTTTCACTCTATATCAAGTATATCCCTATTAATGCACATGAAAAATTTCAGACCTCTAGCTACTTCCGTTATCTATATTATTAGAAATGAAATTTTCGAGTATTAGTGATTACCGTTCAATATCGTCGAAAAAAAAATCGTTTGTATAAAAGGTGTCTGGGATGGCAAATTTTGTTTTTATCCACGAGGTGTGCATATTTCTTAATTAAAACAAAAAAAAAACGTTTTACGCCTAAAATAATTAAAAAATATTTTTGAAATTTTTACTCCATATTAAGTATTATCCTATTAATGCACGTGAAATATTTCAGACCTCTAGCTACTTCCATTATTAAGATGCGATATTTTAAAACTTTTCAAAAAAATTGGGTTTTTTTTACTCGAGTTCTATTATTTCAAAATTTTGACTATAAAATACTTTCAAATTTTAATAGCTTATTTAAGAATACTTGAAATTGGATGCAAATTTCAGCCTCTTAGAGTATATAGGAGCCGAGTTATGCATCAAGTACCGAAAGGTACATAAAACGTACATTATAAGAAATTTCACTATAACAGCCAAGAAATATAATTAACGGTAATAAATATTCTTTTTATTTAACATGTTTATCAATATTATCTTTTATATTAATTATAGTTTTATATTTTAATATTTTATATTTTTAATTTCAAATACCATATGATTTCTAAATTTCGTATGTTAGATAGACACAACCAATTTTAAATTATAGGCTTATTCCTAATACAACGACCCCACACCAAAGTCGTTAAAAAGAATTTTTCTAGGTCAATATTGCCTTGAAAATCCCGAATTTTCTATTAAAAATTGTCACTCGCTTATAGTTTTTAGGATATTAACGTTTGAAAGTCCAGAAATGACCAATTCATATCTATTATTTTTTTAGAATGAAATATTAAAATCATTGTCACCAAAGTCTGGCCAGGTACATTCTTACCTTTGTATTTTTATAAAATAGTTAATCTTAAATTTAAAGCTATCTCTGCATTTAGTTTTTTTTGATTAAATATTTTTGTTGCTATATAGCAAATAATTTGTGATAAACATTATAAATAGCACTTAAAATTATTGTATATTTAACTTTTTGTCAAAAAATATAAATTATTGTAATTTTTATTTCCATCTTTCATCTTCATTAAAGCAAAAGTACTGGAAATAACTAAAATTTTACACATTATCCTTTTTATATAATAAATATTAATAAAATTATATTTAATTATTCATAGAATTTTTTTCAGTTTGATATTGATGTTTTTTAGTATAAACTTTTTATTGTAAATTTGGCCCATTTACTGCATATTATAGGTATGATTTTCATTTTAAGATATAACTAGAAATTTAAAAAAAGATTAAAACAGGAGTGTTTTCAAGATATTTTATTTAAAATTTTGAATATTAGATATAATCCTATTCATTTTAAAAATATTTTTGATATTTATACCCAAATAATAACATTTTTTTCCTTTGACAAATTATTTTTCAACTGTATTCTTAAATTGCTTGCTATAATTTTATGTATCTCATCTTTCTTATCTCATTAATAACTAATTTGCAATTATCTTTGTTCCACTTTGTCAAAAAATATTATTGAAATTTTTATTCTTTATCAAGTATAATCCTATTAATGCACGTGAAAAATTTCAGACCTCTAGCTACTTCCATTATTAAGATACGATATTTTATAACTTTTCAAAAAATTGGGTTTTTTTACTCGAGTTCGATTATCTCAAAATTCTGACTATAAAATAATTTTTTTTAGGTCAATATTGCCCTGAAAATCCCGAATTTTTTGTTAAAAATTGTCGCTCGCTTATAGAAGATATTAACGTTTGAAAGTCCAGAAATGACCATTTTTTAATGAGAAACATCGGCTTTTTAAATGAAGGGTTGTAAAATTTAGTGTAGGCTTGCCTAAAACTTCGCTCAATTCAGCCAAAATTTATCAAAAATAGAGCGTATTCATTTTCAAACCTCAAATTCCTTAAAGTAAAGTTGAGCGACACTTTGATAATATAAATTTATAATATCCATGCCAAAACTCCAAATATCCATAATATTCGTTCTTTAAGGTGCGGTTTCGAATTTTTTATTTAGTAAATTACCTTATTTTTTATTGATGAATATTAAATATACTCACCTTTATTTTCCATAAAATTTTTAGCCTCATTGAGTTTATATTGGTCGAGTAATGGGCAAAGCATTTGAGTTAGGGTAATGCGTTAATAAGCATGCAATAATAAAGGGATATCCCGGGCGAAGCGGGGTCACATATTCTAGTAGGTGTTTAAAAATGTTTATAAGGAGCCCACTATAACTGATATAACTCATCTACCCTACCTATCGCGGCTTGATAAAATTGTTTTAATATTTTAACGCAATTGCATCATGTGTAAAATATATTATTATTAAAACGTTTATAATTTTTAATAAAAGAATTAAATTTCAAATTTTTAGAATTTTTTGAATAAGAGAATCAACTATGAATGAACCCTCAACAAATTTTTTCATTTTTTTATAATAATTTCTAATTAAATATATTTAATGTTTCTTAGTAAAAGCAGGGCAAGACAAGCAATTTTACGAGTCGACGCCAAAACGTTTTTAAAAAAATTTGACCTAATATTAATATTTATCTCTACTGAAGAACGTTATGTTGTGACCTACTAACTAAAAAATTTTAATTAATTTAATTCGTCATAAAATAAAATAATGAGTTCTATCTAAATTATATTTATATATAAAAAAACAGGACGGGCTGAGAGCATCAGCTGACATGCCTGGCCATACCCTAGGTCTATCGTTTATACGGAGATTTATGTTACCTGACAGTTAAATATATAAAAAAATCTATAATTCCTTGGTGACGCTTGAAAATATCCGTAAGCCGAGAAGTGTGGGGTCCAGATTAATATTTGAATAATGTGTCAACTCTAAAAGTTGAATGATAAATTGTCGGTCCAAATTATGTAGCTATCTACAAAAATATTGTAGAAATTAATAACTTACCGCACCGTCCTAGCCTAATTGGCTAAAACTACCGATGATCATTGATTGATAAAAATAATATTCTTAAATCAACTTTTAGCTAATCACGCAGGTTCTATTTAGACATGGCATCCGATCGTATATAAAAAAACTAATACACCCCCCCCCCCCAAAGGTGGCCCGTTATTTAACAAGCTAAATCACTAAAATAGCGCTAACCTTATATGATGAATGTTGTATAAAAATAGGTATAATTACGTGCACTTACTTATATAATAAAATCGATAATTCCATGTAAATGTTCACTACTAGGTAGGTGTATGTTAATATGAAATATATTGATAAAACAAAATTGTTTAAAGCGATCAGATTTTGTATGCTAGGGCCTGCCGTTCGTTAATATTCTTTCCTTCCCCCACAAGCTTCTACTGTTCATTAACTGTATTGATTGGAAGGCGGTGGGTAAATAGGAACCTCTAGAAATTTTTTTTTTATAAAATTATTAGAGATTTAAAAAACCTACGCTGAGATTTAAACATTTTTCAATTTTTTTTTGTTACGCAGCTTCGCCCCGCCAAAAATTCATTCTCTTTGTGAATTTGCGCGAGATTCGATACCGCAAAAAACTTAAAATGTAAAATTTTTGCTATTTCTTTCTTTGAAATAGTTTTTCTTTTTATTATTCTTCATTATCAATTTAAAAGACTCGATGTTAATTGTAAGCCAATTTATTTAATTTATTTGCTTTCTTGTCTCAAATGTAACAAAAAAGGCGACTCTATTCCATATAAGTAGGATTCGATCAAATTCCTAAGTTCCTTTGACAAGCATATTCATCTTCATGGCTCGAATTAGAGGTAATTAATGATTACCGTAATAAATGCCTCGTTTTTATCCAGGGAAATTAAATTTTTCTTAAAGGCGAGTTCAGACGTCATTTGTTTAACAAAAAAAATTTAAAAATCTGAACATTTTAAATTTTTAAAAATTATGTTTTTACATCAAAAATTATTGATCATTGGTCTTGCATTATTCTCTATCTCTTGGAGCAGTTGCTCTAGGTATATTTAACCCTGATAAATTTTCATCTAAATCTGATAACACAGGTCAACAAATATCAATTAAGTTTATGAAAACGTAAGAGCCTCCATCTCATGATGGCCTTATCTCATATATGTTTTCGGTTTTGTCAAGCTCGTGGCCGAAGTGGCAAAGGGGCAATAAGATAAAGAATAGATATTTGTAGGTATTTGATCCGCTTAATTTATTATTCATTTATTACAACAATACTAATCACAAATCTTCCTCATGATTTCAGCCAACGCAAAACAAAATCTCTTTTCTTTTAACAACAAAAATACACTAATGCTAAACTACCAAAAAATAATAATCAAAATCTTTTCCTTATTTTTTTTCCAGGTTCCTCGTGCGCGTGGCTTCTCTTGTGCGTTGCCACGCGCACGACACCTCACCGCTTAAAAAAGATAAAATGTAAACCAGCCTTAAACAAAATTAGTTGCAATACCTATTCCATTAATATTTGAAACAAAACTAAGAAATATGGCGAGTGCTGTTATGAAATCACATTACAAAACATTGGGTTTACATCAATAATATATACAGTTAAAATTGCGTAATGTGTCACATAATATTACATCATACATATTTCAAATTTAAATAATTATTTGAAAAGCATATCTTTATTCTTTAATTATTTTCAATTTTTTTTTTATTAGGGTCTACTACACAGCCCCAAAAAAAACATAATAAGCCCAAATTTTTTATCTGCCCAAATATTTATCCATCAGCCCAAATAAACAAAAAAACAACAGGGATCATTTCTTATGTCCCATTTGACAAAAACCCGGGCATTTTGCCCAGCCAGAGGTCTTTTAGCCTCTCAAAATAAACCAAAAACAGAAATTAATTATGGGATCATTTCACCCAACCAGAGGTCTTTTAGCCTCTCAAAATAACCAAAAAAAAATAATAATCACTTATGGGCTTTTAATTTATATTTCTATCCATTAGAGGGCTAACATAAAAACATGTTCTCCACTTCTTAATAGACCCAAACTAACTTAGAAATTGGATGCGTTTGTACTCAAACAAGCAATACGACACCTCCTCGCTTCTTTACAAAGACCCAAAATAAACCCTTCCATAAAAAAAAATTAGATGCAATGGCCAATTAAAAAAAAATTTAGTTTATAGATAAAATTCCGGGACCTCACATAGTTTATAATATAACCTAATTCTTAATAATGATGCATTCATTTCTTGTGCAGCTGCTCGAATTGGATTATATCTCACTCCCCCGCATGTATAGTTGTTATTATTTACTATTGCTCGCACCAAGTAGAGATCCCTGTATTTTGTTGACTGATTGTTTACACGCATGTTTCCACACAAAGGAACAAATGGCGGATCATTTTGCTTCACAATAAGCTTACCTGTAGTTCCAAGAATAATAGTTATTTTTAGAATATTGCTTTTACGAATTTGTGTGATTAGGGGCCAAATGAGATGGTTATTATGCTGCGTCATTGAGGTAACTTGGAGTGTAAGGGGGCAGTTATTATTAAATATCTTGTCATTGACAACATGTGCGCCAGAGGGGAAAATTTTTTATTATTATTAGAATACTGTCGCCGCACAATAGGTGAAAAGTTATTATTACTAGTATACTGTCGACGATCTTGTCGCCGATCCTGTCGACTGCGCCAAATGTCAAGCTCGTGGCCGAAGTGGCAAAGGGGCAATAAGATAAAGAATAAATATTTGTAGGTATTTGATCCGATTAATTTATTATTCATTTATTACAACAATACTAATCACAAATCTTCCTCATGATTTCAGCCAACGCAAAACAAAATCTCTTTTCTTTTAACAACAAAAATACACTAATGCTAAACTACCAAAAAATGATGATCATAAAAATAAAAATCTTTTCCTTATTTTTTTTCCAGGTTCCTCGTGCGCGTGGCTTCTCTTGTGCGTTGCCACGCGCACGACAGGTTTTTTGTAAATTCTTCCGCCTTCAGCTCCTTAGATCCGTCCACCCCAAAAGTCTTTTTTGACCAAATTGACATATTCTGCGACCTCGAAAATACCCTAAAAAGAAGAAATTCAAGAATATTTTTTCCTATAATATCCCTTGTAATTTATATTTATCATTACAAATAATGAGAAATAAATTTATATAGTATATTAAACTCCATCAACATTTAGATAATACAAAATATTTCGTGTCCAAACTTTATGACACGATATATTATCGGTTTTTAAATATTATTTGAAGTTTGAATTTAAACAGTTTAGCTGTTGTGAATACAAAAAAAATTTATTTTTTTTTTGTATTTTTTATTTTTTTTTTTTTGGCATTTTTTTTAATTAAAAAAATCGTAAACGGATTTGAAAATTACTAATCAGGTTTGATCTCTTTAGTTAGCTCATAACTCAAAATTTTGTTGACCCATGTAATTATTTCAGGACTCTTAGCAAATATCTAAACCTTCATTTACAATATTGAACCAATATTTTTCTTAAAATTTGAATGAAGTCTGAACGCGCCCTTAACTATACATTAATACAGAGACGTTACTAAAAAAAAGTTAAACCTGGCGTCCGCCCGCCATTTTCTCAAACGTGGTATTTCCATATAAATGAGAGCGTTCAAAGTTCATTCATTTTTTTTGGTAAATTTTTGAAAATTTTAAAATTAAAGAAAAAATATTGGTTCTGTTTAAAATTTTATTAATGAAATCATATTGAAATGACTATCAGGTATGTTTATAAAAAATATTAGAGAAAAATTTTATAAAATTTACACACACATTCGGGGCAATTGTTCGGTGTAAGAGAGTAGTAAAATATTTTCTCTAGATATAAAACGCGTTAACATTGAAAATTTTACCCAAAGTCGCTAATTTTTAGCATAAATATTTTTTTAGAATAAAAGTTATTACAAAATTTTGAAAAAAAAAAGAAAACAAAAAAAATGAATGAAGTCTTAACGCGCCCTAAAATGCTAGTTTGTCCCTCCTAAACTGGACGAATAGCAAATTTGTCATAGATAAAAAAGCACAAGATTGGCATCGTTGTTATTCGAGACCCGAAATTTCCGGCCGATTTTTGATAAACTGGGGCCGATTTATTGCGCTATTTTTTTTGTTAATGAGGATTAAAAAATGTTTTAAGACAAATTTTTTCCATATAAATATTAGAACCTCTGGGTTTGGAGTTTCCCCCTAAATTTTTACCCAAGGCTTTATCTCTACCCAGGGGCTTAGCCCTGAATAAATAATATTTAACACACGCTGGTCGGGTTTGGGATTCACCGATTTAAATAACTAGGACCGTTGCTTAGCTTGAGTGAGGATCACAAGCTTGCATGCTATCAAGGTCGTCGACCCTATTGTCACATTATAGAGGGTGTTTCGACCCGCTGTATTTAATTGTTTAGATGTTTGTAATTAAAAACTTCCGGGTCATATTTGTAATTTCGGGTCGAGTCGTGCCAAAAATAAAAAACAAAGTGGTCGGGCCTAAGTCTTAGACCAGCAGCCCAGGCCGAAATATCACGGTTTGATTCAAACCCTAAAATTTATACCTGTCGTATAAAAATTCGTAACATACATCCTAAACGCATTTTTAGATTTCCCTTTCTCCTGTTTTTAAATCTATTTTTATCATTCATAGTATAGTTAAAATTCATAAGTTCGTGAACTAGCCTCTTTGAGCAATTGAACTAAGAGATGACGTAAATGGCTAGATATATCCAATACATTACATAGTTAAAAGGCTTCCTAAAGGTGGAAAAATAGACTCTTATTTTTAGTTTTCCACATATTGGCATTTTAGATTTAAGTTCAGGGCAGGCTGGTGGCATTCTCTAAGCTTATTACCGAAATCGTCCTAATATTTTAGTTTGTTGGCGCCAGGTACTTTTTTATTTGGCCTTCATTAGGCAATTGTGGGGTCATTAATATTTGATCTTTTTCTCCCTATCTATTATTGAGAAGCTCTTTACTCAAAAATATTTCCATGCAACACTCACTTTAGAGGGAAACTCCGTTTAACTCTTATAAATACGATCCAAAAATACTGGTAATTATAAATTATAATGTTAAATGTTAAATAGTGCACACTCTTTTGAAAAAAAAGGGAGATAATAATTGTGTTTAAAATTAAATAAATTTAATATTGATTCTCGTTTTTTATAGAGCCTCCAAATGCCTGATCATATGTCAAAACATAGAGCCTTATTAACCTTTTCCTTCAAACAAACCCTCGATTACCACTATAATTAAAACATGTAAATGATCATCATATTTGGATATCGCAAACAAATTCACTCAGCGATTGCAGATAGAATAATTAACAGATATTAATATTGACCTCGGAGAGGCATTCGTGTACAAGTTATTTTGAACGATGGCCCGACTCCTTAGCCGTCGATATCCCAACCCTAACTTCGTGAGACTTACGCATTACGAAGCCATAGGCTACGTGTTCGTTTTGCCTTTCATCCTGACCCTGGGACTCTTCAAGAATTACATATTAACGCACGCGTTTAAACGTGTCAAAATTCGAAGTAACCTTGGTCGCCTCCTCAAAATCCTCCTAATGTCGGACATTATCATCTGGTGTCTATTGATGTTTTACCCTTTGCTTAATGCGGTGGGGATATACGCCAATGCTCATTACGCAGGTAAAACTAGATATATTTTGCCATTTCTTTTAATCTTTATATTAAAAAAATCACATATTTTTGTTATAAGGTTAAATAATGTTTTTTACTATTTTGTGATTTTTTTTTTCATTTATATTAAATTATGAAAATGGTTAAAGTGCATTAAGAGCCAAAAGTATAAAAGAAAGAAAGATAGTTGGGTAGGCAAACCAAAAAATTAAAAAAAAATGTAAGTCAGTTTAGAACCAAAAAACATTTGCCCAAAATTATTCTTAAATGGGCCAAACGTGCCATCTCAGGGATTTTCAAATTCGTTTGCCGTTTTTTTTAAATCAAGCTTTGTAAGCTAGCTAAAATTTTTAAAATTTTTGAAACTGCTAAATTCAAACTTCAAATAATATTTTTATTGAAAACCGAAAATATATCTTGCCCTATTTAGGTTGGGGCGGCATATTCTGTATAAACTAAATGTTGATGTAAGAGCATCTTGAATTTCATTATTTGTGATAAAAAATTAAAGTTACAATTTAAAGTGAAAAAAAAAATCCTCAATTTTTTCTCTTTGGGGGATTCTCGAGGTCATAAAATCTGTCGATTCGGCTATTATTTCGATATAAACCTAAATAGCCCAAGTCGAAGAAACTTCGGAAAACGGAAAATATACATTAGGTAGTAGCATAAAGATTAATTTTCCCCAGTGTCATTATTTCATTTCCCTCAATAATATTTGTCGATCTGTGTTAAAAAAAATTGAAACAACCTTTTTTCAAACATTTGGTATGTCCTATAATGAAAACGTCTATCAAAATCCTTTAATGTCAGGTCAATTGTAACATTTATAAATAATACAAAAAAACTATATCTCTTCTTTATCCGAATAGCTCGGCTGATCATAGTCCACATTTTTAATAGATATCGAAGCAGATTATTACATTTTTGCATTTAAATTAGATTTAATCTGTCTAGACAAACAATTGTTCGCAAGGTTGGATTAATTTAGTAGCATCATAGTGGTTAAATTTTAGAACCATGGTGTTTACCCTTCGATTATTATCCGGTCAATATTTATATTAGTCTTATTTTAAGTGCATGATGACTAATTAAAACGATATCAAAATATGCCTGTTGATCAATCTATAACATTTTTTCCAACCTCATATGAAATGTGCCTTTAGGGCGCGTTCAGAGTTCATTTATATTTACAAATTATATAAATTCTAAAATTTATAAGTGGAATTTTACAACAATTGTTAGCCATTGTTTTCTACAATTTTTCTTATACTCAGCTCTGATTATATTAAGTAATTTTATTATTATATCTAATTTCATGTAAACATAGTAGATAATCTTTTCATAATTTAATTAGAAAAATTCTATATATTAAAAAATTTTTTTTAACGACACCAATATTTTTTTAAATTTTTTTTAAATTTAGAAAATTATTAAACTATGAAAGCACTTTTAATAGCATTTTTTGCAAATTTAAAGATTATGATGCAAGGGCGCGTTAAAAGTTTATTTAATTTTTAATTTTTTTTATAATATATTATTGGTCAATGTTGAAAAACTTTCAAGCGGTTTTGAAAGGCGTTATGTGGAAATGAAAGGCTCGGCATTAAGAAGTTAATAAAAAATAGCTTTTTTGTTTTTGTTGGATTTTTGTCAATGTTGATTGCGTTTGTTGGTTTTTTGAGACTATTTTTTTGTTTTTAGCCTAAACTTGTTTTTGTTTTTTGTTTTTTACGACTATTTTTTTTATTAACATTGTTTTTATATATGAACGTAAATAACTTCCATCATCATAAGCTGTTACCTAATTTCTTTCTTCACAGAAAAAAACACACAAAATATGTTTATATTTCACAGGTCAACATTTTTTTGAGAGTTTTGAGTTAACTGCAGAGATTAAACCTGCCATCTTAGGGAATATTAAATCCGTTTATCGTTTTCCTAATCAAACTTAGTTAGTCAGGTATAAACATTGTAAATTTTAGAAAAAAAGGTCAAAAAAACAAAAAAGATTCAAAAACAAAAATAAATTGAAATTTTATTTTTGCATATTCACACAAGGTAAACTGTTAAATTCAAACTTCAAATAATATTTTCATTAAAAACCGATAATATATCGTGTCGTATTTAAGTTTGGACGCGAAATGTTTTGTATTATCTAAATGCCGATGTAAAAGCTTGATATATTAATAAAATTTATTTTCCATTATTTGTCATTAAAAATATAAGTGACATGGAATTTATATATGCAATATAGATTTTTATCATTGAAAATGTTGTTAAGGACGGTAGTCGAAAAATGACAAAAATTTCGGAAAACAAGTTCCCCAAGCTTGTTAAGGGCGACTTATTCTGACGCCTACTTTTAGGGACCCCAATTTCAAGGGCAGTTTTTTGTGCTTTATTTGGTAGGGCCTTTTTTCGGATTTGAAAAATATAACAGGTGTCCTAAATCTATGCCCAAAAAAACTTACTCTCTTTTTGCCGTGTTTTTTTATAAATATACTTTGCTTGTGTGATTGGAGAATTATAGGACATTTTATTTTTAAAATAAATTTTTTTATACAATATCCCATATAAGGACAATTTTGCTTTAAGGTCAATTTTCTAACTCCTGTTTTAGGTCTTCCTTAAAAAATTTAATTAGCTCAATTTACGTGTCATACCATATATATTAACCTTGCAAAAACTCAATATCCGGTCACTTTTCTAACATGTCCAAATATGGAAAGTGGGTCCGCTTATAATGAAAAACCTCCTAATTTATAAGTTTATAACTGTTTACGGGGTTTGATGTTTATTTGATAAATTATGGTCACATTGGTCTTTTGCTTGATGTAAAAATTTCCAGGATACCATCATGTTTGACAGGTGTCCGGCTAAAAAACTGCGATTTTAAGGAATTTAAGATAATTACACTTTCCTATTCCCTCTTTTTGGGCTTTATTGAGGTAGCCCATTTTCTTGTACTTATATCTTACAGTTATTCCTCTCTCTTATTAAGGTGATATGGCCATACAAACCCATTTCCATATAAGGGAAAAAAAAAATTTTTTTTTTTACCATATTTTTCTCTTGTACTTTCGGCAGTGTATAAATTCGTCTGACCCAATAAAAATTACGGTGTAAAAAATGGGGGTCAACGTTTTTGTTTTCTTAGTATCCGGGCTTTTACCTGCCAGGTAAATTTTTTTTTCCGGTTTTTTAAAAAAATTTTTTACTACCTTATGCGGAATTCTATAAAAAAATTGATTTCGCCTTTTTCCCCTCTTTATATTAGCCCCAAACAAAAATTTGGCACTTTTTTGCTTACAAAAGTGAGGTTGGCCACTTGGTTTGATAAATAAAAGAAATAAAAAAAAAATAATAACAAAGCCCCATTATTATCGATTTTTTAAGTACTGCCTCAATAATATTAACACTGTATAGCATTAGCAATAGTTAACATTGAAAATTTTTTCTTTATTTTTTTTTTGATTTTTTGTTAACATTGTTAATTTGATTTAATATTATTAAACATTGTTAACATTGTTATTAACATTGTTAATTTAACATTGACAATTTAACATTGGTATGCATATAAACATTAAAAAGGGCTTTGCTTGCATTTTAGCTCGTTCCACATGTAGTTAAAAATAAAAAATTCAATGTTAAAAAATAGTTTCGCCCTTACCTGGCACACACCTTATCCTTATAGTTTATTAACATTACATTTTTTTACCATGGAAATTTTAATAATTGTTAACCATCTACTATGGGCCCCAGTCGTGACCCCACTTTTCTCCAATTGTCCTTATACCGTTTGCTTAATCAGGCTACTTAGACTTATACTTATAACAATCGCTATCTCTGGTTTTCCCACGCCTGAGTTTGTATATAATGCATATTTTTGCACCCTTTATCCATTGCGCGTATTTTTGTGGACCGTCCACCCCCTGCCACTGCTTTTCTTTTGCCAGAATCTTTCCCTGGTAACATTGTTTTTAACTGTTATAGCTTGTATGCATTGGACGGTGAAATTAGCCTTGTATATAATAACATTAGTGTTTACCCGTCCCACGGTTACCATTGACTATTAACATTAAATTTTATTACCATTGCCAGCATTTTTACAGCGTATATTTTTTCCTTAGCCTTTTTCCTTATGATTTTTAGGTTTTGGAACTTTGCTTTACATTACATTTGTCTTTACTTTGCTATTTTACGTTTAAGGGCAATCCCAAATGCCCGTAGTTATTAATTTACCGCTTCTCCCCCTGTACACCCTCGGGTTTTTTGCCCTACGCACTATGGGTTTGCTCGCACCTTTTCCCTGGGCCCTTTTTCCCCATTTTACCAAGGCATCGACCCCTCTCTCCTCTTTCCAAGTTTCCCGTTATTACTAATCTAGGCAAATATTGCTATGGGGGAACATTTTCAATGTTATGTTTTGAGTACCGGCGTACTCATATATTCAAACCTCTGCCTCTCTATCTATCATGATTTTAACAACAATGTTAATCCTCCGGCTTCAGTCCGGTTTGATTTTTCTTTAATATCGATATATACCATTAGCGTTTATGATACAGGCTTTACACTGCATCATTACCGTGTGCGTTATAGTCTGCATCTTTGCCAGGCCTACTCCCTAGCCACGCCCGTGTCTTTATAGCTTTCCACCTAGCCTGCCGGGGACGCGAAGCGTCCCGCGACTATAATGTGCCCACCCTAGACCCCCCGGGTATATCAAAGCAACCAGACGGGGCGCGAAGCGCCTCCGCACGAATTGCGGGATCCGGACGAACGAGTCGAGGCGCGCGAAGCGCGCCGAAGACGAGACAACGCGCCGCGAAGCGGCGCAATCCGCGGGCCGCGAAGCGGTCCGCGGCCGAGCCGTAGGCGCGCGAAGCGCGCCGTAGGCGAGCACACCCGAGGCGCGAAGCGCCTCGGGTGTGTTTTATTGTATTGGATTGGATGAAAATTTGTAAAAATAATTGATTATATTCTTTGATAAATAGTAGAAAGTAATAATAATATCAGAGCCAATTAACATGTAATAAATTTATCATTAAAAGTTATTAATCAACTAGTTATATGTTAACTAAAATTTCGAATAATAATAATTAGCAGAGCTAAGTAAATATAAGTTGAAATGATCATAAATTAACATTTTCGACTAAGACAACCATGAATCAACATTTTTGATATAATCGACTAAGACATTATTTTAATTTAATAATTTAAGGCTCTTTAAAGTTGATTGGACATTAATTGATTACATGAGCTAGGCATCTGCAATTATTGTTAATTTCATCGTCATTTTTAACCAACTTTCTACAAATGTCGCTACATATTTGTGGTCAGGGCTGGGAAAAAAAACTAAATGGGCTTTTTTTTAACAAGTTTTTGAGTATTTTTTTCCAAATGCCCACAAACTCGTGGGCATGGCAAAAGAAAAGCCCCTTTTCTTGCTTAAAGAAAAGGGGCATATTTAAAAAAAAGCCCCTTTTTTTAAAAAAAAAACTCCTAGGAGCTTTAAAAAAAATAACCCACCCATCATTATTATAAAGGAAAAATCAAAATTTTTTGAAATCACTATAGAGAAAACATAAAATGGGCTTTTTGGGGCTCTTTTTAAGAGCCACTTTTTGTGGGTTTTTTTTGCCCCTTTTTTTAGTAACGGCTTTTTTTGAATTCTTATTTTATCCCTTTATTTGTGGCCCCCTTTCTTTTTTTATGTTTTAGGGGAAAAAATGAGCCAAAGTTTTTTGGCTCATTGTTTTCCCAGCCCTGTTTGTGGTATAAATGGTATAGCCATGATTTTTATTCAAATATTTGTTACAACATGTTTAAAAATTAGCGCATTTAGATATTTGTGGATTTATAAGAAAATCTAACAAAAATAAGCAGATTTTAATGTTTTTTATATAAACGGAACTACACTTGAAATAGTTTAGCTTAGTTTAAGGTAGTGCCAGGACTTAGTTAATAGGTGGTCCTAGTAATTTAACCTAAACTTATCTCCCATACCCAACCTACCTCATTTAAAAGAATATCACTTAACCAAAATGCATGAAATTAAAAAAAGCCCTCTATTAAGAATTTATTAATTGTTTTGTTCAACTACATAATATACAGAAGATGCAATTAATTCATTCCTAATACCCAATCACTACATCTTCACTTAATTTGAAAAAATTTATTTTCGCCCCTTTTAAACAGAATAAAATATAGCTACATTAATAAAACATAAATTGTCAAAATTTTAAAACAAAGAATCAATAAGTCTGTAATTAAAATAACGAAATGGCAAAAAACACCATTATTGTAATAGAAATTATTACAAAGAAATATAATAGCTCAACGAGATTTAAACTTATACTAAAACTTAACAAGGGCCAAAAATAAGAATTTTGCTCTAAGTTGCTTTACAATTGTAATATTCTTAAACCGATAAAATAATAAATGGTTCACACATGAAATAACGTGTCGATCGTTCCAATAATCCGTGTGCCATTTTGCCTTCATAATCTTTGCACAATTTCTTTGAACGGCCATTCAGCTTTCTTTTCTTTAAACCATTTGCCGATACGTTTACTAAATGACCGTAAGTACTCGCTTAATTGTGGTGGATGTTGTTGAACGGCCCTTGTCGGTATATGTTTTGGAAGTTTCTCCTGACTAGGACTGGCTCGATTGACATTAGCCTTTAAATGCCTAATATTTCTTGTCCTATCGTCCAATTAATATTGGGTGCAGTTCGCCATCGTGTTAAAGCCGTTGTCACTACTTAACCAGGGCAAAGGGTATTGTCTGGCACTCTTGCTCAAGATCTTGAATGGCCAGGTACATCTTGCCAAAACTTTAATTTTGCCACATAACTTCTATATACCATATGTAAATATTATTGATTTTAAGTCGCTAAAAGGATAAATCAATTCAAAACGGTCTAGGTTTAAAGAAAATCATTGATATCCTTGGATTAAATAAAAGGTTTAGGGATGGAGGCCATAACAACGCTGTACCAAACAGGCCTTAGATTGCCAGACTTTAAAATAGTGCGGAGAATATGTATATAGTCTCCATTGAGATATTAGCGCCACTGATGGTAAGGAGTTTTTAAGTCCTACGATCGTATCGGATAAATAGGGCAACAATCCAACCGCCCCAGGCAGTGAGGGTTTCTATTCTCAGGCGAATATGGTACTAAATGGGACAATCAAAGTGCCAAGTGTAGAGTCAAGTCCTCAGGCGGCTAAATAAGAAGATTTTTAGGTCTCCCTAAAAATGTGGCTAGAAGTGGCTACAAAAAGAGGATTTTATAGCCCTTGATTAAATGGAAGGCTGTCAGGTCTTTAAGGTCACTGTAATATAAAGAGTAGTTTAGCAAAAGTTAAGTTATTTCAGACACACATTAGTTGACAAGTGCCCTTAATAGTTAAACCAAATTTCCGTACCTAGCTATGTATATATTAACACATAACCGTCTTATATGAGAACAGGCATTTTTCGAATACCTATAAATTGTTTTTTGCAATTACAAACTAAAAAGGGATTTGAAACCAATTTATAAAAATTAAAAATGATGTATTTTTAAGAAATACCCATTTTTTATATAAGTCAATTTTATCCTTGTATTATCCCGATATTAGCACTGTGGGGTCCATGGACCCCAGCACTTCTTGAATATATCTTTAAAAATATTATATGTAATAAGTCAAATTTTTGTGACTTTTTTATTAATTACATAATAAAAAATAGTTAATAAAATTTGGTCTAAGTCTAAAAACAAAATTTATTTTGAAATTAGAAATTCTATTGGGGTCGTATGGACCCCAAACTGTCAATTTTAATGTTGAAAACCATGATAGTGCCTCAATTTAACTTAAATAATTGCAACCTTAATTTCTAGTTATTCTTTTATAGAGTTTTACAAATTAAGCACATAAAATATTTGCATTGTATATTAATATGAGTTTTTTTTCTTTAAAATATCTAGTATTTAAGGTAATAGCCAAAAAATTTTATTTCATAATATTTTTTTTTCATAAATTTTTCAAAAAATGTTCCTCTAGACCTAAAAATGCGATTTGATCAATAATAATGCTACATTTAGTTTATTGACAAAATTTATTCAATGTAATATAGAATAATAAAGAATTCTTATTTTTTAGATTTTTTTTACTATGTGTAAATAAAATTTACAATATACATTATTAATAACTTATATTAGTTTATAATTTAAGATAACGTAATTTTCTTCAAAATAATATAAATATATAGTTCATAGCTTCAAAAATCATAAGAGGTTTAAAATTGGGGTCCCTACGGACCCCACTGTAGCATTCGCGTTACAAATTTCTCACCCTAATAGCGGGTATGATCATTAAAAACATGGCTTTATTTTTTAGATATCAATTTTATTTAAACATATAAATTTTCAGTCTTTTCTTATTTTTTCAATAGTCATCGCGATGCTTATTATAATGCTTATTTCGACTTTAAATTAATGAGAATTAAGTTAATCATATAAATTGTCAGTTATTATTTAATTTTAATAGTTCAAATATTTTAAAATGAACAATTTTTGTTTTTGAAACTAATTTCTGTATTTGGGACTATTTCTATCTGTTTTTGCTTTAGTGTGTATTTTTTTGACCTAAAAACAAAAAGTCTTTGTTTATGCGCCGAGTCAATTAATATGATAAAATTAATTATGAAGCGAGCTTTGAAATAAGTAGGTCAACTTCTAATTTTCATCTTTTTCATTTCCTTGCCCAAACTAACATTGATCCT
This sequence comes from Acutogordius australiensis, assembly GCA_030555515.1. Classification (NCBI taxonomy): domain Eukaryota; kingdom Metazoa; phylum Nematomorpha; class Gordioida; order Gordea; family Gordiidae; genus Acutogordius; species Acutogordius australiensis. Next base: position 22,196,025 of record CM060245.1, on the reverse strand, counting down.
TCTTTCGCCTTTTAACTCAAATTTTTGACGATTGGCAAAACTTACAAATTGATAGGATTTGGAAAATGAAATAAACAAAAAAAAAGTGAGGGTAATAAATGCATAATTTTGTTTTTCAAATAGTTACAATTTTTATTTCCGTTATTGATTAATGCAGGTTAAAAACTAGTTTATAAAACTTTGATGCATTAACTTATGTTATATTTATAATTATTACAAGTTGTTTTCAGTGAAGAGTGCACTTTAGAAATTTCGCTATATTTTATTGCACTTATTGACAAAAAAATATGTACGAAAGAGATGGAACAAAATATATTTTATTAAGGGCACGTGCAAAGTGAGTTTTTATTTTCGCGAAATTTTCAAAATTTTGAAAAAATTTATTTTGAAATAAAACGCAAATTTTTAAAAAGTTGCCAAACTTGTTTATGCACAAAGAAAGCTATTTCTGAAATAAAAATTTTTTTAAAAAATTTTGAAAAAAATAAAATTTTTAAAATTTTTAGAATTTTCAAAATTTTACGAAAACAAAAACTCACGTTGCACGTGCCCTAAGCAAATATACAGTTAAAGTTAAATTATTAACTATATTTAAATTTTTTTAGTGTTAATTATTCACTATATACTCAATAATTATTTGGCATTATTTTAAATTATTTAATTTTTAAAAGTTATAATTAAATTTTCTAACAATGGCCAGCGTGGGTCAATTATGGTGTTTTACGGCTACAAAACTTAGCACTGAGTTTATCAGAAAATCTCCTAAATAAATATGATGTATGAAGATTTAAAACATAGATAACTATATCAAGCAGTAAAAGCATAAAACTAATAAAAGTTCTAACTCGATTTAAACTATAATACTCATGTTATTGAAAAAAAAGTTAATTTAACTATTAACTATAACTTAATTAAACTTTTTACGGTTTATTTATAAAATATACGCTCGAAAAAATTTTTGTTGACCATAATTTAACCTAGTTATTTTTTTGATTGCCTTGTCCATCCCTTGTTCTTTAACCTTCTCAATGAATATGTATTATATATCTTAATTATTGACTTAGTCTACGAGTCTGGGCAGAAAAACTTGCTTACAAAAATACAGATTTTTGTGTAATCCTTTGCCCGTCAATTGTACCATATTTATTATTAAAATTGTTTTTTTAAAATTTCAGGAGCTATAATCATTTTGTCCTATATTATTTTATCTTACAGGCACGAGACCTTGGAATCGGTTTGTTCTTTATTTCCTGCAACCGGCCCTAAACACATTTTTTATCTTGAATATTCACATCGTCACCATGATGGCCGCGAACCAATATCTCATGTACGCCTTCCCACGCGTCCACCAGAAATGGAAACGCAAGAAGTACATACTGAAATACGTGCTGATAGTTGACCTATTCATCATAGCTAGCATGGAATACACCATGTTAAACTGGCTCGAGGTCACGCGTTACCGACAGTCAACTTCTGCCGACGCGACCCCCAAAGACATTTATTATTACGACGTAGTCGCTGACCCCTCGGATAATTACATCTCGTACGAAGTGACCAACAATCTCATACTCGTTATAGCACCTCTTATTCTCCTCCTATTCCTAAGTTTCTCCAATCTCCGGTACTACCTACAGCACAAATGGCAACAAAATATCACGAACGGTAAAAAGGTTTCGCCACGGGGTACGTCAAAAAAGGACTTGAACCTTGGTGTAAGAGGAGGAGGTGGAGGAAATACTGGAACAGGTGATGATGGTAGCAGGCAGCCTGAATACGCGGTGGCGGAAACGGCCTCTAGCACAGCACCCCTCGGTTCAGGGCGACAAGTTGGATTCCGGGCCTCGACTGTTGGGGGTGAAGGTGGGCCCACTACATCAGCCGTAGATCCTTCCACCGTCCCACGCGGCCATTGGCGAGAAATTAATGAACGAGCCGTGGCCCGGAGTAAGTCGGATGCCAAGGGCGTTGCCGAAGAAAAGCTGTTGAGCATACTCATTATAGTGCTATCCTTTCAATACCTTATATGCAACATTCCCATAGCTATCATACAAATCCTATATCCCAGTTACGAATGCTACCCCGGCATGTGTAATTTTCGATGGTACGTCCTCCTAGCTACCATGCTACAACTCCTAAATCCAAACCTCGATTTTTACATCTTTTACGCGTTGAAGAGCCTACGCAAAGCTGTCGGGACGCTTTGGACCTCGACGCGGAGAAAGAAAAGGGGCGGTGGTAGCCCCGGGGCACCCATAGATAAAGGACCGTTTTACGATTCCTCTTCGACCATCGATGAGCTGGACGAAAAAGTTGTCAAACACGGCAAGGCGATGGCCCTACAACCCGGCGGCGTCGGACAAAGGTTGCAGATGATTGACGAAGGTGACAGGTCCGGGAATTTGGACGCGGCACAACAGCTCGTTAATAATCAAGCCGATAAATTAGCGACAACATAATTGTCTCTTTAACTCTCCACCTTAATATATGTTGTTTAGCTTAAATTTTTGAGGTAAGTTTTAATAACTGGGTAGATAAATATTTCGCCTTCCTCTCTTTCCCTCCTTGTGAATTTTTTGAAACGCTTTCCGCTACCTTAAAAATTTGTTCCCCGTGCCAAAATTAGATTTTATGCATTTACTAATTTTAACTTTAATAATGTTTGCTCATTGATCTACGTTTACATTATGTCAGATTTGGGGTAGTTGGGAGGGCAGGGGTAGGAAAGGTGATAGGTTTGATTTATTAAAGCATTGAGTTTCTCACATGCCTTGACAATATATAGATTAACTATTGTCTTTCAACTCATAGGGGTTTTTTTGGGCCCTGAAATAAGATTTTTCGTCTTACTAATTAAGTAGTTTTTAAGCATTATTTTAGTATTTTAAGTGTAATAATTTATTTATATTTTTAATAAATTTTAAAAGATCCCGTGCAATCATTATATGCTGCCCAATTACCTGTAATATTTTCTATATGGTAACTTAATGCTGCAATAAAACCTTGTAAAAATCTTAATACAAATTATTTATAATTTAATTTGTTAATGTAGGGATTTAATCTACAATCCCAAATCAATTTTAACGTTATGGTGGACTATAATGTTCGGCTAAAGCCTTTGTTATAATGTTTTTTTGGGAAAGTGTTTCCTCTAAGGGGGCGTTTAGACTCATTTTATTTTTTTGGTCTAAAAAAAATTTTTAAAAACTTTTTTTTTTAATTTTTAAAAACTTTTTTTTTTTAAGAAAATTTATTTAGAATGCTAATAACAAAGATTGGTTTTGTTAAAATGCGTTCAATGATAAAAAGTAAAAATTTTGAAATTTTCAAAAAAATGAAAAAAGTCTGAACGCGCTAAGCTACAATTTTAATTCAGTGCATTTATGCATTAAATTTCATACTCTTTTATAAATCCAAACCTTTGTTTAATTATTTTCACTAAATTCGTGATTCCCCCTCTCCCGAAATCTAAATTTTTGAGAATTTTTTTCAGAAAATTTATTTTCGGGCGCGTTCAGACTCGTTTTATTTTTTTAAAAAATTCTAAAAATTTTTAAAATTTTGAATTTTTTGAAATTTTATTTTTTTTATCAAAATTTCTAAAAAACCTTTCTCTCAGAAAAACTATTTTAATGCTAATAACCTAAATTGGCGATTGTAAAAAAGCGTTCATTGTCAAAAGGTAAAAATTTTAAAATTTTTCAAAAACATGAAATGAGTCTGAACACGCCCTTAAATATACAATTTATAGTAGGGCCCGTTCAGATCATTCATTATATTTGAAAAATTCAAATTATATTTGAAATTTGGGTTTTTTATTAAATATTTCATATAAACATTGCTAAGGGCGCGTTTAGACTCCGTTCGTTTTTTTGAAAAATTTTAGAATTTTTAAAAATTTTAAAATTTTTACTTTTTGACAGTGAACGCTTTTTTACAAAAAGTCGTCACTTTTTGTTATTAGCATTAAAATAGTTTTTCTGAAAGAATAGTTTTTAAAAAATTCTTTAAAAAAAAAATAAAATTTCAAAAAATTCGAAATTTTTAAAATTTTTAAAATTTTTCAAAAATTTGAAATGAGTCTGAACGCGCCCTAATAAATTATTTTAGAATTCAAATGCTTTAAAAAATTTTTAATTTTTTTTAGAAAAATTTGTTATTTTTATAAAATTTCTAATAACAAAACTCTTTCATTCGTATTTATTAAAATCAAATTGTAATTATTATTTTTTGACTAACCTTTTTTTGAAAAAATTTAATATAATTCACGGGTAGGTCGACTCCCTACTATTTAGTACACACAAATTAAATATTAAAAAGGCATTTAATTTTGCCTTTAATTTCTTTTATCATATATATGAATCAACCATTATTTCAAAGTTTAAATGGCAAATCAAATAACATAAAAAAACGTAATTTTTTAGGATTTTTGTAAAAAAATTATTTTGTTGCACATGTAAAGATACAGCATTTAATTTTTTCTTACAAAATAAGGGAGAGCTATTGAACTAAATGATTATTTATAGGTCCATGGAATAACATATTTATTTTTGGCTAATAAGGTTATTTTCTTTGTATTTGGCATAATGTTTTTTTTATTTCGAAATTCATATTTCAAAATTATTTTTTTTTAACTCATAACTTTTTTACATGTATAATCAATATATTTTGTATTTTAAATTTTTATATATTTTGTTTCTACGACAATAAATTTATTATCTGGTGATAAAAATGCTTCGACTTTTTTATTAAATTTAAGTGGAGGTACGCGTTTGTATTATTGAATTAAGATATTTGGAGAACAAAAAATTTTTGACCAATTATGACAAACTTAATTTTAATAATTGTCTATTATATTAAAATTATTCAAAATTAAACTTTTATGATATTTACTCATAGGAAATAATTTATAATGCCATCTATTTTAAAATGAAAATTGTTGTTAACAATGTCAAAAAATGATTGAAAAATGTTCTTTAGCTTATAATATATAGGTCGACAAATTTCAATGAGTGAAAAAAGAACATTATGACTCTAGGGTAAAATAATTAAGGTCAACAATATTTTAAGAGTTATGATTTAACTACAGAGATCAAACCTGCCATCTTAGGGAATATCAAATCCGTTTACCGTTTCTTAATCAAACTTATACAATCAGTTATAAACATTGAAAATTCTAGAAAAAAAGGTCAAAAAACCAAAAAAGATTCAAAAACAAAATCAAATTAAAATTTTATTTTTGCATATTCGAAATAGTTAAACTGTTAAATTCAAACTTCAAATAATATTTTTTTTAACCGATATATCGTGTTGTATTTAAGTTTGGACGCGAAATATTTTGTATTATCTAAATGCCGATGTTGCTTAATATATTAATAAAATTTATTTTTCATTATTTGTGATTAAAAATGTAAGTTTCAAGGGATTTTACATGCTAAAAAAATTTTTAAATTTTTTCTTTTTAGGGTATATTTGGATCTGTCAATTTGGTCAAAAATGGCCATTTTTCGTTATAGACGGATCTAAGGAGCCAAAGACGGAAGAAAATAAGAAAAATGAAAAATATGTATGAGATTAGGCAGGCCATCATGGGGATGCATTTTTTTATGTTTTCATAAAATTCATGTTTCTGAAATTGATATTTGTTGACCTGTGTAATACATGATTATGTATATTTTCCAAAGTGTTTTCGGACTTTGTCTATTTTCTTAGGTATATATCGAAAAAATGCCAAAAAACAAAATTAAGAGATTTTGCGACCTCGAAAAAACCCTAAAGTAAAAAAATTATTCTTTTTTTTTTATTTTAAAATCACTTGCAACTTATATTTTTTATCTCGAATAATGAGAAATAAAGTTTTTAAGTCAAGCCTCATCAGAAATGAGGTTATATAGAATAATTGGCACTCCAATCTAAATAAAAAACGATACATTATTTTTTATAAATAAAAATATTACACAGCAACAAATTTTTGAGAGTTATGAACTAACTACAGAAAACCTGCCATCTTAGGAAATTTCAATTCCATTTACCGTTTTTTCTAATCAAACTTATTAAGTCAGCTGTAAACATTGAAAATTTTAGAAATGTCAAAAAAAAACAAAAAAGATTCAAAAACTTAAAATTTTTTTTTGCATAATCACAACAACTGTTAATTTAATCTTCAAATAATGTTTTTTTTAAAACCGATAATATATTGTGTCGTATTTATGTTTGGACGCGAAATATTATGTATTATCTAAACGCTGTTGTAAAAGCTTGTTATACTAAAAATTTTATTTCTCATTTTGTGAGATGATAAATATAAGTTACAAAGGATTTTTATATGATAAAAGGGTAGTTTTGTGGCCGCAAAATCTGTCAATTCGGGTAAACAATTTTTGGATAACGGGTCTAAGGAGCCGAAGGCGGAACAGAAAATATATATGAGATAAAGCCATCATAGAGATGTATCCTTTTATGTTTTCATAAACTTCTTTTTTCTGACATTGATATTTGTTGAACTGTGTAATAAAAATATTATTTAAAGTTTGAATATAACAGTTTAACTGTTTCTAATACAATAATAATTTTTTTTCATTTTTTGTTTTTTTGACATATTTTCTCATAATTTTGATTATTTATAGCTGACTTACTAAGTTTGGAAAAATTGTAAACTGATTAGAAATTCCCTAAGATGGCAGGTTCGATCTCTACAATTAGATCACAAATCTCAAAAATCTGTTACCTGTATAATTTAGCAACTCAAATTTTGTGTGCATTGCGGTCAATTGGATGTGTCTATCATTGTGGTCAGCAATTGAAAGGAGTTTGTTGTGCTCGATAACATTGTCAATTGGGCTGATATTAAAAAGTAAATACCACGGGGCATTTTCACACATAAATGGTGATAAAGTCAATCATATGATCATCCTCTTCATTCACCATTTGTCGCCCAATTTTGTGCTTAGAATTATCGTCTTAGCGAGTTCAGAGTTTCTATTTTTTTCGCTAGAATTATATTGTATCCTTTTTTTCAGGGATTGGGACCGGTACCGGAACCGGAACCGAAAACCGCGGTACTTGGAGGGTCGCTCGGTACCGAAACCGGTACATAAATATTAAAATTTTATTAATTTTAGTTTAATTTTTTATCAAAGATTGAATAATTGTTGTACCCTGTGGTACCGGAACCAGTACCAAGAACCGGTACTTGAGCAGAGCTGGTACCGGAACCGGTACCGGTACTAAAAATTTCGGCGGTACCAATCCCTGCTTTTTTGTTTGGATTGAATTGATCCTCGTAATTGCTAACATTATTGTCCCCATCTTTTTTCAGATTAGGCCAATCTCTATCGTAATGCTCAGTCAGTACTGATTAAAAGCTCTTCGTCCCAAATATTGTATACCTCATTGACTTTGTTAGCAATAAAAGAATGTTTGCTTGCGTAACGGGTTCGTATATGTGGTTATCGAGTTTTTCATTTTCAGTAATCAGCGGTAGCAGTGTTAAATTTTCTCTTATTGCCATAATCATTTTTAATATTTTTAAACGGTTGAATCATTTCTTTATTGATTTGCTCGTTGGGATTACTAAATTCTTGATCACTTTTGTTTAGGTAAGGTATTAGCATGCCTCTTGTTTTTATCAACAAAGTTTGAATCGGACTGCATCTTTGGAAACATTATGTTGATAGTCGAGTTTGCTGATTCTTAATCATTTTCATCGGGATAATGTATTTGTACACGTCTTAAACCAATATTGACACTTAATTAAGTGGTTGAGCCTCTTCAAAATAAAAACGTTGGTTGAGATTGATCTTTAAAAAATTTCATCGTATAGTTTTTCTTCGGTGAACTCATTAATTTTGAAACCACAATCCTAAAATCTTTATAAGTTAATCGGTCGATCATTTTTATAATATAACTAAAATATGTGACCCGGCTTCGCCCGGGATATCCCTTTATTATTGCATGCTTATTAACGCATTACCCTAACCCAAAGGCTTTGCCCATTACTCGACCAATATAAACTCAATGAGGCTAAAAATTTTATGGAAAATAAAGGTGAGTATATATATTTAATATTCATCAATAAAAAATAAGATAATTTACTAAATAAAAAATTCGAAACCGCACCTTAAAGAATGAATATTATGGATATTTGGAGTTTTGGCATGGAGATTATAAATTTATATTATCAAAGTGTCGCTCAACTTTACTTTAAGGAATTTGAGGTTTGAAAATTTGAATACGCTCTATTTTTGATAAATTTTGGCTGAATTGAGCGAAGTTTTAAGCAAGCCTACACTAAATTTTACAAATTTTCATTTAAAAAGCTGATGTTTCTCATTAAAAAATGGTCATTTCTGGACTTTCAAACGTTAATATCTTAAAAACTATAAGCGAGCGACAATTTTTAACAAAATATTCGTTTCAGGGCAATATTGACCTAGAAAAAATTATTTTATAGTCAGAATTTTGAGATAATCGAACTCGAGTAAAAAAACCCAATTTTTTGAAAAGTTATAAAATATCGTATCTTAATAATGGAAGTAGCTAGAGGTCTGAAATTTTTTACGTGCATTAATAGGATTATACTTGATAAAGAATAAAAATTTCAATAATATTTTTTGACAAAGTGGAACAAAGATGTAGTTAATTTAATGAGATAAGAAAGATGAGATACATAAAATTATAGCAAGCAATTTAAGAATACAGTTGAAAAATTTGTCAAAGGAAAAAAATGTTATTATTTGGGTATAAATATCAAAAATATTTTTAAAATGAATAGGATTATATCTAATATTCAAAATTTTAAATAAAATATCTTGAAAACACTCCTGTTTTAATCTTTTTTTAAATTTCTAGTTATATCTTAAAATGAAAATCATACCTATAATATGCAGTAAATGGGCCAAATTTACAATAAAATTATACTAAAAAACATCAATATCAAACTGAAAAAAATACTATGAATAATTAAATATAATTTTATTAATATTTATTTTATATAAAGGATAATGTGTAAAGTTTTAGTTATTTCCAGTACTTTTGCTTTAATGAAGATGAAAGATGGAAATAAAAATTACAATAATTTATATTTTCTGACAAAAAGTTATTTTAAGTGCTATTTATAATGTTTATCACAAATTATTTGCTATATAGCATCAAAAATATTTTAATCAAAAAAAACTATATGCAGAGATAGCTTTAAATTTAAGATTAACTACTTTATAAAAATACAAAGGAATGTACCTGGCCAGACTTTGGTGACAATGATTTTAATATTTCATTCTAAAAAAATAATAGATATGAATTGGTCATTTCTGGACTTTCAAACGTTAATATCCTAAAAACTATAAGCGAGCGACAATTTTTAATAGAAAATTCGGGATTTTCAGGGCAATATTGACCTAGAAAAATTTTTTTTAACGACTTTGGTCTGGGGTCGTTGTATTAGGAATTAGCCTATAATTTAAAATTGGTTGTGTCTATCTAACATACGAAATTTAGAAATCATATGGTATTTGAAATTAAAAATATAAAATATTAAAATATAAAACTATAATTAATATAAAAGATAATATTGATAAACATGTTAAATAAAAAGAATATTTATTACCGTTAATTATATTTCTTGGCTATTATAGTGAAATTTCTTATAATGTACGTTTTATGTACCTTTCGGTACCTGATGCATAACTCGGCTCCTATATACTCTAAGAGGCTGAAATTTGCATCGAATTTCAAGTAAACATTCTTAAATAAGCTATAAAAATTTGAAAGTATTTTATAGTCAAAATTTTGAAATAATAGAACTCGAGTAAAAAATTGTAAAATATCGTATCTTAATAATGGAAGTAACTAGAGGTCTGAAATTTTTCACGTGCATTAATAGGATAATACTTAATATGTAGTAAAAATTTTAAAAATATTTTTTAATTATTTTGGGCGTAAAACGTTTTTTTCGTTTTAACTAAGAAATATGCACACCTCGTGGATAAAAACAAAAAATTTGCCATCCCAGACACCTTTTACACAAACGATTTTTTTTCGTCGATTTTGAACGGTAATCACTAATATTCGAAAATTTCATTTCTAATAATATAGATAACGGAAGTAGCTAGAGGTCTGAAATTTGTCATGTGCATTAATAGGGATATACTTTATATAGAGTGAAAATTTCAAAAATATTTTCCAATTATTTTGGTCGTAAAACGTTTTTTTAATTTTAATAAAAAAATATGCACACCTCGTGGATAAAAACAAAAAATTTGCCATCTCAGACACCTTTTACACAAACGATTTTTTTTTCGTGGATTTTGAACGGTAAACAAAAACCTCGAAAGTTTTATTTTTAATAATATAGACTAGCCCATGCCCGGCTCCGCCCGGGCAACTTGACATCTTTCCAATATTAAATAAAGAGCTTTGAGTAAATTGGAGGTCTGAGTTATAACTGAAAGCTAGTCGATTAAAATGATTTCATTTGGTAAATATGTTGTTAATCACAGGGTTAAAATTATGATCCAGATTAGCAGATTGTTCATGAACGATATCATTCGAAGAGGTTGACTGGTGTAACATCTGAACATTGTTAACAGTTGTTGAAAACCCCCCTTTTTTAGATATATAATTTTGCTTTTGTGTTACACTGCCTCGATATTTTTTCCATCGTTGAATTTTTCTTTTTGGGTTAATCGATTGGCCAATTCTTCTGCGATTTTCGATTGGTGAAACTATTACCATTATAAATATAAAATTAAAAATAAATATATATTTGTGTATAAAGTAGATATTACGTATAAAAAATATATATACTTATAATGCGAGGATGCAAATGATTAAGATTATAACGGATACCATGATATTCATCTATTTTTGACACTAAATATGTAAATCATATATAATTTATCTCATAATTATAAATTAATTTAATAATGCTTACATATAATCTGAGGCGATGCATTATTATTTAATGTTCCATCTTAATTCTGCCATATTTCTACAAAGGTAATAATATATATAAATACTTGTATTGAAAGTGTGGATGTATAAATTAATTGTTATAATTAATAGTGATTTGTAGGTGATGTAACAGGATGAATCTAAAAATTAAAATATAAATACTTGTATTGAAAGTGTGGATGTATAAATTAATTGTTATAATTAATAGTGATTTGTAGGTGATGTAACAGGATGAATCTAAAAATTAAAATATAAATATTTGTATTAAAAGTGTGGATGTATAAATTAATTGATATAATTGATAGTGATTTGTAGGTGATTTAACAGGGTGAATCTAAAAATTAAAAGAAAAATACTTGTATTGAAAGTGTGGATGTTTGAATTTATTGATTTAATTAATAATGATTTGTAGGTGTAACAGGATGAATCTAAAAATTAAAAGAAAAATACTTGTATTGAAAGTGTGGATGTTTAAAATGATTGGTATAATTGATATTGATTTGTAGGTGATGTAACAGGATGAATCTAAAAATTAAAAGAAAAATACTTGTATTGAAAGTGTGGATATTTGAATTTATTGATTTAATTAATAGTGATTTGTAGGTGATGTAACAGGATGAATCTAAAAAAATAAAAAAATAACTTTGTTCCGTGCTGTGTTTTTGGTGCCGAGCAGCACAAAATAAAATTTTTTCGCCAAATGATGTATCAATTACTCACCCAAAAATTGATTCCTGAAAATTTCAATGATCAAAACTGGTTAAGTATTGTTATCTGGAATAAGAAAGAAATAATTAACATATGTTTAATATTAAATTCAAAAAAAGAAAAAAGAAAATATTTTTTAAATCCATTAATATTATATTGATTTAATATATATTTTTTTAATTATAACTATAAATAAAGTTTATATATACATATATTTATTTTTATTTTAAATAATAAAATTATTATTATTGCTTTTCTATTAATTTATACATATGTCTTATTTTTGAGACAAATATTTGTTTTATAAAAACAATTACAATGAAATATATCAAAATTTTTTATATATCTTACATAATATTTTGCTTACCCTCTTAATTAAGACAGTTGTCTTAAGGTACAATGATTCAGTATAATATTATTTTACTAAACAAAGGGGGTCCGAGCCCGGACCACTTTGGTTAATATAATAAATTAATATAAACATTTCAAATAGAATATATATGTATTATAAATAAAATTTAACTTTTACGTATTGCCTGTTTATAGGTGTATTTTTGTACCTGAAAATATATGGCCCAATCTTAGCAAAACAAATAAAGTAGCTATGTCAATCACTTTATACCACGATAAAACTATCATTAAGGAATAGGATAAAACAAATTTTGATCGTTTTGGCGACCTTCTTGTGTGTTAATTTAATTCGTACAGAGCAACATGATTTCCAGGGTTTGGCGCCCTAGGTCTTTCACACCGCTATAGCTGAAGAGCTTCAATTTGCATAAATTTTAAGGACCTAACTTGCTTACATATATTATGGATAAGGACGTTTAAAAAATATTTTTTAGCTACTCTTTAAGACCGAAATTTCCAAAAGGTACATTTATGTACCTTCCGGTACCGGGCCGCTAACTCGGCTCCTATGGGCTAAAAGAGTTTGAAATTTTGAGAAAAGGTAAAAGACTATACTATTATGATTCGATAAAAATTTAAGAAAAATCTGTAGTCAGAATTTTTGTCAAACCGATCCCGAGTGTAAAGTTCAAATTTTAATCCCCTGTTTAACCTTAAATATCTCGTTAACGGAAGCTGATAAAATCTCGAAACTTTCCAAAAACGTGGGCAATATTATAATAATTAACCTGAAAAAATTTCAAAATAAAACCTTACCATTTAAAGCCCTGAGAGAATTTCGTCGTTTAAACAAAAAATAAATCTTCCTAGTGGATAAAAATACAAACTCGACATTCCTAGGCACCTTTTCGACAAACGATTTTTTTTATCGCTACTGCTCGAAAAAACTTTTTAAAGTTCGGTTTTTCACACCCACCGGAAGTCTCGATCGCTTCCTAACTATCTTTCCGCACACCTTCTCAACCTACCCTACAAAACCACACCTCACACGTCGCTCAAATACAAACCATCTCCGAGATCTAGCGTAGCAAAGAAAAATCGAGTTTGAAAATTGTATAGTAGATTGCTCATCTACTATACAATTTTCAAATCTACTATACAATTTTCAAACTCGATTTTTCTTTGCTACGCTAGATCTCGGAGATGGTTTGTAGTTGAGCGACGTGTGAGGTGTGGTTTTGTACGGTAGGTTGAGAAGGTGTGCGGAAAGATAGTTAGGAAGCGATCGAGACTTCCGGTGGGTGTGAAAAACCTAACTTTAAAAAGTTTTTTCGAGCAGTAGCGATAAAAAAAACATCGTTTGTCGAAAAGGTGCCTAGGAATGTCGAGTTTGTATTTTTATCCACTAGGAAGTTTTATTTTTTGTTTAAACGACGAAATTCTCTCAGGGCTTTAAATGGTAAGGTTTTATTTTGAAATTTTTTTTAGGTTAATTACACTGGTCGACAAATTATGACTTCATATCTTAAACCAACAACCTGAAAAATGTTTCTAGTGCAGTTTTTTCTGCTGAATATCATGGTTATTTCCGTTTTTCCTACTTAATCTGGTTTTTATTTTATTTGATGTTAAAGTTGCCAAAATGTGCATTTTTGGCACATTTTGACCTTAATTTACACCATTAAAAAATTATAAATAATAATAATTTTTTATATTATAAAAAAGCTTAAATCTTCATCTATTCAAATATATAATTATTATTTTTTTATGTATTTTACTTTTTTAAAAAAACGAAATTTAAAAACATACCTTATTTTATTTTATTTAATTTCTAAACCCATTGACGCCTTCGATGCTGTTTATGCATCGCTTCTTTCTCTCTCTCTCTTTATTTTTTGTTATAGTGTATGTGTTAAGTTTTCTGTTTGATTCAATTTCTTTCTATTTTATAAAGTTAGTTTGGTTCTTTTTTGGGTTAAATTTCATTTTTGGTTAACTTTTGTGGTATGATTAAGCCTACAAAGTGACGGAAAAATTTTTTTAGTATTTTTTTTTTGTTTTAATTAGTTCTAATTGAGTCATTTAAATTCGTTTAATAGTTTTTAGTTTAATTGTTTTTATTTCGATAAAATTATAATACATCAGCTGGTTTAGTTTAAAATCCAAAAGTTATGAAAATTGTATTAGTTTAGATGTGTAAAAAAGAGTTAATTGCAATTGTTTAGCCCCCGCCCCCTTAACTGTGCAAAACGAGTGTATTTGCTCACGTCTCTTTCATCAGTTTAAACAATTAAACTTTGTATAAGTGCCCTCAACGGGTCGGAACCAGTATTAAAAATTTTTACTTCTCTATAATTACAATTGATAAAAATAAAAAAAAACATTTTTTATAATACTCTGATTATGCCCGGCGGCAAAAAATTTTTTGTTTTTTTTGCCACCCCAAATGGAGAAAACTAGAATCGGGCCTGCTTTGAAATGACCCTGAAATCTCATTTTTTATAAATTTTCTATATAAATGTTAATATTTCGCGGACACTAATAAATACCTTAATACCGAAAATATCATATAAATTTTGGCTTTGTTTAAGCCTAATCATTCAGAACTAGATACTAAGACTTTTGAATTTTAATGTAAAAAACCCTTTTTTTACTCAAAGGTGGTCGAATTGAGCCCAAACATTTAATGTGACTAAGGCTTTTTTTATTTATTGGACATTTATGATCAGTTATTTTTATTTACAATGAATTATATTTTATATAAAACTAACAGTAACATTTATATTAAATTAGGTATAATATCTAATTAAAAAAGGAGATAATATTCTTAAATTTTAACCTATATAAACAATTGTGTCATAAAAAATTTCTTAATTTAAAATTAACCTCCATTTTTTAGAATATGAATGAAGAAAAATACGTTTGGGTAGAAATTTTTTAAAGAATATGAATGAAGAAAAATATGTTTGGGTAGAAATTTTTAAACAAATAAATAAAGAAATAAAGAGTGAGAGAGAGAGAAAGAAAGAAGCGATGCATAAACAGCACCGAAGGCGTCAATGGGTCTAGAAATTAAATAAAATAAAATAAGGTAGGTTTTTAAATTTTGTTTTTTTTAAAAAGTAAAATACATTAAAAAAAAATAATTATATATTTGAATAGATAAAAATTTAAGCTTTTTCTTAATATAAAAAGTTAATATAATTTATTATTTTTTTATGGTGTAAATTAAGGTCAAAATGTGCCAAAAATGCACATTTTGGCAACTTTAACACCGAATAAAATAAAAACCAGATCAGGTAGGAAAAAACGGAAAAAACCATGATGTTCAGCAAAAAAACTGCACTACAAACATTTTTCAGGTTGTTGGTCTAAAATTCTTGTCGACCAGTGTTATTATAATATTGCCCACGTTTTTGGAAAGTTTCGAGATTTTATCAGCTTCTGTTACCGAGATATTTAAGGTTAAACAAAGGATTAAAATTTGAACTTTACACTGGGGATCGGTTTGACAAAAATTCTGACTACAGATTTTTCTTAAATTTTTATCGAATCATAATAGTATAGTCCTTTACCAGGGATGGGCACAATTACTTTTTAAAAGTAATCATTATCATTACAACTACTTTATAAAAAAATGTAATTAATTACTAAATACCATTACTGTTTTTAAAAAAGTACTTAATTACAATCAATTACAATTACATAAATTTTCAAGTAATTAATTACTAATTACAAGTACAATTACAATTACTTTTTCAAAAATTTTTATATATAAAATTAGAAAACACGAAAATAATAATACACAAAAATAAAAACACTTATTATATAGACAATATGTAAAAAGATTCATTTATTTTGGATATAAATGCTAAATTATATAATTAAAAATATATTTGAGTTAGTGGAAGAAAGTTTGATTAGTTACTAAATCCTTATAGCCGGTTTCGTATTTATATTTACTTTTTAAAACAATTAATTTCTCAAACAACTTATTGGACAATCTGTTTCTATTAGATCTATTTAATAAAGTGACAAGACTGAATAATCTTTCGACTGAGGCTGATGAGCCTAATATCGTGTTATACTTAAAAAAATCTTTTTAATTGTTGGGTAATTTTCTAACATTGGTAGCTTTTCACTATTATCATTTAAATATTTTAGAACCTCTAATTCTGCCTCATCGTAGAGATCATTTGTTAATTTTGATTTAGGTAAATTTTTAACCCTGTATAAACTTTGATTTTTAGAAACATTTTGACTTGAAGATATGTCAATTTTTTTCATTTTTTTTGCTTCTGATATCAATAACGATTTTAAATTTTCTTTGTTCTCCCTGCCCTCTACCCAGTCTAATTTAAAAAATGGATGAGACATTGATGCTAATAATGCAAAATTGGAATTTACCGACATAGTAAGATGGTCTTCAAACCTATTTTCAAAACTAGAAATCATTTTTGAGACAAGGTTTTTACAAAATTTTAAATTAGGTTTAAGGTCATTACAATTTAAAAAATTATATTCTCAAAAAATTTAAACTGCTACTTTTTCCATAATGAGCTCCTATCTCTCTAGATTTGCCAAAATATCAGTATAAATTGCATAAATAATTTACCTTTTCATTGTTCTTTAATAGGTTGGATGAAAAAGAATGTTTAAAAGCATTTTAATTTTTATCACATAAATTTTATTAAGGAAAAATTTGTGTGCTTATTTTAGCTGTTTGGGTCAATATGACCCAAAAAGTCAATATCTTTAATTTGAGCTCATATTTTAAAATACTTTTAGATGCAAATTGTTGACTTGATGAATGTATTTAATAAATATAAATATCAGTTTAGGATATTGCTTCTTTAAAAAGTTAAAAATATAAAATTTCTTTGGGTCAAATAAACCCAAAGAAGTGTTAAACGTGTCGATACAATTTAAAAAATATAACTTTTAAAACAAACTAATGCAAGAAAAAACAAAAGCAGGTTTCTCTTAATATCTATATACAATCTTTAAGCATATTAATAAATTCAAATGGAATGATTACTTCAATATAATGATTACTTTGAAAAAGTAATCATTATCATTACAACTACTTTACTAAAAAATGTAATTAATTACCATTACAATTACTTTATAAAAAATGTAATTGATTACTAATTACTAATTACTATGAGAGTAATTAGTAATTGTAATTTAATTACAAGTAACCTTTTCTCAAAATTTCAGACTCTTTTAGCCCATAGGAGCCGAGTTAGCGGCCCGGGACCGAAAGGTACATAAATGTACCTTTTGGAATTTCGGTCTTAAAGAGTAGTTAAAAAATATTTTTTAAACGTCCTTATCCATAATATATGTAAGCAAGTTAGTTCCTTAAAATTTATGCAAATTGAAGCTCTTCAGCTATAGCGGTGTGAAAGACCTAGGGCGCCAAACCCTGGAAATCATGTTGCTCTGTACGAATTAAATTAACACACAAGAAGGTCGCCAAAACGATCAAAATTTGTCTTATCCTATTCCTTAATGATAGTTTTATCGTGGTATAAAGTGATTGACATAGCTACTTTATTTGTTTTGCTAAGATTGGGTCATATATTTTCAGGTACAAAAATACACCTATAAGCAGGCAATACGTAAAAGTTAAATTTTATTTATAATACATATATATTCTATTTAAAATGTTTATATTAATTTATTATATTAACCAAAGTGGTCCGGGCCCGGACCCCCTTTGTTTAGTAAAATAATATTATACTGAATAATTGTACCTTAAGACAACTCCGGCCCGGCCCGGGTTGGTTAAATAAATTAATATATATATAAAATTATTTATTAAATTATTTTTTATTAAACTTCATTACAGCATAACTTCTCTGTAAATAAGTTTTTCTTTTAATATAGATTAAATGGCCTATTTTTTTTCTCACTATAATTTTCATTCATTAATAAAATTAATTTTCCCGCAATATGGACCTAAAACAAAAAATTAAAGATAAGATTGTTGATGAAAGATCAAATACGCACGGCAAATCTATTGTCTGGACCAATTTCAACCTCCTTTTTGAGGACAACAAAAAATTAGGTATAATATCAATTGAACCAATTTTATTATAGAGTTTGCATCATATATAAGTACAAAATTTAATTTATATAAATTGAACAAAATTTAAGATAAATATTGAAAGAAATCAATTTTTGGGTGAGTAATTGATACATCATTTGGCAAAAAATTTTTATTTTGTGCTGCTCGGCACCAAAAACACAGCACGGAACAAAGTTATTTTTTTATTTTTTTAGATTCATCCTGTTACATCACCTACAAATCACTATTAATTAAATCAATAAATTCAAATATCCACACTTTCAATACAAGTATTTTTCTTTTAATTTTTAGAATCATCCTGTTACATCACCTACAAATCAATATCAATTATACCAATCAATTTAAACATCCACACTTTCAATACAAGTATTTTTCTTTTAATTTTTAGATTCATCCTGTTACACCTACAAATCATTATTAATTAAATCAATAAATTCAAACATCCACACTTTCAATACAAGTATTTTTCTTTTAAGTTTTAGATTCACCCTGTTAAATCACCTACAAATCACTATCAATTATATCAATTAATTTATACATCCACACTTTTAATACAAGTATTTATATTTTAATTTTTAGATTCATCCTGTTACATCACCTACAAATCACTATTAATTATAACAATTAATTTATACATCCACACTTTCAATACAAGTATTTATATATATTATTACCTTTGTAGAAATATGGCAGAATTAAGATGGTTACAAACATTAAATAATAATGCATCGCCTCAGATTATATGTAAGCATTATTAAATTAATTTATAATTATGAGATAAATTATATATGATTTACATATTTAGTGTCAAAAATAGATGAATATCATGGTATCCGTTATAATCTTAATCATTTTCATCCTCGCATTATACGTATATATATTTTTTATACGTAATATCTACTTTATACACAAATATATACTTATTTTTTAATTTTATATTTATGATGGATAAATAATAGTTTCACCAATCGAAAATCGCAGAAGTAACAGTTTGTAGGTAACAACAAGGATTAGGTATTAATTAAATATTGCTTTATTCTTTTGATATGATGAAACTGCCCCCTCAGTTTATGATTTATTTTATACAATCTGATAATTTAATTTTAAATTAAAAAGAACAAATAGAATCACTAAATGCAAAGGTAATATATGTCTAAAATTTTTATTTAATATACTAATATATCTTTCTATTATGAGTTTACTGTTGATATACTTGCAATGGGAATAATTTCCATCACGTTAAATTATTAATTATATGGTATTATTTTTAAATTTTATCTTTATTATTGTTATACCTTTTGAAAGCTGAATAAATCTTTGCTCTCAATGAGCAATTTGCTGTAATACGATAGAAAATATAAATATCATGAATATATACAATATTATACATTTTATATTTTGCTATGTTTTTTATATTTTAATCAAAAATAAATATTTCAATATATCAACTAATTGTAATTCTCAATGGCAGCGTCCGCAGATATTTTGAATTTTATATACTTAGATACAAATGTCCGTGACAAAATTTTATTAAGATATTACCTAACAGCCGTTTTTTGCCTTTTAACCTAGCTTAAGATACATATTTACCGCGGACGATTTTTACATTATGAATAATACAAAATTTTTTTAGAATTTTAATATATCCACTAATTGTATTTTTGCTCTCAGTGAGCAAAATTTGCTATGAGAAAGATTTGCCTAACATTTTTTAAGTTAATAATTTGGTAATTACGAACTCCGATAACAAGTTACAAATTATAAATATATGTTTTTTATAATCAAATTAAATATTTAAATATATCGACTGATCGTGTACACAGCCAATCAGTTTACTTAAAATGTCGTGTACACAGCCAATCAGTTTAATTAAAATGTCAAGTTGCCCGGGCCGAGCCGGGCCACATGGGCTAGTCATTTATTAATTTCGTAATCATATTAATAAATGTACCTTTGTAAGTTCCTCGTCAAAATTATTTAAATAAGATAATTGACCATAGGTCTTGAAAATATATAGTTCAAATATTTTATATTGGGGACCCAGCTCTTGTAAATGACGATATATTTTGAAAAGCGGAAAAAATGTTTACTTTATGACTATTAATTAATATCAAAAAATTATTAAATTAACACCCACATTAATTTTTTAAGTGAATTTGGATTCTCAGGAATTTCACTATTATTGGAATATGTTAAAAACTTTTATAACAAGTTGCCTTAAATAACTTAAGTCAACACACTTTTGAGAGTTAAGAGCTAAATACATATGCAGGTATAGCACTTTTAAATTTATGGAAATAAATAATAAAAGCTTGTAAATAGAAACTTAACATCATAACCGTTTTTTTTAAATTTTTTATTTTTAGGTCAAATTAATGTAATTTTTTTAAACTGGTCTTACTTTACAACCCATATTTAAAATCGATGGTATGGCATTGAAAGTTTTTTTAACCACATAAGACATAATTGCGCTTGTGCATATTTTTATGTTATTTAATGAATTTATATAAAATTTATTGTTTCTGTTGCTGAATAAACAAAAAAGTATAAATAGAATAAAAAAAAGTCTATAGTTTAAAAATCCGAACTCTTGAAATTTTAATTAAAACATGTCTTAAATAATTTTGCGAAATAGGAGGTTTAACATTGAGGTATATTCGTTCCCACAATACAATTTGTGAACCATTTCATTTATTCAACGGGCTATATGCACTAATATTGACTTTTCCTAATTATATATAAACAAAATATTTTTTTTGGGTTGTTTTTTTTTATAATTTTGGTTACTGTTTTGAGATTGCAACTACGTGTTGACATCAGATTTAATTAATTCTATCTGTAAAAAAAATATAGATTAATTTTTTTTGTTATAGTAAGACACGCATTCCCAGCGTTTAAAAAAATGACCTAAAAAAATAAGACTAAAAACATCCTAATTTCAGCTGATGTTGCACTTTAAAATGTGCGTTAAAATATGATTTCTAAGCGGTTTCTCGCTTAATTTTGCATCTGCTTATGATCTCAAATTATAAATTATTTAATGACAAGATATAATAACCCAAAATATAAAAGATATAGACCATTTAATATCAAAAAACGCAGGAAGCATTTCAAGTTTAGAAATTTACCCTCCAGTCTAAAAAAGGATAATTCACAACCATCAGGAGTCCTTAATGGCCTTTTATTAAATCCTTTGTCTCTTAACAAGCTTCAAACAGAGGAAGCTATTTATAGAATTGGTCTAACAACAAATTTATGCATTAACTTTAATGAAGATAAAAATAAATGTTTAGAGCATATACCTTCAATTGCACATATAAATGTGCCACAACCAATATATAAAATTATTGATGAATACCAAAAAATTTGTCCTTTATTAAATTTAGGCTTGTGTAAATTTGATAATGATCTTTTTAAAAAAAGATTAGAGGAAATTGAATATGAACTTGATGAAGATGATTTGGAATGGATTTCTTTAATGGGTCTGATGAATCAAAATATACATGAACTAACCTTAGAATATTTAATTGACAGAATTGAAAAATTAACATATATTTACCAACTCAGACTTAAGGAATCTCAACACCAAAAACGACAAACCAAAAGTATATAATTTTTTTAACATATTTATTTCTTAAATCAAATTTAATATTTTATTTAGCTGAGCAAAAGCTTATAGATCTTGAGGCTATTTGTAGTATCTGCTTAGATGGCGAATGTTCAAATGTGAATGCTATTTTATTTTGTGATTGGTGTAATGTTGCAGTTCATCAAGAATGTTATGGAGTTCCATATGTTCCAGAAGGTCAGTGGCTATGTAGAGTTTGTTTAAGGAATGGTGCCATGTCAGGAAGTAGTAAACCTCTAAAATGTACATCTACAATGCAATGCATTCTCTGCCCTGACCAAGCTGCCCCAGCTGCTTATAAAGCAGTCAATCAATTTTCACCAGAAGGCCTTAAGATATCTACTATATGTCAAACAAATCCTTCTAATAGTTTTAAAACAGGTAAGGGCTTGTTATTAAATGAACTACTTGCTTTTAATATTATTTTAATTACCCTTTGAACCATAAATAATTAATTTACCTTTATATTTTTTAAGGGTTGAATCTGTTAAATAAAGATATGTGGGCTCATGTTGTCTGTGCCTTATGGATACCTGAAGTATCATTTGGTAATTATATTTTAACTTGTTTTGTGAATTTATTTAGAAGTATAAGGTAATAGGTAGTTTTAACTTAGGTGAATTTTAAATTTTAAAAATGCATAGTTTTACTTTTTTAGTATTAATGTATGGCAAAACAATATATTTTACCTTAATTTGTTGATTTTATAATACATTTTTTTGAATAATAGTATAACACTATTATTTAGTTCAAGACTTTAATCTTTTTAATTTTTCATACCTTTTGCTCTTTTAAAAATGATGTTACTATTTTTATTTCAGAATAAAGAGGAAATTATAAATAATTAATATTAGAACTTATATGTTCAAAATACTTAATTTCAATTATAGTTTTATTTATAGGACAATTTGTTTTTAATAGGTTTAGACACAACGTTTTTTACTACCCATGGATTTTTGCACTTGATTAATTAAAAAATTGGATGTTTTATAATAAAGTTTAACTAATATTTGTATATAAAAAATGAATTTTATTTTTTTGAAATATAGGGTGCAAATAAATTTTATTTATTTAATATATTGTCATTTTTCAAGTTTCCGAAATTTTCATGGTTATGAACGGAAAGAAAAAACAATGATTAAGACAATGTAGATTATTTAATTTTATATATGTCTATAACATATTTGTCCACCCGTGTTCTAAACTGGAATAATTACACTGATAAAGGTGTTTATTTGGTTTCCTATAAGTAGCAAGTAAATTTTAACAAAATGAACAAAAAAAATAATATTTAATATTTTAATTCATAAGATACACATTTGTATTTTTTTTGTAAAAATCATTTCTAGTCTAGCAACTTTTCATATAAAGATTTATAACTGTATTTGCTCTTTTTTATATTTTCTGCATTGTTATTTTAAATATAGGTAACACAGTATTCCTCGAACCGATAGATAACATCGATAAAATTCCCATGGCCCGTTGGCGCCTTGTCTGTTACATCTGTCGACAAAGAGGTGTGGGTGCATGTATCCAATGCCATAAAACTAACTGTTACACCGCTTTTCATGTTACTTGTGCCCAACAAGCCGGCCTCTACATGGCCCTAGAAACACCTGATTACACCAATCCTATTTTGTACGATTATTCAATCGATTTAGATCAAAAAAAGAATATTTTTAATAGTAATATAATCCATGACAATAATTATAATCAAATTCAAAGTAATTCTAGAAATTTGGAGGCTCTGTCAAAGATTGAAAATTCAATGATGGATGAAAAGGTGAAACTGTTATCAATTATATTTTTTTTTAAAGTGTCTCGTTTAAAATGAACTTTAGTTTTTTTTATTGAAATTTTTCTTATTTATTGTTACGAGTCACTTCGGAGCCATTTATTACGAAAATTGCTCTAGTTAATCGCTTAAAATGTTAAATTATATATCATGGGTTGTTTTATCCACGATTGGGCTCTAGCCTTTTATCGATTCTGGCGAATTAAATATCCCGTTTATATATGCCAAAGAAATAATAATTTTCATTTTTTTAACAATGAGATAAATTAATATTTTATTTGCTTATTTAATTCTGTAAATATAATATTAATTACTCATCTATAAACCATTATTTCTATAATATGAAGATTTTACATTGCTTCCCGTCCATATTTTATGTTATTATTTCTTATCTGTAGCTGTTACATATCTAATAAATAATCTGATTATTTTAAGATTCCAAACAGCTTCCAGGGACCTCTTTCACCTGTCGCCGTTCGTAAGATTGCTTATTGCGACGTACATACACCTGGCCACCTGACTGAAGAGCAATGGAGCAAGTCTTGGTCCATAAAAAAAAGCCCGCGATTTACACTACCCTTAAACGACCCCTATCTGGCCTATCTTTTAATGATCAATACCAAAAAAACATCAAAACTCCAAAGTGCATCTAATATGGGACATAGTCTAAACAAAAGGCAGAGATCTTCTATGCCAAATAAAGACAATTCTCTCGTTAGTAATGATAAAAATAATGGTAGCCCTATCAAAAGAGCTTCAGATATTAATTTGTTACAAAAACTTGCTAATAACGTAAGTTTGGTAGATAGGGCGAGAAGACTTATAGCTCAGCGAAGGACACAAAAACCAAGTGTGCCCCCGCCTATTGTCATCCCCAAACTCGACGACCATGAGTATGCAAACATTGTTATTAAACTTTCCTACATGCTTTTTTAACAAATTTTTTTTGCAATTTAGAACATTTTCTTTTCTTGACATTTTAAATTTTTTTTAATCTATTTTTTTTATTTTTTACAAATATTTTTGCTTATAAAACAAAAATTTAAATTTCTATGAATTATATGCATTTATTATATAATTTTGTTGTTTTTTTTTAGCTTGTTAAACCTCTTAAAATCTCAGTGGCCCACTTCTATTGCCGTACCCCCATCACACACACGAAAGAGATCAACTCGGGGCAAAAGTGCGGATAATTATACCGAACATATTTTAAGCTCACACTCAACACCAAGTGTTTATACCCAAATGGCCAGTCCTGCTACTAACACTACAGTCGATTCTGTCAATAGTCAACTACCGACCCTTGATCGGGATATATTAGCCAGTCGGCAATTAGAAAAACAGGCATTGATACAAAAGTAATGTTTTTATATAGGGATCACATGATTAACTTAAAAAAACGCATAATGCGCACCAAAACAGCGCCGAAACCTGGATTTGTAAAAAGTAGGGGAGGGTAGCAGATTATTTTTTCCACTTTCATTGTAAAAAAGTAAGCAAAAAATATAACGGTCAAATTCAAACACCGGACAACAAAATTAGCATCATTTAATATTGATCTTGGTCAAGTTCTTGGTGCTATGAATATGATATCAGAATTTTTCCCAATGCCTCAAAATTTTTGTTATTCAGGGTAAAAATACCATTTTCGTGTAGAGGTATTTTGAGCTTTCTAACGTTATAACCAAAAAAACAATAACAAAATTTAAAATCTATTTAAATGGAGGAAATGTTCATTAACAACTTAGGGTATGTATTTTGACCTTTTTAAAATTTTTTTACCCATTTTTTCACAAACCTTTCTTCATATATAAATTATTTTGTAAGCCAAACTATGTTTTCTTTGTACAATCAACTTTTCTAGTACGAACATGATTATAATTTTTTCCTAAATATTTTGGTTTTATGCAGGCAAAATAATTTATTAACTAAGCACCTGATATTAACAATATTAACACAACTTTATGTTCAATTTTGTCAATAAAAAATGTTTTTGTTTTTGAGAGATTAGGCTTAAAAAATCGCCCATTCGTCATTTCAATTAACACTAAAGGCGTTTCCAATGTTTTACTTAAGTTAAATTGGCAATCAATGATAAGCCGTTCCTGAGAGGAGAAAGGGCTTGAACTTAAATTTTTATATACTTAAGGGCAGTAGCCTGTACTAACGCATGCAAAAGGCGTCTTTAAAGCCTACTTTTACAAGTATTTACTCATTTAACCTCTAGTCATATGCATTGTTTCGCTAAAGAAAAAAAGGAAAAGCGATTAAATATAAGTCGCCTTTGATAGAGAGGGTTTTGGAAAATTAGACATTTCTCTTATAGGAAGAGCCTGATTATTAGGGTTATCATTAGATCAAAAGTCGCCAATTTTTGAGTGACACTTTACAGGCTTTCAAATTTAAAGCGCCCCTGCGTTATCTCATTTAGGCGGGACGAATTTCGCTAGAGATGAGGCAAGGCTCTAAAGTTATCGCTTATGGAAAAAAAATTAGGGAGCAATTCCAAAGATTTGTTTTTTTACCTTCTAAAAACTACAATTTCATGTTTAAACACACTATACAAGATCTTAAGCGAAACACTATAGAGAATGCGAAAAATACAAGTAGGGAAAATGACAGGTATGTGTATTAATTATACATGGAAATAAAAAAGTGCATATAGGCAGTAGGGTAAGTAAAACTAAGATGCGTTTAAATTTTTTTTTAAATATTTAATTTTTTTTGTTTTTGTAAAATTAGTGGTTTTCGTCATAAAATCCGTTTTATCTTTAATAACTTGAAAATAAATTGCTAATTATAAGTAATAACCCTTTTTAGATATGTTTTTTATTAGGAATCTAAATATGCCAATAGATTTTTTGGATTAATAATAGAAATTTTGTGGATTTTTTTCTGTACTTTGGATGCAATATAAAAAAATTGGAGGCATTGGGAAAAATAACTAAACCCGATATCCGAAAATTCTCTACAAAATCCTGTATTTATCGTTTATGTTGTTATTTTGTTGCCAACTGTAATACATTTGCATTTCAATCTATATTTTTGTTATATTTTTTTAGGGTATATAGTTATTGGAAGCTTAAGCGGCATGCTAGGAACGGGTTTGCCCTTTTAAAACGTTTCCAGGCCTCAATATCTGACGCAAAATCGTTTGATTTTAATAAAGTACTGCTGCTTAAATGTTTTTTTAGCTATTTCACTAAATAATTTACCCAAATAATTATTTATGATAATATATCTGATTTAGAATTAAATCATTGGTTTGCAAAACCTTTTTTTTTAATGATTTTTACTCAAATTGAAAAAGTAAATAAATTTAATATGTTAAAGAAAATATTTGTTTACTCCAAATCTTTTGTTTTTAATTGGTTTTAATTATTTATCGATGCTAATTTATAAAGGTCTATTTTTTTTTGTTTTTTATTTTTTTTTTGAATCAGTTACTTGAATGGAAAACCGAAGAGGAGGCTAAAATTGAAAAATATGCTAGAAAGACCTTTTTCCCCGAGCTACTTTGCGATTTTCTCAAAGACGCAAACAAACCATCTGTTAAACCGTCGTTACCTGCCAAAAGTAATTTTTTGCATGTAAAAACTTAACAAAAATAATGGCTAGAATTTTTAAGTTTCAATTTAAGTTGAAATAATTTGTTTTTTTTTCTTTCGTTGCTATTACATTTTGTCCCACTATTTACTTACTATAATTTCATTATTTTTCTATATCTATTAATAAACTTTATAAAGAAAAAATTCAAGTACATCCATCTCAACCACAAAAAGATGGTGGTAAAGTTCCTCGGCATGTCACCCAAGCTAACTTGACCCCTTTGCATAATACCAATAAACAAAAGTCTAGCACATATAATAGTGTTCTTAGCCTATCCTTATTACTTGCGAATGATCCCGAATTCGAAGCATCTCTTAAACCTTGGCTCAAACTTCGACAGGATTTGGAGAAAGCCCGACTTTTGATTGAACTCATTAGAAAACGTGAGAAAGTGAAGAAAGAAAAGGTAATTTTGTTTTAGTCTACATACATAATAACTTGTGTCGTTTTAAATTGTTACCATAAATATAGATTTTACATTTGTATTTGTCCATATGTTGTACTTTAAAATGTGCCATTTTACTTAGATTATTAATCATCAGAATATAACGGATAAAAGGATTAGACCTCTTAATTTATTCCTTCGCCAATTATTAGCCCTTTTGGAGCGATTGGATGTGGGCAAAATATTTAATCAACCCGTGGACACTACCGAAGTATCACTTTTTATTGAATTTGATGTTTTATTTATGGTAACAAATTATATGTAAATTGGCTTAATTAAATAATTTATGTAATAGGTAACTGACTATCTATCAATTATTACGAATCCAATGGATTTCGGTACAATGAGACATAAACTTGAGTCAAACCAATATGAATCCTTTGACCACTTTAACAAAGATTTTGCCTTGATTATTGAAAACTGTAAAACTTACAACCCTGAAGATAGCACATTCTATAAGGCTGCAATTAAACTTCAAAAAGAAGTAATGCTTTTTATAAAATAGTTTTTACGTGTTTTTTCAAGTGATCATAAATTTAAGGCTTTTTTAAAGAGATTTTTTTTTTATTCAGTTTAAATTCTGCCTTTTTTATATTTCAAGTATAATGATTGTTTAGTTATATTTTAGCATTTATAATCTTCAGCAAATTTTGAAACACGTGTTTTGTCTATGCATTTTAAAAACATTGTCTAAATTTTACCATTTTATATTAGTTTGTTTTACCTATATAAAGGCCAAAGAGTTGAAACACATATTAGTTTTTTTAAACAATTTATAAAAACATTTACTGCCAAAACATAAGTTTTTTTAATTGAGAACTTTATTTTTATATTTTCACGTAGTCTCGTAATGTTTTAACACTTGCACGCGAATTGACCCCTACCCCCACTTTCCAGCTTGCATCACATTCTTCCTCAAACATAAATGATGATAATGATCTCAAAACTCACGACTTATCACAGATTACTCCTCACTATACCAAAAGGTCAAGACTTTTTAACAAGAGCAAAGAACGGTCGAACACGGCAATTTCCAATACCCCTAAAAACCAGTCAAATATAAATTCTGTTGGTGGGCACATATTTGTCTTTATGTTTTATTGCTTTTGATGTTGGCTTATCACAGAGGCTGACAAATTTTTGAAAATATTAACGTGATCGGGCAGATCTAGGCTATATGGTTTGCTACCCTTTTTCGGCTTTTTTCCCCAAATTTAATTGTAAATTTACTATAAACATATAAAATAACAAAACACAATTAGCAAAAACTAGAAAAATCTTATTTAAATATAATTTACTTTATCCTGTTTTTAAATTCATTCATTTGGACAATATAACTTTGTGATTGATTATAAAATTTGATTTATACACATTATGGAAATACAAGCCTAATTTTTATTGGAATAAAATATATTTTTTGGTCTTTGGAGTTTTTTTATTAGGGGGTTTAATTTTGATTAACAATATTGGATCTCAAATAATCAAAAAAAATATTTTAAATCATTTCTTACTTACATTTTTAAATGATTCTGATGTAGCCTGATTAAAAAAAGGTTGTAATAAAGCACAAAAAAAAATTGCAAAATTGAAAAAAATATTATATTAATGGTAAATATTTACTCAACTTGAGCTGTAAACAAAAACAAACATATAACCTAAAAGTTTAATTTGAAAATTTAATATTTTTTGATTAATCATAATTTTTAGTCTTTAGTTGCAAAAAAATTTTGTTTTTTTTAATATTGTTTTAGAGATTGCTTAAGTAACGGAAGAAATGTAAATTGGAGGTATAGTAGGATTATCTAGATTGGTTAATGATATCTTCTTAAAATTGTCAACCTCTGTTATTACTACATTATAATTAACAAATTTTAATTATTATTATAATTATTATTTATATTATAATTATTTTATATAATTATCATTATTTATATCCAATGTTTTGATTTCTTAGATTTAAGCTTTAACATGTCTAGTTTCACTCATATATTCTAATTTTGGCTATAGGCTGTGCCTCATTATAAAAAAGTATTATTTACAATCCCTCCCCTAAAATTTTAAAACTTGTTATTAGAAGATGGCGCCGAGATGTTTGAATGCAAAATAACAACTGTTTTTAAATTTGAGATCAAAGTTGGGGCCCGAAAGCCAGCCCCGTGCCTGGTGGGCCGGGCCGGGCCTGAATGAAAAAAGGAATTAATGACCGGGCCGGTTAAGTTTTTTTCATATTACCCTACTATTATTAACAAAAACTAAATATAATATCAATGGTAATACTTCTACACTCTGTATTTTATTGAGATTAATTTTAAAACAAAATAGCTTGTAATAAATTATTTTTGAGCCGTATTTTATATTCGAGCCAAGCCTAAAATAGAAAAACCAAACTCCGCGTCGGGCCTTATTTGAAAAAAATGTCGGGTAGGCCGGGCCCGACAATCACGGCTCGGTTTAAACTCTAATTTAAATTCAAAAAAAACAGAAATGTAATAGGCCACGGCCATTTGGGAATGCTTCCTAATTATTTCTATTCAATAAAATTTAAAGGGTTTGCAATATAATAATTAATTATGCATATAAACAAAAAAAATATTGTTGCACAATTACATATTGCAAATTTTTTATTTGTTATCTTTCTTTGCTATAAAATTTGCTTTGACATTTTTAACATTTTTTAGAGCTCTTGCAGAAGCACGCGGCGATTGAAATTGAAATTGAAAAAATTAAACAGCTAATTGAACATGCCAAATCGATTGTCGAAGATGGTATAAACAAATTTTATAATTTATTTTAGACAAAATTAAGTTTACAATTTTTTTAAGCATACTTTATTTTATCTTATCCTTGGATTGTTTTCTATTAATTTATAATGACAATTGACAAATTTTTGAGAAAAGTAAATAACCGAGCATTAGATTGCTATTTTTTGATTTTTTAAAATTTAATTTGGGAATTTTTGTAAACCTGCTTACGATTAAAAACTAAATAGGCTATCGAGAGTTTATATAAACTAACAACGATTCTCGGATACAAACACACTGGTCTTTTAAATACAATAGGTTGGGCCGGCGCCGAACTTATTGATAGGAATTGGGTCAAATTGGGTCGAATACAATAATATTTTATCATTAATTACTATACAATTAGATATTATTTTTTAAATTTACCTTATATAATTTGTGTCATTAATGCAATTTGTTTAGTAAGTGTATCTCGGCCCAGGCGTAAGCAAGTTTAAACTGCTAACTAGCCAGGGCGACCAAAGAATTTGTTACGGGCTTTAAATTTATGCCCATAAAAAACTTTATTTTATTAATTTTGAAGTTTTTAAAGAAGTAATTTTTGTCATTTTTGTGACTTTAAGTGATATCCTGGCTTAAGAAATAATAAAAACGTAAAATTGTTGAGGAGAGATATATGGTTTAAATTATTTTCAATTTTCTTTGAATTTTGTCGACTCGTGTAATATGGCACCTTCAAAATGAAATGCAAAAAAGTAAATTTGTTTTCTGTTCTTTAGAAGCAAGGTTTTATATTTTAGACATGTAATATCAACTATCATTATACGTTTAGATATATAGATGCAAAATGTCATAATTATATTCGACTAACCAGATATTTTCTATAAATTTGCAAAATAAAAACAAGAAAAAAACAAACAAAGCGAAAAAAAAACATTATTTTTTATTCAAAATTTGACTTTAAATTGCACTGATAATTACTTTTGCAAAACAATAATATTTATATATTAGCGCTTATTATTCTCATATGTGTGATTATTAGTTCAAAGGACCAGCCAACTTAAATCATTGCGTGCTAAGTTATTGCATCAACACAATTTACGTTACCTTATACGCAAAAAGATGAATAATCCATTACCTGAACACTCAACTCCTTCTCAAGTCAATATTAAAACCAATCCCACAAATAAAAATAATCAAATAGCCGACCAAATATTAAATGCAAATTCTACTTTCACGGGATCTAATCAAGCCACGCAGTATCGTAAAAAAAGAGTTAACCGCACCTTGCCGAGTATCTTAAATTTTTTTTCTTGTTTTGTATTATATAAGTATTTGACATTAGATGTAAAACCATTCCGTAAAATTTATTTTCTTAGTTTGCAATATTTTTAAATCTTTTGTATGAGCTAATTTTAAATGCCAATAAATTTTTTATAGCTACTTCGCTTGTTCAAGACAACATCATTGACAAGACTCCGGTCAAAAAGCCTACAATGAATGTTAAATCAAAATCTCCTTTAACAGTTACAAACTTATCACCCCATTCGCTTAAACGTGCGAAACGGGATCCCAAGCATATCAAACACATTTTATATCCCCATCAACAAATTCAAAATATGCTTGTAAAATTTCCACTTGGACTAATTGATCACATGCCTGGTGAGCTTACTTCTGCAGCAATCACTCCTAATTTAAACAAAGGTAGGCTTACCTCATTAATTAATGTACAAATTTTTTTGGCATGTAAACTAAGTAATCAGATCAAGGCTACTATTATTTAAATTTTTATAGTGGTTTTACTGGTAAATTTTTTGAACCTGTGAAACATTAAATATATAAATATTAAAAAAATGTTATTAACACAAATGAAATTTAATAACAAAAAAAATATAAAAATTATTTTATATATACTGAAATGCATTTAACTTGTGACAGATATGATCGTCCTGACGGGCCCCAGCTTTTTATAAAATTTGAAAACAAGATATGGTCAATTCCACCTCAATCCAGCAAGTCCGGGAGGGGTACCCCTTTTGATTTGGCTGAAATTTTGCATGGAGGTAGTATCTAAGAGTATCTCATGATCTGGAAATTTTTTTTGACCGGAAGTGATTTTTGACGAAGATAGGGGCAAAAGAAATAAAAATTGCAAGGTAAATTTTCACATTTAATGCAACTTTGCGAGGTTATAAGTCAAAAAGTATTATAGCTAGAGACTTAATTTTTTTTTTATTTTGAAGAGGACAATAAGGGCTATCTTGCATGTCTTTATAATTTTAAAATTATTTTTTGAAATTTTACAATTTAGTAAAGAACATTCAATTTGATATAACTAAAAAAACCTATTTTTGAATTTCTTAAAAAATTGCTGAAATACAGTCCTTAGTATTCATTATTAATATGTGAACTCAAAAGTATGGGACCGACTAGAATTTTTGAAAAACTAGCCCATGTGGCCCGGCTCCGCCCGGGCAACTTGACATGTTAATTAAACTGATTGGCTGTGTACACGACATTTTAAGTAAACTGATTGGCTGTGTACACGATCAGTCGATATATTTAAATATTTAATTTGATTATAAAAAACCAAATTATTAAAAAATAAATAATTTAAAAAAACTTATTAAAATTTAAAAAGTTTTTTAAAAATATACATAAAAATTAAAAAAAAAATTTTTAACAAAAATTAATCAAATAAAATTGAAAAATTTAAAATAAAAATTCATGAAAAAATATCAAATATTTAAAAAGCTTTTTTTAAAATATACATAAAAATTAAAAAAAATTTGTCTAAAGAATTAAATTCCAAATAAAATTGAAATTTTTTTCAAAGTAATTCATAAAAATTATTAAATAATAAAAAAATTTATTAAAATTAAAAAAAAAATTCATGAAAAATGAAAAAAAATTTTTAAAAAAATTAAATTTTAAATAAAATTGAAATTAATCAAATAAAATTGAAAAAATATCAAATATTTAAAAAGTTTTTTTTAAAATATACATAAAAATTAAAAAAAATTTGTATAAAAAATTAAATTCTAAATAAAATTAAATCTGACATAATCCAAATATACCAAAAGCTTTAATAACTAATTATTCTAATTACAAATTCAAGTACTAATTCAGACTAAATCTATTTAATTCAATAAATTAAAATAGTAACATATAAATCCTTTAATAGAAACCTGTTTGGTAGCAAATATCATCATATCAAAGATCTGAAGTTAAAAGAAAAGAATTATTCCTATATACTTTCCTATGAAAATTAAAGCAAATACAGCCCAAAAAAATCAGTATTAAATCCAAAAACTAACTCTGAATGACTTTCCGACAAATCAAGACTCAAAGATCCTAAAATTTATACTAAATGATTTAAGTTAATTGTTAAAAAACAAAAATCTAAACATACCTTCAAATGTACGGGGTCGACAGTTTGACCGATAAAGTTGTACGGCTTATAAGGGCACAAATCATATATTTAGGCATAATAAGATTAAGCCAATTCCGGGGCTCATCACATGCAGATCTTGCATCTGGGAGTAAATCACAGTTGTCTTAAGGTACAATTATTCAGTATAATATTATTTTACTAAACAAAGGGGGTCCGGGCCCGGACCACTTTGGTTAATATAATAAATTAATATAAACATTTCAAATAGAATATATATGTATTATAAATAAAATTTAAATTTTACGTATTGCCGTATTTTTGTACCTGAAAATATATGGCCCAATTTTAGCAAAACAAATAAAGTAGCTATGTCAATCACTTTATACCACGATAAAACTATCATTAAGGAATAGGATAAGACAAATTTTGATCGTTTTGGCGACCTTCTTGTGTGTTAATTTAATTCGTACAGAGCAACATGATTTCCAGGGTTTGGCGCCCTAGGTCTTTCACACCGCTATAGCTGAAGAGCTTCAATTTGCATAAATTTTAAAGACCTATCTTGCTTACATATATTATGGATAAGGACGTTTAAAAAATATTTTTTAACTACTCTTTAAGACCGAAATCCCAAAAGGTACATTTATGTACCTTTCGGTACGGGGCCGCTAACTCGGCTCCTATGGGCTAAAAGAGTCTGAAATTTTGAGAAAAGGTAAAGGACTATACTATTATGATTCGATAAAAATTTAAGAAAAATCTGTAGTCAGAATTTTTGTCAAACCGATCCCGAGTGTAAAGTTTAAATTTTAATCCCCTGTTTAACCTTAAATATCTCGGTAACAGAAGCTGATAAAATCTCGAAACTTTCCAAAAACGTGGGCAATATTATAATAATTAACCTAAAAAAATTTCAAAATAAAACCTTACCATTTAAAGCCCTGAGAGAATTTCGTCGTTTAAACAAAAAATAAAACTTGCTAGTGGATAAAAATACAAATTCGACATTCCTAGGCACCTTTTCGACAAACGATTTTTTTTTTATCGCTACTGCTCGAAAAAACTTTTTAAAGTCAGGTACACCCACCGGAAGTCTCGATCGCTTCCTAATTATCTTTCCGCACACCTTCTCAACCTACCCTACAAAACCACACCTCACACGTCGCTCAACTACAAACCATCTCCGAGATCTAGCGTAGCAAAGAAAAATCGAGTTTGAAAATTGTATAGTAGATTCAAAAAAAAAATTTTTTTTTTGATTTTTAGACAAAAATTTGCTCCCTGTACTATATTAAAATATTTATAAGTGCCAAATTTGTTTATATATAAGAAGTTAGACATAGGGGCAAATATGTTAGGCTATAACAGTTTTATTAATTTGATTCAAACTATTGTCAATTTTGGAAAGAAAAGGGGAACTTTAGAACAAAAAAATTGGTAATTTTCAGTATTTTACTCCTATCTTCTAAGCCGACTTTCTGGGTCACTACCAAACCAATTTGAAAATTTAAAACTGCATTTTATACATAAAACATCACTATATAACATATATTTCCCCCAACATTTTTTAACGTACCCATAGCTTTTTATGAAATAAAAACCAAAGTTTGCCAGGTTTTTTGAAATTTTAAGGTGTAAAAAATAAAAACTTAAAATTTTTATGCTTATATATGTTAACTTTTACTAGTCATTTTTAGTTTGATGAACAATATTAGAATATGTACATAATTTTCAATATTTATCCTCGGCAAAATTCAAAAAAATTTGTTAAATTTATTGGATAAAAAAAAATTTAAGAGGATTTTAGAAAAAATAATAAGGTTAAAAAACTTGTAAAAATTAATTTTTTTCTATTAATTAATAGTTTTTTAATAAAACAGCCTCAACAACGTTAAATCTGACAAAAATAAGTAAAATAGAATATATTTGGCCTATTTAAAATATTATGATTTAACAGATTTTCTTTTTTTGATTATCAACAAACTTAAAATAAACGTAAAAAGTCAATTATTTTATGAAACATAGTTATATGGTTTTTTGATATTATAACTACATAAAAGAAGTCAATTTTAGGGTTAAACAACCTTAAAACCCAACAATTTAAGTTCCAATTACATTTTAGTTTTATATTATAGACGCACTAAACCTATTAAAGAAAGAGGAAATATTACTATTACTTGATTCTATGGGCATATAGATTTGGGCATTGACCTAAAGTTTTTTATAACTAAATGCGTTCCTTACGAGTTTTAACACAAAAATGTGTTTTAATAAATACATTAAATTACAAATTTAATAAAAATAATGAAATGATTTAATAATCTCATTTTTTTTATAATTTACCTATCTAGTCCTTTAAGATTTTCTATACATAACATATATATTATTTTTTTAACACTTTAACAGGCAAAATATGACTGATTATATAGGTTCTAGATATTTTTAGATAATTTTGCCAAAATAATAAAAAAATAAGCTTGCACAGACGAATACAATCTGCGTTAGTTTTTTGACACCTGAAAATTTGCTGTTTTTTGGCAAATTTAGGTATTTTTATTGTAGAAGCGTCAAAATCGAGTGAAAAAAGGTGGGGCTATTATATGTTATTAAGCAATATTTTATCTATAAAATAAATGTTAAATATTAAAAAAAGGTTGGCTGGTTAACCAGAAAGTCGATTTTGAAAACAGGCAAAATTTTCACTTTTTCGGTTTTAAGGTTCACTTTTTCATTGTAAATTTAATAATGGTAGTAATTAATTAAATCAAACTATTATGGTCTAACATAATTGCCCATATGTCCTGCTTTTGAAATACTGTCAAAATAGGCACATTGGCATATTCTAATATAATAAAAAAGTATAAATGTGTCCCAAAATTAAGTGCAAAAAATTGATTTTTTTAAATTTTGGTAAAAAGTCATGCCGGTCCCAAACTTTTTAAATCATATATTTATTAACATTATTAAGGGCCATATTATATAAATTTTTCAGAAAAAAATTCAAAGATACGTTTTTTGAGCTATTTGTGTCTAAACTTGACTTTAATTTTTTTTGGTAACTTAAAAAAAAATTTTTTTAAATATTTTTTGCATCTAAGGTAGCCCTTATTTCGATCTTCAAAATAAAAAAATTATGACTCTAGCATACTTTTGATGATACATGCGCGCAAAGTTGCCTCAAATTTTTTTTTTGCAAAAAATGAAAAATATTTTGCTCATATCTCGGTCAAAAAATCACTTCCGGGTCAAAAAAAAAATTTAGGTTTTTATCAGCGTCCTAGGACCCTACCAGTGTACCAATTTTCAGCCAAAACTGAGACTCTCACAGGGAAAAAGTCCGTTGATTTGAGGTGAATTGACCA
>CM060245.1:21929745-22158751 GCA_030555515.1 Acutogordius australiensis | reverse complement strand
TATACATTTTCATCTTTACAATCCATTTTTTAATGTATGATAAATTAAAAAAGCTTTAACATAGATATGTTGAGGTTTGTACGGACCCAACATAGTTAATTTCGATGGTACATACTAAGATATACTATAAAAGATTATATTGTAAAAATATAACTGTAGTTTTTAGATGTTCTTTCTTAGCACTTTTATTTATGCTTAATTAATGTTTGTCTAAATTTTTTGGATAAGGAAACTAATTTTTCATTTATAAATTTTTAATTTTTCGGGTGAATATAAGCCAAATTTTCATTTAATAATATTTTTTGTGTGAATTTTTTTAGAATATTCTATTTGACACAGTTTATGCAGTTAAATCCCTTTTTGCGAATTTAAATTTGTTTTTAGAAGCTTGATGGCAAAACATTTTTTACAGCCCAAATGTGATTTTTAGAGCTTGGTATACTTTATTTTTAGTATCTTATTATTTCAGATGAAAAATTGAAGAATAATTGAGGTTTTTTTTGTTTTGGTAGATTCAAGGTCGCAAAAAATGTCATTTATATTTTGATTTTTTTACGTACTCGGATATGTTATGCCAATATGGACAAATAGTTTAATCATTTAGGGATAAGCGAAACATTGTATATTAACTGCGTTTTATAAACTCCCCCCGCACCTTTATCAATTTTTTAGACCTTATATTTGATTTCTCTATTATATATTTTAGAATTTGGAATATTAAATTAAAGTTATGTAAATATCTATTTGAGCTTATTACCTATATTATAAATATATTACAGACGACTTATCAAATTATCCACATGAAAGAATAGTTAACACACCAATCAATGTCAAATTGCGTAGCATCATTGACAAAATAAATAATGATCCAGATTTTGATTCAGAAGATGATCAGATCTTGGGATTATTGACCTACAATGGATCTTCCAATAAGGCCACCGATGGTAGCGTCCTAAATGATTCCACCCCTTTATATGTTGTAGTTAAGGATATGAACACTAATACCCTTACTACTGCAAACAGCATAAATAATTTTAGTTCTGTACCTAACAAATCACTGCATAGTACAAATTAATATATTTATGAATTTAAAATTCCCATTGATTTTATATTTTGTCAAAATTTTAATTTAATATTCGTTACAGTTTTAAATTTTATAATACAAAACGTTTTAGTTATTACGTAATATTATTGCATGCTTCAATTTCTTATTTATTATATAGAATTACCCATATCTGAAAATCTATTTAATCAATCAATGCAAATTATTACCAGAACGTCAACGTCTTCCAATTTTTATAACCATCAATCCTCAAATATTTTTAAAAAGTAAAAAATTATTTATGTGAAGATAGCTTTTATTTGTTTTTAAAGGAAAATATTTTTTGTTTATGATTTTACTTTGCAATTTTTCAATAAACTGCTAATAACCTTTTGCTAACGCTTTGATTTAGTTTATCATCATAATCATTGTGTATTTTAATAGGCAATCATTAGACTCATCCTATCATAAAACTTCAATTGTGAAACCATATGTGGAATCTCTGTCATTACCACTCTTACAAGGTACAATTAATTATAATATTTAATGAATGAAACGAATATTAATTTAATATTTTGTTTCATTATAATTTTTTACATCTAATTAAAAAAATATTAAACATAATATTGCATAATACAATTAATGTACTTTTTTTAATTTAGTCTACAACAATTTAAATGATAATGAAGATATTGATGTACCCTTGAAAATTGTAGATAATCTTGTGACTTCTGAAATTATGTACCAAAATTCCACTGATAATCATAATTTCCCGAAACCAGCTGTATTAAGTCCTAACTCTGAGCCCGGACTTGCCCACTCTCCTCAACCTTTATCAACCGTTCCGTCGAATATTGTAGCTAATGGACTCGTTTTAACCAAAAAAATCGAATCTCCGGCTAAAACAATATTAGATATAAATAAAATTGATATAAACTCTATAATGCCTATAACATTTTTGGATAAAACTCAAAATTTCCACAATAATGATAATAATTTGGGCATTATCAAGTCATTGCCTGATAACGATTTTGGATTATTAAAGGATTCATTTTCCGCCATCCGCCCACAACCGATTAAAGAAAATTTTCAAGTTTAGTTGAGCATGCAAATACCTATTTTTTTAAATGTTTTATGTGATGTTTTAAATTAATCTAACACTGTTGAGGTATATGAGCTAATTTTAAAGATCAGACCAGCCATCTTTAAGATTTTCTAACCTGTTTACCGTTTTATCAAATCAAACTTTGTCAGCCATCTATAAACATTGAAAGTTTTTGAAAAAATTGTAAAAAAAAATACAGAAACAAAAAAATATTAAAAAATGTTATCTACATATAATCAGCTAAAATGTTAAACTTTAAATAATAATTTTATTTCAAAACCGCTTAAATGTCGTGTCCTATTTAGGTTAGTATGTTAAAAAAAATTTTTTTTTTAATTTCCTCTTCAGGTATTTTCGTGGTCGCAATATTAGTCAATCAGGCCCACTTTGGCCATTTTTTCGATGTCTATCTAATAGCCGAGTTCTTATCAAATTTAGGAAAACGCAAATAATAATATTCGATATAAGGTCATCCTAAATTATTTAATTGAAGTGTCATATTGATTTTTGTCGACATGTGATATTAGAAGATTTGCAAAGGATTCATCGATGATGTATTATCTAGTTGGAAATAATATTTTCATCCCCTTTAAAACTTTTTAAATAAAAATGAAATTAGTCTTAAGTCTTTAAGGCAAATGGTAGCATTTTTTACGAGTTTAGCCTAAATAGAAAATTATTAGTGTAATATCATATTTTAATAATTTCACATATTAAGTTTTTTGTGAAAAATAAGGTAAAGTGGATAAATAAAAAAATTCCAGCTTAACAAGAGGTCACCTGACTCGCTTTTCATAACCTTTCTAATTTATATATTTTTTTGTGTTAAAATAAGCTTGTTACGAATTATGATTTTAAAAGAAGAAAATGTGGACAAGTTTGAATTAATTATGAGGTAGACGACGTAAGATTTATACATACATAAATGGTCAATTAATGTAAACAGATGGGCATTTAAGATGGATGAGTCGGTCAGCTTTAATAAGGGAATTTTAAGCCCCACCTATGATATAAGTAATTAATACACTTAAAAATTTTTAATTTTGAAACTAATAGCATTTTCACTCATTTATTCCCTCCATCTACCCTAATTTGCAAAATATTAATTGATTGACCTCTTGCTAATGCATGCAATTGTAGGTAAATATAGTTTAAAATTTGCTTTTTTTAAGCAAAATAAGTTAATTATATTTTTTGATACAAAACATTTTAGAAAATCAAAAAGAACTTATAATATAGATATAATCTTGTTTTTGAAAATAATAATTTAATGCCCATTTTTTTAAATTATATATATTTGTAAAATCGTTTGCTTTCCACCCTATTATTAAGTAAGTTATTAGCAACATAATTTTACGCAAAAAATCTTTAATGAAAGAATATATGAAATTAAAATTTATTTAATGTCTTATCACACTTGACTTAATTAAAAAACATGACTTTTCTTTTTTTGCTAAACAACCTCTAGCTTGCTTCAGGTGAGACTTAAATGTTTGGAATGAACATAATAATATTTAAGTCATACTTCTGTGATCTGAATTTTGCAGGTTGTTGTCGACCTGACTTATTATCTTACACTATATTTTAATAAGATATTGACTGACTTTTTTGTTATTTAGCTATATCGTGCTCTGACTCCCATCGAAATAGAAGACGACTAATTACACAAGCTCCCTAACTATTTGCTTTCCCTTGAAATCATTAATTAGAAACATATTAAAGTTTTTTACATGGTAATAAGCCGATATTTTCAACATTAACAATGTATATTATTAATTATATTTTTTATTTAATCACTTCTATCATCCATTTAATTATTATATTTATATTTAAACATAACTAGGTTGGTTCATACATGTTTTATATTTTTATAGAGTTATAATTTAGTAGTTGAAAAAAATTCAAAATGTTGTTAGGATTAGATATATACTGATGAAAAATAATTTTCAAAAATTTCAATTATAGCATATTTTTTTTAATGTTAACACAAAGATTATACGATATATATGACCAGCCTAAATCAATACTCCGGACTTCGTTTTACCAAATATTTACTATGCTTCAATAAAGTTATTTACATGTTTGTGTCCTTACTGATATTAATGATTTTAGGTCGAGATTATATTCAGCTAAGAAAATTACTAACTTGGG
Organism: Acutogordius australiensis; assembly: GCA_030555515.1. NCBI lineage: Eukaryota > Metazoa > Nematomorpha > Gordioida > Gordea > Gordiidae > Acutogordius > Acutogordius australiensis. The sequence continues at coordinate 22,154,453 of CM060245.1, read as the reverse complement.
TTTTTTGGGGGGGAAACGGTTTACATATTAGCTGTAATGACTTTTTCTCCTAAAATAAATATCAATTTAGTAAGAGTAAAGATTTTTATTCTGAAGCCTTGCCAATTTAATATTTAGTCATCGGGACCACGTGTAAAACTTTTTTTAACGCAAAATCCTGGAAGGCTAGCTTAGTACATCAAAAGTACACTTTAAATATTGATTAAAATAAAACATTGGAAAAAAAATTTTAAAATGTTACTTAAAACGCAGGGTTATTTTAACGCTTTAAAACTTTCATCAATATAGATCAAAACCAAAAACTAAAAAAAATATGTTTAGAAAATTACTTAAATACCAGAATTTCATACGACAAAATTTGCAAAAAAATATAAAGGATACCTAAGATATTTATTTAAACCAAAGCCCCTTGATTATTACTTAAACGTATACTCTTTAAAAACTAAAAAACTTGTTTATAAAAAATCTTATGACGCAATATCATTATACATTCCGGAAAGCAACAAAAATTGCCTAAAACATCAAAAGGACACGTATCGATTAAAACTAAAGGCAAAAAAATTTGTGGAAAGGTACATAAAACCAGGGATTGATATTCATCGGTTTTTTTCCTAAGAAATTTAAAAAAATCCCTACTCGATAATTAGTTATGGGTACTTAAAAATACTCGGTAATTAATAATTTCAAAAAAATTTCTCGATAACTAGCAATAAGTAATCGTTACAAAAGTTGTAGGTACTCTCTATTAGTAGGAGTGTGAGAATGATTTCAAGCTCTATCTACATTCAATATTACAACAAATCTCACCAACCTCTGAATCAAGTCCAGACGTATAATGAGCTAAGTAATGAGTAATTAAAAACATCTACTCAAAAATTATTAATTAGTAATTATAAAAAATCCCTCCCTACTCGATAACTAACTAGTAAAAAGTGATTGTTTCAAAAATTTGAGTAAAGTTATCAATTCCGGCTTAAAACGCAAAATTCATGGCAACGGAAATTGCTGAAAACATCATATGGATATAAAACATATTGGTTGAAATCAATTGTCAATAGGTAAATTGAAAGTGGCCTAAATTATTGATTAGAGCCAATGCAACTTTTTTTTTTAATTTTTTTTAATGTATAACAAGTTCAAACGATTATTCAAATACACATAAAAGAATATAATCTAATTTATTAGTTTATTTTTTTTAAATGTCGATTTGTTTAACCCGCGAATGGTAGGGTCAGATATTTGTAACGCTAATGCTATGGTAAGGTCCATACGGACCCCAATTTTAAACCTCTATAACTTCAAGAGTTTTTAAGCTATGATCTTTATTTTTATTATCATTTTGAAGAGAAATACGTGCTCTTTAATTATAGACGAATATAAGTTATCATTAATGAATATTGCAAATTTTATTTAACTCAAAGTAGGAAAAAATCTGAAAAATTGAAATTTTCATTTTTCTATACATTAAATAAATCATGTTAATAAATTAATTGTATCAACATTATTGATCAAATCGTGTTTTTACGTCTAGTAGAATATATTTAGAGAGTTTTATTAAAAAAATATTTTGATATATAAAATTATTTTTGGCTATTATTTACCATAAAAACTAGATATTTTAAATAAAAATAATTAGTTCATATACAATACAAACATTTTGTATACTTAATAATTAAAATTATTTAAAATGGTTGCAATTATTTAAGTTTAAAATTTAATAGAGGCAATAACATGGTTTTCAACATTGAAAATGAGAGGGTGGGGTCCATATGGACCTTAATTCAATTTCTGAATTCTAAACAAATTTTGTTATTAGGCATAGACCAAATATTAATTACTAGTTTTGTATATTATATATTTAAGAAAAAAGTCACAAAAATTTAGCCCACAATATATAATATTTTTGAATATATTCAAAATTCAAGATGCGCTGGGGTCCGTATAAACCCCACAGTGCTAATCGCGGTTTAAAGTGTCAAAAAATGTAAAAAAGGCCAAATTAAAGCTCTGCCTGCCCCCTTAGTCAAATATTTATCAACCTGGGAATTAAGTATTTTTTTAATTTAATCCAATGACCACTAATTAAGTTCGTTCGGCCTAATATTTATAACTGTATAATTGAAGTTTAGTTTACATACGTGTGGTATGTACATACTCTGGCTCTAAAATATCTAACTGAATAACACGGGACAACAAAATTTGGACGACCATAAGCATCTATATCTACTATCGTTCTTGGTCATATTTGGTGCTGATTACGAATTAAAGTTGCCTTATGTAGGGTATATTTACTGAACAATGGTGGTAAGCCAAATTTTTTGGAATATTTAGTTCCCAATTAATTACAAAATTTTTACAGATATAATTTAATCCAAAAATAGCCCAATTTGCTAATTGGCCTGCCTGGTGAGTTAAATTAGATTGTATGAAAATAAGAATAACAGCCATTATGATGTATCATTAAGTTTCTATAGCCGACTATTGTATATATGTCAGCGCCCAAACGCAATATTACCCCGGCGGATTGTCTGGACTTGACCCCAACATCCAAAGCTTATATTCCGCCGGCGGAATATTATTTGGCGTAAATTCAACGTCCAAAACGCATTTTCGCCGGCGGAATATTGTCTGGACTTGACTTCAACGTCCAAAGCCATACCGCCGGCTGAAGATTTTTTGGCGTATAGTCAACGTCCAAAATACGCCCAATATTGTTTGGACTTGATCTCAGTGTCCAAAGTTTATATTCCGCCGGCAATGTTGCACAATTTAAGGGACAAACAAACTTAATATGGTTAATTTTCAAATATCGATGATTAGATTTTTTTGATTTTTCATGCTTAGATTATGAAATGTCTAATGAATAGGGTTTAAATTAAAATTAGGGTTAAGGGCTAGAATGGCGTTTAGGATTATAGTGTAATATCTTAAAAGCATGCAGACCCAAAGATTTACAGGCGCAAACGTGTATTTAGGAGGGCATTATTGTAAGCGCTTAGCTTTTTTAGGTACACTCAGGTGCGCTAATGAATTTTAATAACCGCGCAACTTTTTTTTATAGTTAAAAATGGGAAAAAGACTTTTAAAAAACACTAAGGTAATTCAATAATGCGCCTGTGACTTTTAATGCACTCAGGATCCTAGCCGCAATATTAATTTAAGGAAGGTATTAAAAAAACTAAAGGTGCCTTAAAACGCGTAGTGTGATTTTAGAGAGCGCGTGAAAGACTTATAAAATTGTGTAGAAAAAAAAGTTAGGGCTGCGCACAGGTTTACGACTTTTAGGAACACCAAAACGATTAAAATTTTACACCTTTTAAGCCTTATTTAAACTCTCTCATTCAACCCTTAGGGTTCCTTTAAAACCTGCTTGGCCAGGCCTTTAAAGTAAGGAATTGGAGTTGGGGTATGATGTTTATTTTTAAATGTCTGCAAATTTTGTCCAGTAAACAAACAGAAGGTGAGGCTATCAACCAAAGACTAGAGTTAAAGCCTAATTTAAATGTCCCATTTAGAAGTTTGCTTAATTGTTCTCAAATGTACCTGAGAGAGCCAAAAGATGCGCTTTGTCATTTTAGAAAAGAAAAATTGTAAAATGCTTGATATTTTACTATTATTTTTACCTGTGAAAAGGGAGTCCAACACCTACCAAACTTTGAGTTGCTATCTTATAAAATTTGTCTAGCCCTCATGTAAAATTTACCAGTTTAAAAAAACTACATTATTCTGTCTCTACTCATATAGAGTTCAGGACAATGAAAAACAATTCGAAAACACGCGGATCAGTTAAGATCAGCCGACGGCCTTGAAACATGCCCACCTTCTTTTTCGAGTCCAATTGAAGTTGCCAAGGATGAGCGGCGCTACCCATCCCGTATACGCCATACGCCAGATCGACTTCAGGTCGGATATTAGACACAAAAGGTGACAAGTAATGTAACGATTTAAATATTCCTATGCAAATATCATCTATATCATCCACACGAAGAAACCTTCAACTATGTATTTGGAAGATTCACATTCAAAAAATATATCATTCTTTTTACTATATATATCCCGAGTTATTTAATAATAATTAAAAATCTATTTAGATAAATAAAACTACTTCTTTAAAATGTTTCATCTACAAAAAAATTACCATGGATCATTAAATGATCCTAACTACGCGTTGATTGATTCACTTTGCTTGCCAATCTCAAGAAAAAACTAATGTTCTTCGCCAGATATACCTAGTAATTGCTATATATTTGTTAATAAAAATTGTTAGTATTTATAAACACACTCTGAAATAGGCCCTTTAATTATATTAGAGCGTAACTAGGGCATGTCAAAACTCCGGAATTCGGGAAGGAGTTCGATTCAACGGGAGTTCCAGGGAACTCCGTTTTAAAAACACTCCCAAAAAACGCCCCGGAGTTTTCCGTTTTTAAACTCTGGGGTTTTTTCCCGGAAGTTTAAAAATTAACATTAGCCCATTGGAAATGTTGGAATTGTGTAGTTTTTTTGTCCAAACTCATTTTTTATAAAAATAAAGTTGTAAATAAATGCAAAAGCAGCTGATTATGCAAATATCTCACATTTATAATGTTATTAATTTTTTTTTAATTTTATTTATGAGACTTCATATAAACTAACTAAATAATTAAATTTATGTCTACATAGAATTTTAGTCGATAATTTTTGTATTTGGTGGTAATTTTTTATTAGACGATTTGTACAACTAGTATTTATTGAACTATGGTAATTTTTATCAAATTTGTGTCTGCTAACGGTGTCAAAATTGTCGCAAATGCATTTTATGCATTATAAAACTAATTTTTTTTTTCGATTTTTTTTCTTGCTGTAAAATATAAGTAGTTATTTGGTAAATTTAATCCATTTTTTCATCTTGTGATAATGTCATCAAATTGTCGAGCTATTTATGCATTATAAAGCTAATTTTCGATTTTTTTTTCGTGCGGTAAATATTGGTAGGTTTTTTGGTAAAATTATTCCACCATTTTTAATTCTTGTGATAATGTCACCAAATTGTTGCAGATGCATTTATGTATTATAAATCTAATTTTATATCGATTTTTTTTTCTTGTGGTAAAATACAAATAGTTTTTTGGGTAAAATTATTAATTTTTAATCTTGTGTTAATGTCGCAAAATTGTCGCAAATGCGAATAACACTGGACAACAAAAAAAACAACTTAAACGATTTTTTAAGGATTTTGTAGAGAATTTTCTTGCGATAACGATCCCGGGTTTAGTTTTTTTTCTAAGGCCTCCAATTTTTTTTAAACCGCGTCCAAAGTTTAGAAAAAAATTCAAAAATTTTTTTTTACTATTAATTATACAAAAAATCTGTTGGCATATTCAGATTCCTTATAAAAAAACATATATAAAAAAGGTTATTACATAAATTTTTAGAAATTTACTTTCAAGTTATTTAAGATCAAAAAACAGAGTTTATGACAAAAACCACTAATTTTACAAAAATTAAAAAATAAAAAAAAAATTAAATTTAAATAAAAAATTTAAACCCCTTACGTTAATAATGAATGTTTTCGTGATCTAAATGTATTTTTAAACTTTTGTTACTACCCATAGGTTTTATGATATAGAAGCCCAAAATACCCCAAAAATTGAAAAATCTCAACTTTGACACCGAATAACTAAAAATCTGAGGCCTTGGCTAAAATTCTGATTTCATATTCGTGATCAGCGCCAAAAACTTGACCAAAAAACATAGTTGCCATAAATGTTGCTTAGGGTCTTCCAAAATTTGTTGTCCAGTGTAATTTAATATTAAAGGTATTTTTCGATTTTCTAGCTCGCTTGTGTAATTAATAATATATTTGCTCGCCCCCCCCCCCAATCTGCTATCCGGTCCAGCCGGAATTTTTTTTATATGGTCCGGCAAGCCGGCCCGAAAATTTTATAAAAAAGATTTTGATTTTATTAATCATTACAATACTGAATGTATAAGTAATACCCTTATTCGTGTAATAATATTAATCACTTTTATTTATATTCAGGCCGGACCCGTTATAAATTTCAGCTTAGTGATCAAAATTCCAACTACAGATTATAACGTACAAATCTGACCCAAAATTTTATGCTCGGTCTGTTTAATAACGATAAAAACAAGTATATAACATTCACCCACTTTTAATTTAGGCTTTTTGCCGAAATATTCTTAAGTTTCGCTAAAAAAATTTATTAGGGCAGACCGGGGCAATTATGAGCCTGGGGTAATTATGAATTTTGATGTTTTAAAAAGTTTTATAATTGGTATGATAAAACTGATGATACAAATAAAATATATGTCCTAAAACCAATATCACCAAATTTTTATACCCCGGTGGTCAAAACTATTTGAGTGATATAACAAAATATAAATTATATGCCTAAAAGTTAAAAAAAAATTCTTGATTTTTTTTGGAATAATTTAGAAAATTAATTTTTCATGAGATTCAGGAAATTATTTATTGAAGTATTATGTCATTGAATTATGCAGTAATAATTTTTATATTACGCTTTTTAATTATATATCTTAACCCCTAAAAGTTAGTGACAGGCCCTGGGGTAGAAATGAGCCAAAAATTGTGGGGTAGTTATGACCCTAGAAAGAAGTTTTAGCCGCAGCCATTTTAGCAAAATTACACGTGTATTAAAGAACCATACAATAACGCATTTTCTCTACATACGGTCTGGTTAGGCCCAATCGAAGTTCTTTAAGAGGAGAAAAAATAGGGGAAATATCTTTACATAATTGTGAAATTTGAAACGTCAAAACATCTTTAATAATTTAAGATAGTTTCAACGAAAAATATTTCTAATTTATAAAAAAAAGCTTTACTTAGCGCCATCTACAATACTAAAAGTAATTTTTTTTTAGAATTTTTTAGACTTTACTGGTTTATGTCAGCGCCCAAACGCAATAATCCGCCGGCGGATTGTCTGGACTTGACCCCCAACATCCAAAGCTTATATTCCGCCGGCGGAATATTATTTGGCGTATAGTCATCGTCCAAAACGCATTTTCGCCGGCGGAATATTGTCTGGACTTGACTTCAACGTCCAAAGCCTATATACAGCCGGCGGAATATTTTTTGGCGTATAGTTAACGTCCAGAACACATTCTCGCCGGCGGAATATTGTTTGGACTTGATCTCAGTGTCCAAAGTTTATATTCCGTCGCCAATGTTGCACAATTTAAGAAACAAACAAACTTAATATGGTTAATTTTAAAATATCGATGATTAGATTTTTTTGATTTTTCATGCTTTGATTATGAAATGTCTAATGAATAGGGTTTAATTAAAAATTAAGGTTAAGGGCTAGAATAGCGTTTAGGAATATAGTGTAATATCTTAAAAATATGCAGACCCAAAGATTTCAGGCGCAAACGTTTATTTAGGTGGGCATTATTGTAAGCGCTTAGCTTTTTTAGGTACACTCAGGTGCTAATGAATTTTAATAACCGCGCAATTTTTTTTTATAGTTAAAAATGGGAAAAAGACTTTTAAAAAGCACTAAGGTAACACTGGACAACAAAAAAAACAACATAAACAATTTTTTGAGGGTTTTTTAGAGAATTATCTTTTGATAACGATCTCGAGTTTAGTTTTTTTTCCAATGCCTCTATTTTTTTTTTATCGCGTCCAAAGTTCAAAAAAAATTTACAAAATTTTTTAATAATTTTTCAAAAAATCTGTTGGCATATTCAGGTTCCTTATAAAAAATATATTAAGATTATAGATCAAAATTATTAGCAATTTGCTTTCAAGTTTTAGGATCGAAAAACGGATTTTATGACGAAAACCACTAATTTTATAAAAATTGAAAAATAAAAAAAATTATATATTATAAAAAAATTAAAACCCGTTAGGTTAATGTTTTTGTAATCTAAATATACTTTTAAATCTTTGTTACTTCCCATAAGTTTTATGATATATAAGCCCAAAAAACGCCAAAAATCGAAAATCTTAATTTTGACACCGAATAACTTAAAATCTGAGGCATTGGCTAAAATTCTAATTTCATATTCGTAATTAGCACCAAAAGCTTGACCAAAAACAATAGTTGCCATAAATGATGCTTAAGGTCGTCCAATTCGTTGTCCAGTGTAATTCAATAATGCGCCTGTGACTTTTAATGTACTCAGGATCCTAGCGCGCAATATTCAAATGTAAGCCGGTATTAAAACGCGTAGGTGATTTTTGAGAGCGCGTGAAAGACTTATAAAATTGTGTAGAAAAAAAGTTAGGACTGCGCACAGGTATACGACTTTTAAGAACACCAAAACGATAAAAATTTTACACCTTTTAAGCCTTATTTAAACTCTCTCATTCAACCCTTAAAGTTCCTTTAAGACCTGCTTAGCCAGGCCTTTAGAGTAGGGAATTGGAGTTGGGGTATGATGTTTTAAATGTCTGTAAATTTTGTCCAGTAAACAAACTGGCCATAGACATCCCTTAACAATGTTTTGGACTCTGCTGGTATATTTTTTTGTGGACCTATTAAGAATTCAAACATTTTAAAAAAATAAAGAAAGGTTGGATCTCATAAGGCTCAATATAATTTCAGATATGAATTTTTAATCCCCTGCCTATATTTGAAAGAATTTAAATTATAACCCTAAAACTTATTAGGAATAACGTGACCGAGCAGTGATATTCCCGCCCAACCCTTCTGGAATATTATAACTTAGGCCTTGCCCGCCCGTGTCTCATTTTTTCGTTTTTGACCCGGCCTAAATACATAAACGCCACGGAAATTTAATAATAAGAGCTATAAATATTTTTATTTGAAGTTTCCAATATACAGAGTGCAGATGTATTACCTTTCATATTCCATCGACAAAATGCTTCAATGGCTATTTATTTTTCAACGCCAAAAATGGTTAATTTGGCGCATAATTGATCTCGTTAAAAATCATAGTGATGCTGATTTACTCATAACAAAAAATAAAAATTTTGTCAAATCAACCTTTTTTAATCAAAATTACCCAAAAAATAAGTTCCCGATAAAATAATCATACAAAAAAAATTAGCAATTTTTCTTGTGGTATTAAAGTTTTTCGAGAGCCTTCCTCCACCCCCCCCCACCTCCATAGGGGGCGCTTGTCCGTTAAGGTCTTGCCTTTTTTAACCAAATTTAATATGGCCCCAGGCATCATAGAAGCAGACTCATTAGCGCGCTTGTGTTACAAAAGGGCAAGCGAGAATGAAACATTAATAAGTTGAATTTCAAGCATGTTATGCTGATAAGGCTTTTTTTTAGTATTTATTGTGGCAGATGTTTGAATAGCAATCTGCGTGGAATATTAACATTGAAAATGTTGTTATCTTACCGTACTTTCTATTACACCTCATTTTTCTCCAATATTAACATTAAATATTTATTATACTCCTAAACGGGGAAAGGTATAAGTAAAACCTCAAACCAATTTTTTTGTTTTTTTTTATTAAATTTTATAAACTTATAACCTTAAATAAAAATAAAAAAAAAGAAATATAAATATTTGAAAAAGATTGAAAAAATGAGTCATATATTATGTTTATAAATTTCGACTCTTAGAATGTGGGGCTTTGTGATGGCTTGGTGGTCACCCATCCCACTACCAAATAAGGTTAGCGTTGCTTGACTTGAGTTCAGAACATAATACTTGCAAGCACTTAGGTCCGATATTTGGAAGAGCTGTTAAATTTATTTTTTTTTAAATTAATGCGTATGTAAATTTTTATTATTTATATAAAAAATTCTCAGCAATATTATCTACTAAATTTGTTGTGTTTCGAACTCAATTTTAGCATTTAGCCTGTTATAAGTCGTGCATGTTTAGGGCTTTAATTCGGAAAAAAGCAAGGCCTTAACAAACAAGCTGCCGCCTATAGGGGTAAAAGGCCTTACCTTCTGAAAACTATTTTTTGTATGATTGCAATTTTATCGGGCACTTATTTATTAAGGGATTTTGATTAAAAAAGGTAAATTGACAAAATTTTTAATTAAAAAAAGGGGTATTTAACGTGTTAAGACAATGGTTAAATCAGAATCACTTTGATTTTAAACGAGATCCTGAACCAAACTCAAACAGTAATTTGGCATTGGAAAATGAATAGCATCGATATGATTAACAATTTATAAATTTAATAGTTCGTTCAAACTTGGTTTATTTATTTTAACTGTACAATATTATAATGGATAAGGTATTTTATTAAAATACTTTAATGTTTTATAAGCTAGGGCTTGAATTTATTTAATTTGTAAACAATAATATTCCGCCGGCGGTATATAGGCTTTGGACGTTGAAGTCAATTCCAAACAATATTCCGCCGGCGAAAATGCGTTTTGGACGTTGAATATACGCTAAATAATATTCCGCCGGCGGAATATAAACTTTGGATGTAGGGGTCAAGTCCAGACAATCCGCCGGCGGAATATTGCGTTTGGGCGCTGACATTTATAACCAGTAAAGTCTGATAAAATTCTAAAAAAAAATTCCTTTTAGTATTGTAGATGGCGTTAAGGAAAGCTTTTTTTTATTGATTAAAAATATTTTTCGTTGAAACTATCTTAAATTATTAAAGATGTTTTGACGTTTCAAATTTCAACCAATTATGTAGTAAAGATATTTCCCCTATTTTTTCTCCTCTTAAGGAACTTTGATTGGGCCTAACAATCAGACCGCATGTAGAAAAAATCCGTTCCTGTATGGTTCTTTACAAAACTTTCCTTTACTTTTACCATTGGAATAAGGGATAATCGAAACGATTAATAAGAAATAATAAATTTTTTTAGCGGAAGTAAAAAAAATTTCGGCAAAAAGCCGAAATTAAAAGTAAGTGAATGTTATATACTTGTTATTTTTTATCGTTATTAAACAGACCGAGCATAAAATTTTGGGTCATATTTGTAGGTTATAATCTGTATATGGAATTTTGATAACGCACTAAGCTGAAATTTATAATGGGTCCGGCCTGAATATAAAAACTAAAGTGATAAAGTTATTATTACACGAATAAGGGTATTATTTATACATTCTGTATTGTATTGATTAATAAAATCAAAATTTTTTTAACTTATAATAAAAAAATTTCGGACCGGCTGGCCGGACCATAATTAAAAAAAATTCCGGCTGGACCGGATAGCAGATTAAGGAGGGGAGGGGGGGGGGCGGGCGAGCAAATATATTATTAAATAATCAAGCGAGCTAGAGAATCAAAAAATACCTTTAATATTGAATTATTCGCATTTGCGACAATTTTGCGACATTAACACAAGATTAAAAATTAATTATTTTACCAAAAAAACTATTTATATTTTCAAGAAAAAAAATCGATATAAAATTAGATTTATAATACATAAATGCATATGCGACAATTTGGTGACATTATCACAAGAATTAAAAATGAAGTAATTTTACCAAAAAACCTACCAATATTTACGCACGAAAAAATTCGAAAATTAGCTTTATAATGCATAAATAGCATTTGCGACAATTTGGTGACATAATCACAAGATGAAAAAATGGATTAATTTTACCAATTAACTACTTATATTTTACAGCAAGAAAAAAAATCGAAAAAAAAATTAGTTTTACAATGCATATAATGCATTTGCGACAATTTTAGTGACACCGTTAGCAGACACAAATTTGATAAAAATTACCATAGTTTAATAAATACTAGTTGTACAAATCGTCTAAATTTCCAATGGTTTAATGTTAATTTTTAAACTCCCGGGAAAAAACCCCGGAGTTTAAAAACGGAAAACTCCGGGCAGTTTTTGGGAGTGTTTTTTAAACGGAGTTCCCTGGAACTCCCGTTCGGACTCCTTCCCGAATTCCGGAGTTTTGACATGCCCTAGTTACGCTCTAATATAATTAAAGGGCCTATTTCAGAGTGTGTTTATAAATATTAACAATTTTTATTAACAAATATATAGCAATTACTAGGTATATCTGGCGAAGAACATTAGTTTTTTCTTAAGATTGGCAAAGTGAATCAATCAACGCGTAGTTAAGATCATTTAATAATCCATGGTAATATTTTTGTAGATGAAAAATTTTAAAGAAGTAGATTTATTTATCTAAATAGATTTTTAATTATTACACAGGTCAACAATTTTTTGAGAGTTATTAGTTAACTACAGAGATCAAACCTGCCATATTAGGGAATATCAAATCCGTTTACCGTTTTTCCTAATCAAACTTAGTTAGTCAGGTATAAACATTGAAAATTAAAAAAAAAAGGTCAAAAAGCCAAAAAAGATTCAAAAACAAAAATAAATTGAAATTTTTTTACTGCATATTCACAATAGTTAAACTGTTAAATTTAAACTTCAAATAATATTTTCATTAAAAACCGATAATATTTCGTGTCGTATTTAAGTTTGGACGCGAAATATTTTGTATTATCTAAATGCCGATGTAAGAGCTTGATATATTAAAAAGATTTATTTTTTATTATTTGTGATTAAAAATATTTACAAGGGATTTTTATGTGCAAAAAAGATCTTTAAATTTTTTCTTTTAAGGGTAAATTTAGATCTGTGAATTTGGTCAAGAAAGATCATTTTTCGTTATAGACGGATCTAAAGAGCCAAAGACGGAAGAAACTAAGGAAAACGAAAAATATATGAGATTAGGCCATCATGGGGATGCATTCTTTTATGTTTTCTTAAAATTCACGCTTCTGACATAGATATTTGTTGACCTGTGTTATTAAATAACTCGGGATATATATAGTAAAAAGAATGATATCTTATTTGAATGTTGAATCTTCCAAATACATAGTTGAAGGTTTCTTCGTGTGGATGATATAGATGATATTTGCATAGAAATATTTGAATCGTTATGTGTCTAATATCCGAAGTCGATCTGGCGGATGGTACGGGATGGGTGTTTAATTTTAAAAATTTAGAGTTTACTCCTAGTGGGGCATTGCGGCCGGGGGCAAATCGGCCACATTATCATTTTATTTTCATTTAATATTTTTGATTTGAAAAATTTACATGGTGAGAAATTATAAATTAAAAAAGACAAAAAAGGTATGTGATTATTCTAAATGGACCTGATAAATCAAGTAATATAAATTATTTTATTTTTAGGGAAAGTGTGTATCTATGATATCAAGGATTTTAGATATTCCTAGAACAAATTGGAGTAGATTTTTGAAAAATAAAGACCCAAAATCTTGTGGCAGAATGCCAAAGACATTTTAAAAAACCTTTATTGTCTTTTAGATGAAATAAATAGAGGTGGCCGAATTGCCCCTACCTAATGGCCGTAATGCCCCATGCCTGACCGATTTACCCCATTTTTTTATTTTTATTAAAATTCAAATAACTCCAAACTGATTCAATTTTTAAAAAAAAAATTTTATTGTAAAAAAAGGTGCCCTGCATCTATAATTTGGTATAAAATTTTTTGTCCTAGCTATGATATTTCATTTTCTAGAAGACTCTGAATTTTACCTGGCCGCAATGCCCCAGTCTCCCCTAGTATTTTTTGATTTTTTAACCTTTTTTTCTAAAATTTTCAATGTTTATTACTGACTAACTAAGTGTGATTAGGAAAAACGGTAAACGGATTTGATATTCCCTAAGATGGCAGGTTTGATCTCTGAAGTTAACTCATAACTCACAAAAAATTGTTGACTTGTGATATATAAGTATAGGTTACAATTGAATTTTTTATTTAAACCCTATTTATCAAAATTGTTATGTTATGTTAATATTTTTTAATTTAATTTTAGGTTCCCCGGTCAAGAAAATTTTAATTTCTTTACAACATGTTTTTAATATAGAATCTTCATCTATTTTTATTGTAACTATTCTATATTCGTTATAGGTTAGATCAAACATATTATCCATTTTATGTATTTTTATGAAATTTCATTAATTTACAATATATTTATTTTAATTATGCGAGAAATAGGTGATTAACTTTGATGAAATATTTAAAATAATATTTTACTAAATTGTTATAATAAATTATAAGTAAGCAAGCTCGCAAAAAGTGACTTTTTTCAACCGGTCCTTATAGTTTAACTCGGGCATTTAAAAGTAAGATATCATGTAGACTTTATTTACAAATATCTCAAATTCTGTATGAGTTTGATTTGAAATATTAATTATTAACTTGATCCGAGCTTATAAAAAATTATACACATTAAAAAATTTAAATTAGTTAAAAAAAACGTTAATTTATTTTAATAAAAATATTAGACATAAGAATTCAAATGAAATAATTATAAATCACTGACTAATAGCCAAAATAATAAATATTTTTGGAGGATTAAATATTTGTTAGCTAAAATATGAAATTTTTTTTGGCGGAATATGATTTGGACGCTGAAATTAAGTGCAAACAAAATTTCGCTGGCGAAACGTTTTGCCTTGTGACTCTATAAGTCAAGTAATCTTTCGCCGGCGGATTACACAGGTCAGCATATATCAATGTTACAAAATGGTTTATGAAAACGTAAAAGCATGCATCTCCTTGATGGCCTTATCTCATATATATTTTCCGTTCTTAGTTTCTTACGCCTTCGGCACCTTAGATCCGTCCATATAGTAAAATGGCCTTTTTAACAAATTTTGCGACCTCGAGAATACCCTAAAAAGAAAAAAAGAATTTTTTTTGCATACAAAATACCTTTGTAACTTACATTTATTATCTCAAATGAGAAATAAAATTTTATCAAGCTCTTACATAGGCATTTAGATAATACAGAATATTTCGCGTTTAAACTTACATACGACTCGATATATTATCGGTTAAAAACATTATTTGAAGCTTGGATTTAACAGTTTAACTGTTGTGAATATGCAAAAAAATTTACTTTATTTTTGTTTTCGAATTATTTTTGTTATTTTGACATTTTTCAAAATTTTCAATGTTTATAGCTGATTCACTAATTTTAATTAGAAAAACGGTAAAAGGATTAGAAAACCCTTTTGATTGCAAGTTTAATCTCCGTAGTTAGCTCATAACTCTCAAAATTTTATTGACCTGTGTTATAGGCTGTCGGCGTTGAGGCCAAGTTCAAACAATACTCCGCCGGCGAAATATAGCCTTTACAATGGGGGTATGTGACTAGCCTATTATAAAACACCTATAACAAGAATATTAAAAGATCAAAGATATAATTTGTTTTTATTTTGTAGCATACATCAGAACTTAAATATTGGTAAAAATAATATTAAGTTGATTATAATAAATTCTATTAATCACAAAAATAATTTCAGTTTACCATATTCGATAATTGTAATAACTAAAACACAAAGTAAAGATAATTTTTTACTAATTGCCATAAAATTAACCTTGTCAATTAATTTTTAAAATTACAAAGTTCTCCACCAATATCTATATGCTGCTTTAAAACTTTACTTTATTTCTGATAAAAAATTTTATATTGCCTTAAAAAAGAACTTCTAGAAATTTTAATCATAAGAAACTATTTATAAGATATCTAAATTTTGAGTTGTGCTGGGTAATACATTCACTTATGCAACGGCGGGTTAAAGTAGCTTGTAAACTTGCCAAAAACATCTAAACCAGCTAGGATTACCTAGGCTTTAATCACGGCAGGTTTATTCGGTGTAAAATGAACTACACGAGTTCATTTTACACCGAATAGACTTTTACACCATTTTACACCGAATAGTAATAACGCTTTGCAACATATGTATTATATTTAAATGATGGTTTTCTTATGTAAAATTTAATGAGGATTCCAAATATGTTATTTAATTTTGTCTAACTCTATTACTTTTTAAATAAATGCGATTTTAAAATTTTATTAACTATATAAATTAGCATATATGAATTTTTACAAGTTTATTGATTATAATCGACCAATCTAACATTATGGAACGAATTTCATTATGTCATTCGCAAAACTATCTCTATCTTATTATTTCTGTTAAAATATAAACAAATAAAGCCCAAATGTTAGTTCGAAAATTTTATTATAAATAGATGTATTGTGAGAATTTAATTTATAACTCGAGTTGCCGAGAGGCCAGAGTTCGTCTCTCCAGCCTATGCGTGCCCCGGTTCTATTCCCTAAGGATACATTTTTTTAAATATTTTTTTAATATAGCCTGACTTAGTTTAAATACTAGCAGTTCTTAAAATGTTATTTTGAACACTTAAATGTTGTTATATTTTATCCCTGAAGCTGCCTGCACTTTTAATTTATTATATGACCCATAACATTACGATATTGATATATATATGGAAAATAAAATAAATTGTAAAAATGATGAAATTTTAATATATTTTAGACTTTGAGGAGCAAAATCCCTTTTTTAAAAAACATCCATTATATATGTAAGAATTCATACTCATCGCAGTTGTAGTAGGATCTTTATTTATAGTTAATTAAAAAAAATTAAATGAGTGAAACAATTTATATTAACATATTAATTATAAATTAAAATAAAAATGCCGAAATTATTATTATATGAGAAGTATGTGGCTCACCTTTTATAAAAATTAACATAAGAAGCGCCTAAATCTACAAGTTGAACATATACAAAGTTTCCTAGAAAAGGTGTCTTTAAGTTATTGACAAAAAAATAAGGTTTAAAAAAATTATAATATAATATCATCTTAATTACCTAAAATAACATAAAAACATTGGAACTACTAAATCATTTTTAACCTAAGTCAGGAAACACTTGGGTATGTTAAAAAAAATTAAAAAAAAATGTATTCTCAGGAAATAGAACCGGGGCACGCATAGGCTGGAGAGACGAACTCTAGCCTCTCGGCAACACGAGTTATAAATTAAATTCTCACAATACTATTTATAATAAAATTTCCAAACTAACATTTGGGCTTTATTTGTCTATATTTAAACAGAAATAATAAGATAGAGAGTGTAGTTTTGCGAATGACATAATGAAATTCGTTGTATAATGTTAGATTGGTCGATTATAATCAATAAATTTGTAAAAATTCATATATGCTAATTTATATAGTTAATAAAATTTTAAAATCGCATTTATTTAAAAAGTAATAGAGTTAGACAAAATTAAATAACATATTTGAAATCCTCATAAAATTTTACATAAGAAAACCATCATTTAAATATAATACATATGTTGCAAAGCGTTTTTACTGTTCGGTGTAAAATGAACTCGTGTCACCGAATAGACCTGCCCTTTTACATAAAAAGGCAAATAAAAAAAATGCGAGAGTTTTTTTTGGCTGGCGCATGGCTATCTGGCGTAGAGATTTTATAATAATTTTTTGAAAAAGAAAACCAAATAAAGCATACACGTTAATGGATTCAAACTAAAAAAAGTGACGAAAAAATTCTTAATAAGAAAAATGAGAATTCCATATTTACAAGCGATTGCGAGTTTTTTTTTGGCTTTCGCACGGCTACCAGGCGTAGAGTTTTTATAATCATGTTTGTAAAAAAGAAAACGATAGGAAGCATGCAATTGTGACAAAACTTCTAATAAGAAAAATGAGATTCAAATTATGGGCGATTGCTTTTGGCTTTCGCATGGCTACCGGTCGTAGTTTTTATTATCAATGCCTAAAAAAGAAAACAAAATACGGCTTGCGCGTTAATGGATTTAGGGACGAAAGAACTCTAATAAGAAAAATTAGAAAGCTCAAATATGCCAAAGGTGATACGGCTACATAAGTAGAAATGATAGCAACTACATCTTTAACATATTAGCCCGCCCAAATAACCTGAGCACAGAATAGAGCCAACATTAAACGTCACAATTTAGACGAACAAGATTCCTCAAATAAAATAACGTGGAAAATGACCCTGAGAAAGCTATTCCTCTAAGGCAAAAAGCGAAAATAACAAAATAAAAAATTTTACATTTTAGATGTTTTTTCAAAAAAATATTTATATTTTAGGTTAGTTAAATTATTTTTCAATGAATTTTTATTCGAATGTTCTACTGTCCTAAAAAAACAATTGACAAAATTTATATAAGGTAGTATGGAAAAATATAGAATTCCAATTATTCCAATTTATTTCTGTTCTAAGGGCACGTGCAAAGTGAGTTTTTATTTTCGCAAAATTTTGAAAATTCTGAAAATTTAAAAAATTTATTTTTTTTTCAAAATTTTTTCAAAAATATTTTATTTCAGAAAAAGCATTTTATGTGCATATATTATATTTGACGACTTTTTCAAAATTTGCGTTTTATTACAAAATAAAATTTTTCAAAATTTTAAAAATTTCACGAAAATAAAAACTCACTTTGCACGTGCCCTAAGCCAAATAAAATGTACATTATTTTTATGAAAAACCTAAAAGCACTATTCTTCTTTTAAATAATAATGATAGTTTTCGTGTTAGGTATAGAGGTTTGATTCTACCGTACAGTTTGCGTTATAATTATCTCTGCTTGTTGCGGCCTAAAAAAATTCATTTTTTTGTGGCATCCTATAACACTCGGCTACCTCTAGTATATTTCCTTCCATGTTTTTACTAGCAAAATAAAATTTTATTCGTCCTATAACAAGCTATGCTATTTGCTACTCAATGTAAAATTCACAAGTAAAAAGGGCTAATAATAGTTATTATGATTATTTTGGAGTTAAATCAAATAAGCACCGCTTAAAAAAATTTGTTGAGCTATTTAATATTTTACCAACCAAAAATGTATTTTTGATAATAATAAAAATCAAACCTAATTAATTTTCATATGTTCCTGTTTTTAAGTCTATTTTAGTAAATCTTTTATAAATTTTGATTTCACATATTAGAAAAATATTGTGAAAACAAATCAAACATAACTTATTTATTGTAAAAGCAATATATACAATATATGATCATAAAAAAATTAACTCTAAAAAAAGTAAAATAAATTAAAATATGTATAATTACAAAAAAATACTGTAAAGGATCAATTATTAAACAAGAGATTTTATTTTATAAATCGTGTTAAAAAAATAATTAAAATATGTTTATTCATTAAGCAATATATATTTACAAAATGCATCTCTATTTTTTTTGTTAAAATTGAGCCGTTCCCTCCTAAAGGGGGAAAATCCTCAAAAACGGGATTTTCTTCAGGCATCGTTATCTCGTTATTATGGGCTCCTTGCAGATCCATTATGATGTTATACAATACAATGTCACATTTGACTAAATCAATTAAAAACTTTTTGCAACAAAGTGTGAGAGTCATAAGGTGTCTGAACCTGGTACTCATTATCTTGAAGGTCTTTTCAACCGAGCTTCTAACAAAAGAAATTTTGTAGTTTAACGACGCTTGTTCAAGAGTTAATGCAGCACTAGAATATGGTTTTAACAACCAAGTTTTTAAGGGGTATGAAATAGCGCCAGCAACGACGTATGGGAGTGAGATTGTAGAATTGGGCAAAACACGTTGTTTTGGAAGTTTGGTAATGGTATCGGTGATGGGTTTAAAAAAATGTTCATAAGCAAACACTTGTTTGTCACTGGCATTTTCAGAGAAATCCACTTGGGCAAATAAGAATCTAAAAGATTGTTAAATAATTGCTTTAAAATAAAAACAACTCAAAAAAATAATCAAATTTAAATGTTAACTATGTCACCCTGTCAAATTTCAATAAAATACGTTTAAAAATGCAATACTACATAACCAGAAATTAAATGATTATTATATATTTATGAGGAAAATGCAGTGAAAATATTCAGCACATATGATAATTTGTTAAGTTAAAATTTTACAAAGAGCCTTTTTCTTCAAGCAAAAACTTATTTAAAATCCCCATTATAACTGTTTGACTGCAGAATTTAATAATCAGGTGATAGTTACAGCATACCCTCCTTAAAAAGTTGTTTGACTCTATAGATTTAAACCTAGTTTTAAAGTTAAAAACATAGATAACACACTAACAAAACATTTCACAAAAGAAAGTAAAGCCAGATCTTATCTGCACTTTGTATATTATTTCTGTAGAAGGAAACTGCTGTTAACACTTTAGAAAAAGGCAAATTGTAATAAATTCATAACTCTATAATTTAAAAAAAAAAATAGACAAAACAGCAGTTACAATTCCTTTTACTGAAAATGTTTTGCTACATAACAAAAGCCAAATTGAAAAAAATTTATAGAGATTTCCATAAATAAATTTGACCAACAAAAATTTAACCTAACTGAATTTTAAAAATAATAAAAGATTTTAATTAGCCATAGAATAAAGATGTCATAATTGCACCCAAAAGTTAAATTTAATTAACATGTATATTAAACTTGTCAAATTTCACAATAACTCCATTGAATTAGATGACAAAGAGGGCCGCAATAACACTTTTTTAAAAATTTGATCTTTATACATTAATTTAGTTTCATTCTCACATACACAGTGTATACACTTAAATTAAGATTAATTGAATAAACTAAGTTCTTATTTATAGTACACTACTACCTAAATTACAAATTCAGACATATGAAGGTTGTCAATAGATTTTAAAAAAATTTGATAATTATATTTAGTAAACAAATCTTTTTCTTTGAACATCAAATTCCCTAATTATAAACATTAGATAGTCCTAAAACCTCATATCATAAAAAATTTCTATTTACCTACTATTATTATCAGAAATGCATTGAATCAGAACAGAAGATAATTCTTTATCATTGTAGTAAAGGGTCCCAGATTTAGAATATTTTTGATTCTTATATGCTTGCCACTTATAGCCCCTATTATGTTGGGAAACTTTGTTTTGTGGTAAAATCTTTCTGCAATCTGTTCAAATTGTTTGTTTGAAGGAGGACTTAAATGTTTTGTAGAAAAATTTTCATATATGCTTTGAGTTGTTTGGGCAATAATGGTTGAAATAGTACTGTGTCCCACATTTGCAATGGTTGCAAGTTTCCTAAAACTTACTCCTGTAACCAAATAACTAAAACTTTTATAAAAATTTGTTACTAAAGCGTTATCATAAGTCTATAATATAAAAGAATATAATTTTTAGGCTTTTTTGCAAAATCATCAGGTAATCCATTAAGAATATAAATAAATACATTATATTTTATGTGAAAAACATCATCAAATTTTTCAGGATATAAATTAACATCTTTGTACAATTTAGGAAAAAAAGTATCCTCATTATTTCTACAATATATAATATATATAATACTTTTTTCCCTGCCTAGGATTTTTTTTTCTTGATTTTGTATTTTTCAATAAAAAGTTAATTTTTGGCTATCCATTAAGTTAATCATTAAAACAGTAGATTCCTCCAAATGATCTTGTATATATTTATATCTATAAGTTAAAAAATATGTAAAAGCTTTAATAATTAAAAAATAAACCTATATAAACAAAACAAAAACACAATTACTAATATACTATAATAATTTAACTTTCTGCTTAGTTAGACATCAAATAATATTGCAAAATTTAAAAAAATATATAAATCAAAAAGCAAAAATTAAGATATTCATAACAATACCTAACCTTTAAAATTATATGTTAAAATAAAATTAATTCAGGATACTTAATGTCTTCAGAAATTTCGGACGACTCCATTTATATATCTGTTAAAAATAATATTTATTGTCCATATAAGCAACAAATATAACTGCAAACAGGGTTTAAATTTGAAAATAGGAATTGTATATAATTTAACAAAATTTAATTAAACTTTTTTAAGGCTAAGATCATATATTTAACATACACTCAAATCTATGGTGTTTCTTATTATTTTTTTTAAATTAAAATATAAGTGCCTTTATTTGATTGAATTGTATCTCTGCTCTAAAAAGCAAAATAGCGCAAAAAATAAATCTTCATAATACAGCAAAATCCTTAACCAAATTAATTAGTTTACATATATCATATATATGATGATGGCATATGACTTTAAAATATTTATAAAGGGTGATAGTTCTTGAACAAAAAAAAAGCACAAAATTTTTACCCCAAAAATTGTACAAAATGACGTCATTTTTATAAGAAAGTTTTGATTACCCTTATTTTTATAAAATATATTCTATGGTACTAAGAAAATGTTAATACAAAATTAAAATGATTTAAGGTTCTTGTATATACATTTTAACTAAATTTTATTAACCTATAAGTAAATTTGCAATACAAATGCTACAGTATAATTTTTTATAACCCAATTAAATCCTTTTTTTAAAAGAATTATCTATTTTTTATTAATTAATATAAAAATACGAGAATTTGTATACACGGAAAAAATTGATTTAAATAAAAAATAAATTGTTAAATTGTTAATGACAAACAAATTGCACGTATAAGTTTTCAAATAAAACAAAAATTAATATTAAAATTAGATTAAATGAGAAAGCACATGTTACTAATCTTTGCTAAAACATATTTTATAGTCCATAAAATATTTAGGGTTTTATTTAAGTCTCATTCTGTCAATCCTTGATAAACAAAAAAAATAATAATTTTATATGAATTAATTTTAACCTGACTTAAAATATAATTTTTTGCCATCTAAACTTAATTATAATTAGCCATGACATTTGAGCATGCTTTTAGGTGGTGAATGTATGAAATTTTATGAACTCATGCCATCTGAATATTCTATGGGTGAGTTTATTCATAACAATGTTGGCTTTGATGGAGTTATCAAAAAAAAGTTGTATTCAATTAAATTGTATTATGTGTAAGATATTAACTAGTCTTCTTGATACAATTATAGGGCACGTGGAAAGTGAAGTTTTGAAAAAACAATTTGTTATTATTATATTTACTTAAAAAATAATAAACTTAGATGAAAATAATCATATTAACATCTATTGACTAAAATAAATAAATTATTTGGCACAAACTTATATGACTGCAGTTTAAATTTTTATTAACCTTTTTATTTGGGTCATATTTGACACACTGATTACGATCAGTTTTTCGAATTTCCAGCTCGCTTTTAGTTTGAAGATATTTGACATTCAAAGTTCAAAAAATGGCCGTATATATTTTTATAAGCAGCTGACTTTACTAATTTAAATTTGGATTAAATTTGAATCACAAGTACATGTTCTATAGCTCTGATAAGGCAGATCTTAATGTGAGCAGAATCAAGGTATAGGGTTAGGGTTAATATTAGATAAGGGTTGTGGTTATTGTTAAGGTTAGGTTTCATAGGTTTAGGTTTTGCTTAAACCTAATCACAACTTAAACTAACACTAGCCCTAATTTAACTCTAACCCTAAACATAATGCCCTAAGGCTAACCTAACCGTAAAACTAACCTAACATAAACTTAACTATTAACCATTAGGAATTGCCTGGATATTACTATTAATCAATTATTTATATTTTTAGTTATTTTTTTGTTTAAAAATGTGGTTTTGTCAAAAAAATAAATATATTTTGAATTCTCCTCACAGACTAAGGCAGCATGCAAAGTGTGAGTATTTATTAAAAAATTTTTAAAAATTTTATTTTGTAAATGCAAATTTTTAAAAAGTTATTAAATTCAGTGGGTGTGTTCAGACTTCTTTTGTTTCTAAATAATTATAAAATTTCTAAAATTTGAGTTTTTACATCAAAAAATATTTACATTGTTTTAAAAATATTTTCTAACACTCAAATCAATTGCTCTAAGTGTATATAAAAATGTTGATAAATTACTCTAAATCTATATAAATATAGCTGATAATTATTACAACATGACTCTTAGATAAATTCTAATCCTCTTAATTATTTTTGACATTAAACCAATATTTTTTTTAGAAAAATTTTAAATATTTTAATGAAGTCTGAATGTGTGCTCATAAGGGCACGTTTAGACTCATTTCATTTTTTCCCACAATTTTAAAATTTTTTCAATTTATTTTTTTTTCAAAATTTTTTTAAACTTTTTCAGAAAAAATATTTAAACGCTTGTTATTCAGAATGACGACTTTTTGTTAAAATGCATTCAATGTCAAAAAATAAAAATTTTAAATTTTTTTTTAAAAATGAAATTATTCTGACGCCCTAAAATAGTTTTTCTGAAAAAAAATTTTTGTCCATGATGCACAAATATGTTCATTTTCTTTTGCCTGGCAATTTTTTTTATTTCATTAATTTTATTTCCTTATCTTTGAGATGGAGTAGGTATAGAAATTTATTGCTTCTTTTCCTTTGCTTCAGTATTTATCATAATTCAAAAGACTTTACTCATTAAAGACTTCTGTTTTAGTCATATTTTTAATTTTTAGGTAAAGCCAAAGATATCCTTTTTTTTATAGAGCTCTTAAATGCAGCACAATATTTATTATCTGTATCCATATTAAAGTTATATCGATCAACTAAAAATATTGAAATTGACACTTTAAATAATAATCGCTTTCCTTGTTTCAATACACAATAAAGGCAATGAAAAATTTGATGATAATGTTTCTAAGTCTTGAATTTTAATCGGGATATAATGTATCACGTAAAATGTTTTTCGTTATAAATTAACTATATTTTGCTTTCCACAAAAATTTAGTCTATTAGAAAAAATTCCGTGATAATCTAATTTTGTGCATTGATAAATTTTAACAAAGATGCCATTATGAATTGTGGCTTAAATTTTAGCTGAAAACTTATTTTTTATTATCTCAATACGTTTCTCTAAATAAACAAAAAGTATAGTTCGGAAAAAATGCATTTAATTAAAATAAAAACACATAATTCTCTTAAAAATTTTAATTAAAACATATTTCAAGCTTACATCCTTCTTGAGATATTAAAGGTTAAATTATGGGTATACGCTCATCTATCACCAGGCTTCATGTAACTTTTTCTCACGTACCCAACCGCAGATTAAACTAGGGTGCTCTTTTTGAATTTTTGTTGTTAATCATTTCTAATAATTTGTTTTTGTGTTCAGTTATACAGATTTCTTAGTACATGAAATAAATGAAAAGGACATGGTTGCTAACATTACAGACTACGAAATTCCTAAATTAAATTTACAAGTTGCGTTATTTTTATATCTGTAACTTTAAAGTGCTCCTCCGATACTGCTGTTGTTTCACCTGATATAATTGCTCAAATCGAAGATCTTACAACGAATGATAAAGGTGTTTTCGAGCTTGACGTTAGTGAAAAAAGCAAGAATGAAAAAAGGAAAATTCACAACTTTATCAGACAAAACTACAAGACGTTGAGGAGCAAAACAGTGAATCAAAATGGGCAGGTCAAGCTTATTGTTTACCACAAAGGTTGTATATCTTGCTATTGTTTTAACTATGTAATCGGCTCGGATAGCTCAGTGGCAAACATTCCTGTCTTACACGCAGGAGGTTGTGAGTTCGAATCCGTGCACAGAAAGTTTTTTTCTTTGGGAAAAATAGTATACATGTACAACCACTTTGAAGTTGCTGAGTGGCCTGCTTAGGCAATAGCCCCTAAACGATATGCCTAAAGTGAAAGCTTCGGCTAAAATCTAGGTCGCCGGTGTGCGAGCAAATCTTACTATTTAAACCGCCGGCAAGCTTTGCTCGGGTTAAAAGAGTCAAAGCCCTAATCGGGGACGGCGCCCCTTAATGAGGAAAGGTATGGGGAAAATCTTAAATTCATTGTTTTTTTAACTAGGCTATTAAAGTTTTTATTTCCTAACTTTTTAATAATTCATTTTCATAGGTGATCTGGCCATAGAAGAAAATCAAATGCAAAGTGATAATAGGAGTCTCCCTAAATATCTACATTTTGTTTTATATAAAGAGGGTATAGACACCATTCAGGCAGTTGCAAAAATGAGCAGGATTCTTGGTGTTAAAGCGTCAAACTTTAATTATGCCGGTACTAAAATTTACAATTTATATCGTAATAATACTATGGATCCTTTAATTTTTAAATTTTAAAATAAACATGTAAATACGGAAAGTGGTCGGTTAAAAGTATGCTAAATGGATAAAAAAAATTTCTAGTTGTTTGCTTATTTTATTCAGTTTTAGGTTAAGAGTATTTTAATTTTACATTTTTTGATAAATTAAAAAAATATTTTGTAAAAAAATACTAATTTTTTTAGGTTGTTTATAGTTTTTTTCTTTAAAAAATTTATTTTTTTTTGTTTTCAGTTATCGAAAATATTTTTTGTTTAGAATTCATTCATTTTTTGGAAATTTTTAAAATTTTTTAATTATCTGAAAGTTAAAACAAAATTTTATCGCTAGATTTATCAAGGAATTGCATTGAAATAATAAATGTTTGTATTAGATAGAAAATTTTTTTAATTATTTTTGATGCAATGGTTTTGTTGTAAGAAAAAATTCGTAGAAAACAATGGTTAACAATTTTCGAAATTTAAAATTTTAATAATAAAAATGTTGAAATTTTAAGAATTTTAAAAAATTTTGGAAAAATGAATAACTCTTAACACGCCCTTACATAACATATTTGTGACATTTAAAAATTAAAATTTAAGTTAAAATTCATATTAAACCACTAATTTTGTAATTAAATAATTTGGCCACATTTAAGATGAATTATTATATAAGGGCACGTGCAAAGTGAGTTTTTATTTTCGTAAAATTTTGAAAATTCTGAAAATTTTTAAAAAAAAAATTTTTCAAAATTTTTTGAAATATATTTTATTTCAGAAAAAGCATTTTATGTGCATATACTAAATTTGGCAACTTTTTAAAAATTTGCGTTTTATTACAAAAATTTTTTTTTCAAAATTTTTAAAATTTCCGAAAATAAAAACTTACTTTGCACGTGCCCTAAGTAAAATTATTTTATTTTTATAAAGAATTCTATTTCAGAAATGTATTTTTGTGCTCAAAACTAAATATGACCATTTTTTGAAAAAATGCTTCATAATATATTAAAAGTTTTGAACGAAAAAAAGTTTATTTTGAACGTAGCCTTACCCACGTTTCTTTAATTGCATAATGTATGTTATGATACACATTATTGTCCTGAGTTTTCAATAAAGGTTTGATAGAATTTAATTTTTTTTTGTTTTTATTATATGATAATATCCAATTAATTTTTGTAATTTCAGGCCTAAAATAACCTCAACTGAGCCATTAATTACTACGCCGTTATATCTTCTGCTAGAATTGATATAATTTTTTCGAAATAATTAGCTAGTTAGTGCATAGTAGCCAATTACCATCACCATGGTCCAATTTTTATGTCAATGAACACTTATATCTTTTGATCACGAATCTTTCGATTAATACTGTTTTAAAAGTTGATTTTTATTGATACATTTTTTTACATTGAAAACGTTAAAGGGCAAATAGTGCTATTAGGGTGAATCATGTAATACAAAATGATATATTTTTCGATTTTAAATAGGTTCGAAAGACAAGCGAGCCTGTACTTATCAATACATGTCGGTGTTTAAAATGGAAGCCAAAAAACTGGCGGGTCTGAATAAAATAGCCGATAGAATGAGTCAAAATAAACCATACAACCATGAAAATTGTATTGAAAAATTGACAAATCAAGGTATGGATGAATTTAACGAATCTTCCAGTTTAAATAATTGTCTAGAGATTGAACGATGTAGTGAAGAAAAAGATAACACCACAACCAAAGGACTTTTGAGAGTTGGGAATTTTGCTTACTCTGATCAACCCATTAAACTAGGTCAATTGCATGGGAATCGCTTTGAACTTGTCATTAGGTTAGTCGAATGTAGTAATCATTATTTATTTATAAAATTTAAAAAATTGATCACAAATATTGAAGATCAAAGTTAAATATCAGTTGCGAAATTTATAAATATATGCACGCATGATTTGGTTTTTTGCCCCTAAAACCCTTTATTTAAAATCTTTATATTTGCGATACAGAGACGTGCAATTGCCAAATACACCCGATACATTTAATTATTTGACCCAAAATTTTAAATCTTTGCGGCAAAACGGATTCATCAATTACTTTGGACATCAAAGATTTGGAATAAACTGTGACACCGGTATCATAGGAAAATTTATGTTAAATGGTCAAACAGCCCTTGCTATCCATACACTTTTATCGAGCGATAAAGCAAATATTATACCCGAACTCAAGCATTTACTCGTACATTGGAAATATTATTGTAAGCTATTTTAGAATATTCTTACATTTAAAGCTGGGAAAAAACCCAATTTTTGGCTCAACTCAAATTTTTGTTTTTCAAAAATTTTATGACAATTAAAAAAAAATCAACTATAAGTATAAAATTTAGTAAATCTAAAATTTTATAAATATTTTCTTGATTAAAGCAAAAACCCTATATTTTTTCTAAATTTGAGAAATAAAAAAATGCCCACTCTGCTTACTTTGCTAATGCCTTTAGAAAGATTAGGATTATTTTTAACAACAACCATTTGTTTTACTCCTATCGTTTATATTCTCTCATCTCCTACAGATGAAAATAATTTTGAACGCATCAATACCTCTTCCCATCTAAAGGCAAATCAATCGTCAATTCCTACAACGGTCCAGTCATACGAAGATCCTATAATTAGCCCCTCAGTTGAATATTGTCACCGCCTTATTTCACACGATGTAATATCCACTCTTTTAGACTCTATCGAGAACCATCTTCACCCACTTGATCCACCTAGCCTCAAGGATGTCCGTCATTCCTTTGATCTCGATCAATTTTATCACCCGAAACTGCGGGATACGGCTGAATGGAAACTTGTTAAAGCCATATTAGCGTACAATTTATAGTTTATTTTTTAAGGTATTTGATCGAAAAATTGAATCTTTCTATTTCCCTTAATGTATGATGAAATAGAAGAACGATTTTTTGTTGTTATTTCAAAATTTGATATTGAACCTATCTGTCAATTTTACATATCTTCTTCTGATTAAGTTAGTTAATTTCTAAAATATCGGTTTATCAAATTATTTTTTATAAATTTCATGCAAATGTTTATTAAAGAAAATTTTAAGTTTTTTTACACTTTTTATTAATGAATGCAAGAAGTGCAGTTTAAATGGCCGTATTTTGAAGTTTCGAATAGCGCATTTTTACCAAATCTAAAACTTTAACTTAAATCATAACGAAAGTTTGGCGAGATTCCCAAAAACGGTAATCAGGATTTAGTTAATACATTAGGTATAAATATAATCTGAAATTTTTTTGTCGATATGAGTTATATGCTTTATAATTTTATTTTTCGTATAAAAAGAAAAAAAGATAGTTGAAGATAGTGTATATGAAACTTTAGAATATAATTCTTATATAATACCAGGTTTTGAGTATAAATAATACCATAAAATAGGCGAAAAATAAGTTTAACTCTATTTTTTGGGCTTATTTACATGAAAAAAAATTTTTCGATAAATTTGTTGCATTACATTTAAATATTATCAATTCATAAAAAGAATTCACCTTTGTGTATATAAGGTTTGGTTTACAAGATCCTCTCCGAATCATTCAGACAGCCCTGCCTCGAAATTTAAGACTTTTGTACTTGCATGCCTATCAAAGTTACATTTGGAATAAGATTGCTACACGCGTTATCCAATTAAGGAGAAAGAGCAAAAAAATTATCAATGAAATTGATTGCGTATTTGCGAAAGCCGACTTCGACTTAAAAATTGGAGATTTAGTTTATGAAAAGGGTGTTGACACAGATCTCGATGAAGGTTTAATTGTTGAAGCGACCAAACATTGGGAAATTTTGCAAAAAAAAATTTTTTCCATTTGGCGATATATTTTTAAAAATTTAATTCTATAATTAAATATTATTGACCATTTATTAAATTAAATAAATCATTTATAATAATTCAATAAATAATGTATTTTTATGTCTCAGGTGACAAAAATTGTTTCGGACTGTCAGAGGTAAGCGGGCCAAACAAACGAGTAAAATTTTACGAAAATCATTCACTGTTAAGCTTAAGCCAACAAGAAGATATCACACTTTTAGAGACCTCTTTACAACTCAATAGAAATAGTGATAATTATGATAAGATTAATGACAAAAACTGTATTAATTATAGCGCCAAAAGTAAAAAAAAGGTCATTTATATTACAAACCAAAATATCAATCTTTATGACTTTGGAAATATTGTGTTACCCCTCCCGGGTTACGATATTCAGTATCCAAAAAGCGAAGATATCTCACAACTCTACCAAGAATATATGGCACGCGATGGATTACGGTTTTCCACTAATTTTTTATTTGATCTCATTCCTTTTGAAAATTTCTTGGGACGGGTCCAAGCCTCGAAATAATGGCCAAAATTAGCAAAGTGACTTATTTTGCGACCTCGTCGAAGTTAATTGTAATTTCAATTTTTCATATTATCAAGCTTCAACATGCACATTTAGATAATGCAAAATTTTTTGCACCGCTACACGATTTTTTATCGGTTTGGAATAATAATATAAATACAGTATTGAAATTAACAGTTTAGCTGTTTTATATAAAATAAATAATTTTTTTGAATATTTTTTAAATTTAAAATTTTTTTCACAGATTTTTGTATATATTATCAGTATTTATAGCTCGATTACAAATATATTATTAGGCAAACATATTGAAAAATTCCTATGATGGTAGGTGTTTATAAATTAGCTTATATATCTCAAATTTGTCGAACTATGTAATATCAAACTTGATTTGATAATAAAATGGATTTAAATATGTAAAATTTGTTTTCAAATCTTGAAATTATTATTAAAGCAAAATTAATTTTTCTTCATTCATTTATATAAAAAATTATCCTTTTCATGTTGTTATTATTTTATTATTTTTTTATGTTCACTAGCCACGATGATATGAAACGGAAAATTAGTGATTATTCATTAGCTGGTGATTATAGGAAATTAATTGAATACCCAAAAGATCTTGAATGGCAATATAATGGTAATTTTTATTTTACTCAATCATTGGTATATACATTATCCAAATTTTTAGAGTTTGCTTTTATAACATATTTTATAGACCAAAACCGGACAATCAAACTAAGTTTTAATCTACCCCCTTCGGCCTACGCTACCACATGTATACGAGAACTTATGAAAAAGAAAGATCGTGATTTTATACAATTTTAGCCAATTTATAATTGTTGTACATATCAAATATGCCGCGGTCAAACTATTAAATTTTTAAAATATATATTGGTCAAAGAAATATAATTGTATCTAACAGTAATACTAAGCGGATTATATAGATCTATAAATATATAGTTTACCAAGTTTAACTTGGCCGCGTTCTCGATTTATTTTAAATGTTAATAAACTTACTTTTAATTTCATTTATATATTTCAATTCTATCAACCTTGGTAGGCTATAGTGTTTTAAATATTTAATGAAATTTTCAATTTTTCATTTTAATATCCAGCCTGCACAAATTTAATTAAGTGATCTTAACTTGTTAAAAATTAAGACTATTGTTTAGAAAACAAACATTAACTTAAAAACCCTATAACATAGAGAGCATTCTATTTATCATATACGTTCTATTATTATTTTGATTTAAACCTTAGTTAAATAAATTTTTATTATCTTTATCCTTATTTTATAATTTCCCCTCCATTTTTGGTCCTTCTGAGGCCGGATATAGTCTTTTTATACAACGGATTTGTGCTCCTCTTACAAGGGACCAAATCAAATGCGTGCGGCACTCTCTCGATTCGGAAATTTCGTGACGGTATGTCAAAACGACGGAAACGATACTAATCTGAAAAACCTAAGGCTACGTCGAGCAAGGATTGAATATTTGTTCACCGAATTCGAAGAATTACAAGCCAAATTAGAATCGGAAGGTAAGGAGAATGATGATAAGGTAATGAGGAGGTCGAGAATCAATACTTTGAGTTAATGGTTCAGACCGATGATTTATTACAACCGCAATCTGAGGTAGCTTATTCCGAACAGCGAATACGTCTTCCTAAGATTCAACTTCCAACATTCTCTGGATCGTATGATGACTGGTATAACTTCTACGATAAGTTCAACTCATTAATTCATTCACAGAATATTACAGGTATTGAAAAGTTGAATTACCTCAAAGCGTCTGTCAAGGGAAGCGCAGCGGAAGTTTTCCAATCGCTCGAAATCTCGGAAGCAAACTACCAAAAAGCGTGGAATGCTCTCAAAGAGAGATACGACAACAAACGACTTATATTGCAAAAACACTTAGATGCAATACTCGAGCTTCGAGTGATGCATGAGGAAAACTATCAACTATTAAAACAATTCGTAGACGGGCTGAACAAACATACGAAAGCGATAGAAGCCATGAAGCGGCCAGTAGAACACTGGGACGACATCCTGGTACATACGGTCTCCAAGAAACTAGATTCAGTCACGATCAAGGCGTGGGAAACATCGTTAGCGAAAGATGAAATTCCTACCCAAAAGCAATTTGTTGAATTTCTCAAACGCCGTTGCCAAATTCTTAAAGCCACTTATATTGCAGAGGTAGACAATCGCAAGAATACAGTCCACAGCTCAACATCTGAACCAACATCGATGCAGGACATTCAAAACATAAACAGATGCAATTCACGGAAATCACCGGGGGATCGCGAACAAGCCGTCATTGATGAACGGCCAAGCGCAAAGGTAGCGATTGCCGACTTGAAGCAGATGTGTCGGCAAATTCTTATGCACCAGTCGCATTGCCAATTACAGCGGATTTTTGGGGAAGAGAATCTGTCAGAAAAGGTAGTTTCTGTTTATCTGAAGACAGTTACATACAGTATTTCTTCAGCGCCCGATTTAGCGATCAAAACTTTGAAACAGTTTGCTCATGAAAAAGTCAAAGAATTTCTTATCGGTTCAAAAATCGCTCTGAGAGATTTACACGTTCTCTTGATAGGAGCCGATACGGTATCTGACTCTTTTGAAGCCATACGGAAGATTAAAACTATGTTAAACCATGAGGGTTTGACTTTACACAAATGGATGTCGAACGATCTTGGGTTACTTCTCGATAATGTAGTAAATCTGACGAAACAAAGCCATATCTCCATGAGCGACGATCAGAACGATATATGCGAATTCAGTATTAGTTCTAACACAATCTTTCTAGCAACGAAACCTAAAATATCATCGATACCATTGCCCGAGTTTTCGACTCGCTTGGATTGGTAGGACCCATCACGGTCAAAACTAAAATGATGCCGAAATTATGGGTCTTAAAATGGGATTGGGGTGACCCCATGAACAATATCACTGCTAGGGATTGGTTCCAACATACGAGTCACCTGTTACATCTTAATACAATCAAAATTCCGCGACACACAACCAATCAGCTTAGCCCACAATGAATGGAGATTCACGCATTTTCGGATGCCAGTGAGAAGGCATATAGAGCTGCAATTTATTTGGTCAGTATCAAAGGGTTTAGTCGCATCGTTAAAATTTGTTTAATATCTCGTGTGGCAGCACTTTTAAAGGTCGTTCCTATTCCCACATTTGAATTGCGCAGCGCATTACTTTTGACAAGATTGCTCTCAACAACTATACGAGCAATCTCAATAGATTTAGATAGTATATTATGTTGGTCTGAATCCACAATCGTTTTAGTCTGGATCGCAGCCCTAACACATTTGAAGACCTTTGTATCAAATAGATTGTCTGAGATTCAACAGTTCTCTAAAGAATGGAAATGGGCACATGTATTGTCCCAAGACAACAATGCGGATTTATTGTCGAGAGGCTGCTCTTTGAGCGAATTGGATAAAACCGTATGGTGGAACGGTCCTGAATTCTTAGTTTTATCATCTAAGGCATACCAAGATTCGTCTTTTTGCGTGTCAAATGACATTCACGAAAGAAAGAAATGACATTGCTCCAATTCTATTCTAAATATAAACGCTAACCATGTTTCTATCTGTAGATAATTTAATTGTTTTATACTCAACTTTTAATCGTTTACAAAAAGCGCTTACTGTTTACGCTTTAGTAGAATTGCCCACTGTGAATTAGTATTTTTCAACCTTCGCCTCTTTTTGCGTTGATCACTGTGGTCCTCTTGCAATAAAGGAAGCCACACGAAGAAAATACTGCCAAATCTGACGGATATCCCAATTTGTCACCTGAAGTGGTAGCATATCGATGCATAACAACTTTTGGTCTCCATGGTCGCACGAAAATTTAACGCATCTACAACGTCGAAACAAATGGAAAGGGGCATCTACCAATATAAAACTAGGCCAACTTGTACTAGTTGCCGAAGACACCCCCTTTTATGTGGAAAACCGGTCGAGTCATTAACTTACACCCAGGCAAGGATTCGATAATTCGCGTTGCCACATACCTGTGCTAACGGTACCTACAAGAGGCCCGTGATCAAATTATGTCCCTTCCCAATTACAGCTAAACGTGATTTATTGGAAGATTAATTCTTCCTGTTAGTATTTTGCATATTAAATTTAAACTGTCCTTTACGACCTTTTATTATTTGTTTAACTAAGTGTATAACTATTTGAATATTAATTATTATCTAAAAGGAACGACCTTTGATTATTTGTTTTATACTTTAACTATTTGAATATTAAGTATTATATGAAATGGCATTGACGACAAAGATATATAAACTGACTGGAATGATAATATAGATATAATAAATATTTATATCAAAATATACAACACCTTTATTCAATATTTGGCTATACGACACGCGCCGATGTTCTAACATGGCGCCGAAGACCACGATTAATCTGGGTTTACCAAAGAGTACTCAATGAATAACGATAATGATAATTATGAAATATTCGAGGAATCTTATGATAATTCGGATGACTTCGCTGTGGATCAATGGAATTCACAGAGGTATAATTATTATGATAACCTCGCTGATGAACAAATATATGATAACGATTTTGATGAAAATCGTCAGGAACTCAGCAATCGTAATGGTCAATATAGCATTTTCGGCGACCCTATACCAGTCTATTCAAATAGAATTTATATGGGAGTAAGATGCATGAAAATGCGTTATCTTGATGAACAGGATGAGTCATTTAGTAATAATAATAATAATAATAATGATGAGGATAATTATGATAATGAAATTCAACCGATTGAAATTGTTATTAATGGATTATGGGACACTCATATTATGGAAGATTACAATAATGAGGGTGACTTGGGTACTACCGTTGATCAATCTTACAAGTATGATGGCGATAACCTATATGAACCTTTTATAAACAATTTT
This sequence comes from Acutogordius australiensis, assembly GCA_030555515.1. Classification (NCBI taxonomy): domain Eukaryota; kingdom Metazoa; phylum Nematomorpha; class Gordioida; order Gordea; family Gordiidae; genus Acutogordius; species Acutogordius australiensis. The sequence continues at coordinate 22,119,399 of CM060245.1, read as the reverse complement.
GACGATATTGGGGGCGAAAGGCATACAATCGATACTGATTTTGACGATAATAGTTTCTTCAATCTGAACGAAGATGAGGAACATCAGCCTGAACATGATGTTAGCAATGACGCACAAGTGAATTCCAACAATACATGGTCACCCTTCGTAACAAGCGAGGACTTTAATCAGTACTATAAATCTTTCGACGACGTGTGTGAAAACGAAATGGGGCAACAAGCGATGAGGAAGATGGATGATCACGTGATAAACTTGATCATCGACGACGATCATGTGAACGATAGTGCCCCGTGGTACTTTGACATAGACTCGAGAAGGGACGTAATCGAAGACAACAAATCAACTTCGATTAGGGAACACAGCATTCAATTATGGGCGGCATTACGCACCCAAATTATTATTTTAAATAAAGCAGGCCTTAATGTTAAGACAATGCAAAATTCTTTTAATTGTTATGAGGAGAAAAATCATGGGTGGAGTAAAAAGTTAACAAAGATTTTGTTTGTGGCCATTATATGTATATATATGCCATATGATAGGGGGAAGTTTTAAACTGGCCTCACTGACAGGTGAACAAGGAAAAGAACGAGCCTGCCTACACAAGGTCGCGAGTTCAACTCCTTGGCCACCATGTTAGTATTTTGCATATTAAATTTAAACTGTCCTTTACGACCTTTTATTATTTGTTTAACTAAGTGTATAACTATTTGAATATTAATTATTATCTAAAAGGAACGACCTTTGATTATTTGTTTTATACTTTAACTATTTGAATATTAAGTATTATATGAAATGGCATTGACGACAAAGATATATAAACTGACTGGAATGATAATATAGATATAATAAATATTTATATCAAAATATACAACACCTTTATTCAATATTTGGCTATACGACACGCGCCGATGTTCTAACACTTCCAATCCCGGGGAGTATGTTTAGAAAACAAACATTAACTTAAAAACCCTATAACATAAAGAGCATTCTATTTATCATATACGTTCTATTATTATTTTGATTTAAACCTTAGTTAAATAAATTTTTATTATCTTTATCCTTATTTTATAATTTCCCCTCCAACTATATTGAGTTAAACTTTTTGTTTTTCAATTTTTTCCAAAATATATTGCTATAAAATGCATCTATTTTCATCTTATATTATATTCCCATGATAAAAACATATGATGTTATTTTTTAAAATACGCAGGTCTAAATCTGCAAAGTTTATAAAAGCGAACTATTCTACAATATTGTCTGATCAGTAAAGGTTATTCTCGTTTTTCCAAATACGATCGAGACTCGACTACTAACCCGAAGTCGTAAAAATGGCCAAAATGATGTTGTAAGTTGCGACCTCGAGACTCCTTAAATTAAAAAAATAAAATTATTTATCTAATTTTACTAACTTCAATTTTTCATTTAACATAATAACGAATATTAGCTCAACACAGAATGTTCTGCGTCTACTTATATTTAGCACGATTTTTTACCAGGTTAAATAAATATATCATTTTCGATATTTTATTAAATTTTTTTTGTGTTCTTAGCATTTTTTTATATTTTCAATGTTTACAGCACTCAAAACTTGACCAGAAAAAATGGAACATGATATTAGAAATTTAAATGAAAGTAGCCTTGTTACGAGTAATTATTTTAAATGTTTGAATTTCAAAATGTTATAAGCCGTGAAAAAGTGCTGCGTTTTCTCGACTATATATGTCGAAATTTGTGCGGGCTAAAAAGATCATAACAAAGTAATGTCTCCGTTGTCTGACTTTTTTGCCTTGTTATGTGTACAATATTAGCTTTTAATATTTCAATAACACAATTTAATTGAGAATGCTTGATATAAGGATATTTAATAAATTTATCAAATTTAATTGAAAGTAATTGCTATGTAACTTTAATTTTTACTCCCGAGTTTGTCCGTGTATTTCATGAAGCTTTATGGATTTAACGTCTCTCACGTTTTTATCTCGCGTTAGGAAAGCCAAGACATCATACAAAAATTTGTTCTCCCGTTGCGATTTTAAGTTTAATTTAAAATTTACAACAAAATCTTTTCCTTGGCCTGTTTGATTTTCTCTCTCAGAATTTGCTTGACTACCTTTGAATTGAGATGGTGCCGTATTATTATTTTTGTTTGGAACCACTGCCGAGGCATTAGCATCATTATTTGGCGCAACTTTAGTTATTATAGCGGTGGCTGGATAAGATGGAATTTGTATTTTTAGCTGATTTTCATTAACGCGCGATTGATAGGCGTTGAGATTGGCCGAGATATCTCGTACAATGTTATCGTATCTGTCTGTCGTATTAACCGGAACCTTGTAGTCTAATATGTCGATAATTGTGAAGGATTTTTTTCGCAAATCAATGTCCCGATTCTCTAAACATGATGACATTTATTTAACAAAATCTTCCCTACGACCTAAAGTAATCTGTGATTAAATCGTTTGAATATGGATGTGCCCGCATTAGCTTAAATTCTAAACCAATTTTTATTTTTATTCGCAGATAAATTATTAACATATGATTTAAGTTTTTTCCAAATTCAACCGAGGCCATGACTGTCAAAGCGTTACCTCTATTAACCCTAAAGATAATTTTGACATTGTCAAAGGATCAGATGAAATATAACGCACACCGACACCTAAATTTTTAGGTTTGAGTTTTAAAAATATATTACGTTTCAATATCTGGTCAACCCTTAAGTATGAGGTGTAGAACACAACCCAGACTTGCGGCATCCCAAGTTCCTACGACTTATATTAATAAAAAAGGCTCAATCATTGGAATATCTTTTGATTTAAGTTTTTAACTTAATCTTGTTTATTTACGCGCAAATGTAATTATTTAAAACATTTTCACCTTTTACATGTTGCACCATATAATCTCTAAGGTATTTTTGCAAGGCTACATCCTGAAGCGATTTTGATCCCATCGTACTATTGGCAACAGCCGAAGAATTGTCTGATAAAGGTGCTCGAGTCCAATCCATGAGATTAAGCCGTAAAAAAGCTTCGTATTTATTCAACTCTCTCCTCACTGCAACAGTAGTATGTGTGAGGATTGTTTCCTGGTTACTGGAATCATTCGTTGGAGAGTTTACTTGATTGCCGGCTAAAGATCTTCCATTTTCGATGGCCCTTATGAGGGAATGCCTAGTTTTGTCCGAATATGTATTTTCATGTTTGTATTCGTCGCCCCTTTGAATGTCACGAATTTCTTGAGAAGACAAATAGTTAGCAGGTACGTCTTCATGTAAGGCAAGCATATTCGATATGACGATAAAGTTACATAGATATACAAATGCCGAACATGGGTAAGTTAACATAGATATTCATCATTAATGCGATAATTGAAATCAATTTCCAAGTCTGGTACTGTTATTATTAATCATTTCAACAATCAAATAATTGTATACGTAAAATATTCAACATTACAAAACTTCTCAACTGTAAATTATGATTTTAAATACTTATAATTTAAATTTAAACTCTTACATTTTTGTATGTAATATTTTTCTTTTATTTGGAATGGTTACATAAATCTATAAAATCGTTGGTAGAATTAAATTGTATAAACAGTAAAGTTGCATATGTTAGCACTAATGGAGAATATTCCAGAAGAGTAAATTACAGACGGTTATATAATATATTTATTAAATTCCTACCCGATCGTTGTTATTGCTAAACTATCGCAATATTTAAGGGTTACATTTTGTGCCAGACTTGTAAAGACGTTTGGGCTTATGTTCTTAAACAAATAATTGCCATGCTTGATTAAATGAATAGAGGTATATTAAACGACGGCAAAGTTTTAAAATAAACACAATGGTGCTATCAAAATTAAAATAATATATTTATTTAAGGTTGACCACCGAACAATTTTCAAAATAGAACTACACTTAAAAATTCAATATTTTAGTATTTCAGGAAATTTTTAGCAGTTTTTTTTGTTATGGGCGCGTTCTGACTTCATTTAAATCTTAAAAAATTTTATTTGTCCAATGTTGTAAAAAAAAATTTAAGGCGTTAGAGCTTTTCTAAAGTCTTATTTAAATGACTATCAGCTATGTTTATATTTATTTATATATTTAAAATTTTTTAAATACACTTGGTGTTAGAAAATATTGTAACAATAGTTAAAAATTTTAGATGTAAAAACTCAAATTTTAATATTTCAGAATTTATAAAATTATTTGTTATAATGAAGTCTAAACGCGCCCTATACTATAATATGACTTTTAACATGCCCTAATATCCATTTAAATTTTATGATTGGGTCCATTTTTTAAAGTTTAGCTTTCATTTTTATATATAAGATTCTATGACTCAAAAACAACAATTTAAATAGAAACTAAAATAAATCAGCGAAAAAGTTAAATGTTAAACTCATTTAAAATTTGGATTATATATTTTATATTTGGCTACATATAAAAAAATTAAGCAATCGTAAAAAAATGAATTTTTTAAAAAGATTTTTAGGCAAATTGTTGCATATTTATTTAATTTATCATAAAGCCGTGAGCATTTATAAAGGAGGGCCGCCCTTTTACGATTACAGCGTTAATATTTTTGTATATGAACAGAATAATTTTTTTATTGTGTTAAAAATTGTATTCTCAATTTATTTCTTTGTTTAGGTAATTACCGGAAAATGATCTCTATTTAAAACCGGCGGCCCGTCCATTAGGAAAACCCAAGCACAGAGAATTTTTTTTAGATTATTGAGTTTTCTAAAGAATTAAAAAAATAGATTTAGGCTCCTAGAAACGGTTGGTTTAGGGGCGCCGATAAGCCACGGATATAGATCTAATGTAAATTATTGTTTCCAAATTTTAATTTATGGTAGGTTATTTTTTGAGAAAAAAAAAACCCGTCAGATGCCGCTTGCAAGTTTTTCCTCCCCTGGTTATGGCTCTGTCACAATATGTTTCTTTTTATTATGTTTAAGTAACTTTTAGTTATGATGTAAAAAATTTATTTATTAGTATAATTTTCTAATATATAATTAAAAAATTATTATGTCAAATAATGTATTAAATGAGATCATTATATCTAAATGTTGCTAAATGTTTTCCAAAAAAGTATGATGCCACCGAGTTTAGTTGTCATAACTGATAAGAAAAGTTTTTATTTCAAGTGGATAGATTGAGAAATTGTTCGAATGTGAGATATTAATCACAGTTTTTGGTTGTTTAAAGTTTATTCCATTCGTTTGCCAATGAAGTTTCTTTAATTCAGTGCTTTGCAAATTAGCACCCAGGGACGTTTCAATAACGTTATTAATTACAAATCCGGATTTAAATAAATTCTGGAAATAACACAAATATTACTCTAAAATAAATTTTAATGTCCAATATAAAAATTTTGAATGTAGAATCGCCCAAATGTAACACAACACAGATCAACAAATTTTTGAGAGTTTAGCTAACTACAAAGACCAAACCTGCCATTTTAAGAATTAACCCGTTTACCTTTCAAACCAACCTTAATAAGTCAGCTATACACATTAAAAATTTTAGAAAAAATGTCAAAAAAAAAACAATAGATTCAAAAACAAAAATTAATTGAAATTTTTTTTTGCATATTCACAACAGCCTGTTAAACACTTCAAATTATACATTAAAAACCGATAATATACCGTGTCGTAAATCCATATAATCTGTATTTTCTAAATACTTGTAAGAGCTTGATATTCCTGAAAATTTTATTTCTCATTATTTGAGATGATAAATATATACAAGGGATTTTTAAATAAACAAAAGTTTCTTATTTTTAAGGTATTCTCGAGGTCGCAAAATCTGTCAATTTGGTCAAAAAGGCCTTTCGATATGAACGGATCTAAGGAGCCCTAGGCGGAAGATACAACGAAAAACGGAAAATATGTATGAGATAAGGCCATCATGGGGATGTGTGCTTTATGTTATAATAAACTTATTTTTCCTGACATTGATATTTGTTGACCTGTGTAATAGCTGCTTAATACCTTTAAATTATATATTGCGGGCTTGGAAAACTTGTCATGTTCACCCGGGGAATACAAATGCTCAATGCGGAGTAACAACTGATTGGCTAGCTTCCATCGCTCAAACGTTAACAGGTTTAGGTTTGTAGGGAACGTGGTAAAATTTAAAAGCCCCATGCCATTTAAATTCTATTATTACAAGATAGCAATTAATGAAATATAGAATCATGCAAAGATTGCATCGCTGAAAAAATTAAATTCAGTTAGGTGACATTAATCAGAAGTCATAATTTAGAGCGTAAATTTACTCGAGATAGCAAGAGAGATTTGTTAATCAAGTAAACTTGCTAGCAATATATTCAATTAGGACATTGATAGTGCAAAAAAATTGTCCACCATAACTTTGATTATAAAAAACATACCCAGCCCAGATATAATAAATTTGGATTAAAAGACCAAAAATAATAACGTAGAGCTAAAATTATATTCTACGAGATAGGGAAAAAAATTTAGATTTTTGTAGTTATATCTAATAATTATAAAAAACATTTTTTTTATATTTTGCAAATTTAACCGCAACCTTTTTAAATATCCAAACAATTCCAAAGAATTGTTTGAGGGAAAAAGCAGTTAAAAGCGGGAATAAATCGCTCGGATATCTTTGGTTTTAAATTAAAAATTTTAAGTCAGCACATATACCGTAATTTTTAATTGATGATTATCGTTTCGATCGGGTTTAACAAATACAGTCATGGGCGATAGATATATCTGCTGAGCGAGTTTTACCATAATTTCATTGCAACGTTTATCCTCGTCAAATACGACATAAAATTTCCCACGGGCTCTAAGACCTTTATAGGTTTTTATAATTAATGAAAGCTATTATAAAACTCATAAATAAAGCGTAAGGTTCATGTTTGTATATAATTTAAAGAATGAAATAATCACGTAGTTGGTATTGCAAACAATATTAAAAAAAATACATTGAGATTATAAATTAAATTTTTTTGCACATAAAGATTTTCACTTCTGATTTACACTGCTAACTAATTTTACACAAGGCTGTGGCAGGCTTATATAAGTTGGCCGAATTTAACGGCACCACACTGTATCAAAAATTTGAATAAAAGTAGCCTTTACCTAATTAATTAATTTATATATCTGACATTTTTGTTAAACAGCGTAATATTCAAACCTAATGTTTGGACATGATATATTTTAAAGGTCGGGCGACCGAGGTCTGGCAAGCCAGCTGGGTTGCCCAGTTAAATTAAGCCGCGCTGAGCCTGGTTGGTACTTGAAAATGTAATCGACATTTTAAAAGCCGTCTAATTTTTTGATAGTCTAGATTAAAAATCCAGGTCGACCGCGTGGGTTAACTCTTATTTAGAACTGCGGGGCGGTAATTAAACGGAGTCAAAAAGGACAAAGTTCAGGTGAACCGCATCTGAAGGGCAAATATTTTTGCGGCAGACTCGAATATTATATTTTTTATGATATTAAAAATATCCTAAGTTTGATTGCGACTTTGATTAAACAGGAAATGTATATTTGACCAATAAACATTGTAGAATCTTAAAAAAAACCAAACCTAATCCATCGGAATCAAGCTCGTCCAAGGGTTCACCCATACCCAACTTGTCGTCACTAATGCTGCGCCTATGGACCATGATTTCGAGTTGTCCATTACGTAAAGAAGAGCCGCCCTGTGAACGATCGTTGATGAGGCCAAATTGCCTTTTGATTTTATTTGAATAGTTATACTTTGAGGGCTATTATATGTTGAAAAATTGAAAAAAAAAACTTGCAAAAATAATTTTAGGGGCTATGTCTTTCACATTTAAGAAATTAAGCGCAACAGGGGAACCCTTGGCTAGGGATGGGCAAAACCATTGTAAAAATAATTATCTCTATTATAGCGTTAAATTTTTTTTAAAGTTAATCAACTAACTCTATGTTCGATAAAAATATTTGAATTAGCTTAGTCAGTTCTTGTTGAAAGTCAATAAAAACAATGAACTATTTATGTCAATGGTGTTTTTAGTGCCTTTTTGGTTCTAATATAACTTCGCAGCTCATTAGAAAGCTATTAAATTAATAAGGAATGGGGTATATTAGGTTAAAATTAAATTTAATTTATTTAAATTGGGCGTTTAAAATAAATTTAGAAAACTTAAACTATAAATTTCAGTTTTAGTTAAAAAAATTTAGCTTAACTAATGTCTTTAACTTAATTAAATATTTTCAGTGTTAAACTATTATCTGTATTTGTATGATCGATAAAAATTTGATTCAATGAAACAGCATAATTTCTTTTTGGTTTATTTGCCCATCCTTGGTTTTAGAGTAACTTACACAGCTTTTTCACACTCAGGGTGGTAACGCCTGTGCGCAGTCGTATTTCGAAAAATGCGAGATCAATTAACAGCTTTGATAATGGAGGAGATACAAATTTACCCTGCTTACTTGATGGGTCTTGTCGCCGAATAACACTTAAGTCACCTCCTTACTTAAACAAAATAATGTCGAAGCGAGGTTCAAAATCGTTTAACAAAAATTTATCACATTTAAAGAAACATTCGCCTCATATATCAATTGTTCGATGAAATTGAATAAATATAGAATAGAATTAATAATGAAAATAAAAAAATTTACCATGGCCAAGTTATCCCTTATAACAATTCTTGAATTGATAGGGTAATAATACTCGGGTGGATTCAACATTCCGTCTTTCGGCTGAGGAACACGTCTCGGGATGAGGAATCGCCCGTTACTATCTGTGTAAAACTGATTGTAGGAACGTTTCTTGGTTATTCTAAAATTTTATCCAAATATTGTAGTTTACGCATTCAGGGATAAATTTTGTGGTAACAATTGTTGCCAATTGTACTCTGTGTCCTCTTTCCTAACCTTTTTTCAATATTTCATAACTCACAGAATCTTGCATTCAAAAGTTTCGAAAATGGGAAAAGGGATATTTAACATGGGAACTGTTATTACTCGACTCCTAAATTAAAAATATATAAAATGTGATTCTATAATTTAGAAGCGATATTTAAAAAATATTCAGAATTGCAAAAAATCAATCAGGTTGACCACCTGGCTTAAGTAAACTTATTTTACTGCTATTCTTAGCCTGGAAAAAAATTTACGTACACTACAACGCTTGTTTTAGTTCTTGATGCCCTATTTTTGTACATTGACCGTTTTTCGTTTTAGGTCAATCTGTCAATATCACTTTTAGAAAACGCAATTGTACATTTTGTGAAATTTAAATATTAATTTACTTTATTTTAAATATAAGCAAGAGATTTTATATTAAATAGATTCAATTTTTCATTATGCTTAAGTGCTAAAGATTATATATTTAAACACAAATTTGAACAAAAATTAACATAGATTCACAAATTCAAACTTAGGACTTTAGATTGGAATTAGATCAAGCAAAATTTATACTAATAGATATTATCACGTCTTAGTATATCAAAAAAATTTCCCTTGTACACACAAAAAAATTTTCACAAAAAATAAAAAATACAATTGGGTTCAAAGTTTCCCCTTGATTGTTTTCACTCGAGAAAAGCAAATGAGATTGCCAACGGGTTAAATAGTAAGGTTTGCTCGCCCGCCGGCCACCTAAGTTTTTTACTTAGGTTCTTACTTCAGGCACATTTATGGCATACTGCCTAATCAGGCCCTTTAGAAGCTTCAAAGTGCTTGCACATACGCACTATTTTCCGGAGAAAAAAGCTACCTGTGCTTGATTTCGAACCTCCAGCGTGTAATAGGGATGTTTGCTACTGAGCTATCTGAGCCGACACAATAATGACAAAGATTTAGAAACTCAAACACAATAGTTAATAAAATTTAAAAGTTATTTAGTTTCTAAAATACACTTATAAATTCAAATATTATTAGGTCTATTTCTATTAGATTGGTGAAAAAAAAATTCCGATAGCTTGGACGCAACTTGAAATATTAAATTTAATAATTTTGTTACAAAGTTAATTTAAATGGACTAAATTTTAGTTTTATTAAAAAGTTGTTTCAATTAAATTTATCTGAAAACTTTTAAAAGTTGTTTAGTTTTTGAGTCTCGAGGTCGCAAGTCACTTATTTGCATTTCTAGGTCATAGGGGAGAAAATTTAATGGCAATATATTGGCCATATGACCTACTTAAGCCTAGGCGTTCTAAGTTCAAACAAGTAATCTAAAACATTCAATTTTTTGATAATTGAATTAGAAAAAATATAGTCTTTAGTGCAACTTATAGTTTCAAAATTTTAAATAAAAAAACACATACTTTAGATATTTTTGATTTTTAAATCTTGAAGCTGTGTCACTTTTTATATTTTAATTAATTTTGAAAGTCTATGACAGGCTGGGATATTTCAACGAATCAAGGAATGAAAAATGGTATGCAAACTAATATTAATCTTAATATTTATATTTTTGATCTTATATTTTTGTAAACCAGTGTAAAGAGTCGATCAAAAAAATATTAATTAATCAATTCTAGCAAATTTGGCCACTTTTTGCATAATAAGGTCAGTACGAGATCGAGAAAGACGGTAAACAAATTTGAAAAAAAGCACAATATTCTATTATCCAATGGTATAAATCAAGATTATTCAGACAAAAATTCAAATTCGATATTTACAAGGGGCGATGTTTTACTTTAATTTTAACCCTTTTATTAATGTTGTAACTAAAATTGGAAAAATACTAAAATGCTTCTACATATTAAAATCAAATATTATATTAATAAACTAAATATTAGTATATGTTTTAGCTAATTAATAAGAATATTAAAGGCCTTGTCAATGATTGCTATGTTGGGCTATTTAATTCTGCAGTCACAATTATATTTATTTTAAAAAGCGTTCAACTCAAGATAACAAAAAAAATCATGAAAGAAAAAATTAAGTTCATTCATTAAATTTTAATTAAAGAAACAAATTTTACGGTTAATGCCACTATATAAGTTAACGCCTTAATATAAAATTTTTCTTATAATATTTAAATTATAAAAAAATGATTTTTAATAAAAATAGGTAAAACATTACAGATGTTCGATTTTACATTATATTGCAATCAAAATATCTTTATTATAGAGGTTACCTGCAAATTTTTCCCCCTCAGAAGACGGCTTACCGGGCTTGGCCTCTGTTAACTCCAGCAGGTGACCCCGCAGAGTTAAATGATATTTGACACACGACGGCGAATTTTGGGCCTAGACTTTTGAAAAAATAGACGGCTTCGGGATTTGTGGGCAGTCAATCTATTTGCTAACCAGCCTCAACGGCGCTTAACTCGATCTGGAACACAACAGAGCCTACATGCCGATCAAGGTCATCCGACCTATGGGCGTTTTATATTTTAATTAATGCTTTAAATAACAAATGGTAAAAATATATAGGGCTACAATTTGTTCCGGCGACCATCAATGTAGTTTCTTTCAAGGGGTCGTTCAATTGATTGGATATCAGTATCAAATCGGATAATTACGTCTTTGGGTATCTCATCCTCCATTGGAATCGGGCCAACCGTCCAACTCAGTTCGATGTAATCAACGTTTTGGTAGAGTGTTGTTTCAAGGTATAACCAATCGGCAAATTTTTGACGAGCTTGTTGGTATAAAACCCCCTGAATTTAAAAATGTAAAACAATAATAGCCTAAACAAAGGCAATTTTTATTTGGGAATACATTTGATTCACATATACTAAATAATAGTACAAATTTATAAATTTCGGACAATGCTATAGACAATTTAAAAGCTAAAAACAAAAATATTAATAAGACCAATAATATTTTTCTCATAAAAACTTACATACACACACAATCCATTCTAAATTTCTTATAATACATGTATAGTACAGAGGTCAACAAATATCAATGTCAGCCACGTGAATTTTATGAAAACATAAAAGAATGCATCTCCGATGGCCTAATCTCATATAATTTTGTTTTTCTTAGTTTCTTCCGTCTTTGGCTCCTTAGATCAGTCTATAACAAAAAAATGGCCTTTTTTGAACAAATTGACAGATCTAAATATATACCTTAAAAAGAAAAAATTTATAAATCTTTTTTGCATACAAAAATTCCTTGTAACTTATGTTTATAATCACAAAAAATGAGAAATAAATTTTAATCGTATATCAAGCTCTTACATCGGCATTCAGATAATATTTCGCGTCCAAACTTAAAAACGACACGATATATTATCGGTTTTATAAAAATATTATTTGAAGTTTGAATTTAACAGTTTAACTTTTGTGAATATGCAAAAATAAAATTTCAATTTATTTTTGTTGATAAATCTTTTTTATTTTTAAATTTTTTCTAAAATTTTCAATGTTTATAGCTGACTAACTAAGTTTAATTAGGAAAAATTGTAAACTATTTTGATATTACCTAAGGTAGGTTTGATCTCTGTAGTGTTAACTCATAACTCTCAAAAAATTGTTGACCTGTGGTATATCAATGCTAATAAAAAATATTTTAATCAGCTAAAATTATTTTAAATAAAAATACTAAACATAAACCGTAATAATCACTAAATCAATAGCTGTTTGCTGCGAAGTTGTATAATTAGTTTGACTAATGTTATTCGGTTGGTAAGAATTTGCTCGAAAAAGGTAAGCTCCAGAACCAAAGAATTCTTTTTCAGATTGACCATACCAGAAATAATTGGTTTTTAGTTTGGTAGTAATACCAGTTATTTTATTTTGAAGCAATTTCATTTGCTTGCTAGTTGAGTCAAACTGAATGCTATAAATCTAAATAGGTTAGTGGATTAAAGTCTGAAAAAATGAGGAGATAATGTTTTCAAAAAAATGCCTTTTTGGGGCTAATACTATTATACCATTTATATAATTTAAAGGGGCAAAGTTTGAAAAATGAGGAGAGTATACTTTTAAAAAGCCATATATATTTTAAGGGGCAAAAACCAAATATAAATAAAGAACTTCAAAATAATATATGTTTCTCTTGACACAAAAAATTAAAGCATCCATACTTTTATAGTTGCAGACAGTAAAAAAACTTTAAACATTTCAATTATTTGTAAATAAGCAATATTTGTTAAAATGACTTTAGATATATATAAAAATGTTTAAAATACTTCATTTTCAATGGTAAAAGGATCATAGACATTTTGATTTTCAATTAATATTTGTTCAATCTTATTATCAAAGTTGAGGGATGACATTGGCATCGCTGTAATTTTTTTTATATCAAAAGTGGCAAATTCAAGCGGTTTAAGAGCAGCCATAAAACTTAATCTGGACCCAGAGTTTTGAAAATTATTCAAATCCGCTTTGGTGAAGGAATGCAAGGATTTTGGATTCTGAGCCATCTAAAATGTGCATAACGAAATATGGGCAATTAAAACCTATAACCTTTATTTAATGGTTTTATCTATAAGTTAAATTTTTAATAATTATATGAACCATTCTTATAATAAAAAAAAAATTAATATTTATAATAAATTTGATAAAATGGAACCTGATAAAATTTAAAAAAAGTTGGCTTAAACGCTTGTTTTGATATGTGTCAGCTCAATGCCAAAAAAACATTTAAAGCTAGATTATCGACCTCCGGTATCGGTTAAAACAATGATATGCAAATTATACCTAAGTTATGGTTTTCAATATAGCAAAAAAATTTTTTTACGTTGTTTTCGAAAAATAATATAAAATAGTTTCATACTTGATAATCAATTCTCTTGCCAGATGCTTCTACCAAATATTCACCATGTGAAACGGGCAAAACAATGGTTGCATTATATTCCCAGCTTAGCGGGTTGTATATTATAGTGGTAAACTAGAGATTATAAAAAATTTGTGGTATAGGAGTTTCCTCTAAACCTTTTACTCGATTAAGGAACGGCGCACGCGTCAGGGCCTGACCTCTTTTAACTCTAGCGAGTTGCCCCGCAGAGTTAAATGAGATATGACAGACGCTGGTGACTTAACGTGGCATAGGCTCTCAGAAAGATGGATGGCTTTGGGATTCTTTACGGGCACCCATTTAACTATTAAGCATGTTCAACGCTGCTTTTGTGCCATCAATTACGCGATAATTTTTTAAATGGGGCACGTTCAAATTTAAATTTTGTCCATTTGCAAAAAAAGTTGATATTAAACTTATAACACAGGTCAACGATATTTTGAGAGTTATGAGCTAACTACAAATATCAAACTTGCAATCTTTGGGATATTCATACTCGTTTACCGTTTGTTTTAATCAAACTTAGTAAGTCAGCTATAAACATTGAAAATTTATGTCAAAAAACAAAAAAGATTTAAAAATAAAAATTGGCATATTCACAACATCTAAACTGTTAAATTCAAACTTCACATAATATTTTTATTAAAAACCGATAATATATTGTGTCGTATTTAAGCTTAAACGAGAAATATTTTTTATTATCTAAATGATGAAGTAGGGGCTTAATTTGCTAAAAAAATTTATTTTACATTTTTTAGATGATAAATATAAGTTACAAGGGATTTGTATATGGAAAAAAAATTTAAATTTTTTCTTTTTTTAGGGTATTCACGAGGCCGCAAAATCTGTCAAATTGTTCAAAAAAGGCCAATTTTTCGATATGGATGGATCTAAGGAGCCGGAAGAAACTACGAAAAATGTAAAACATATATGAGATAAGGTCATCATGGGGATGGATTCATATATATTTTCAATAACAATTTTTCGGACATTGATATTTATGGAGCTGTGTAATAAGATCTTAATGCAGGTAAAAATATAAAGGGAAAATCAGTACTTCAGGCTGGGTTTGAGTGAGTTCGCAAAGGCTAACATTAAGATACGGGCACCATTTTAGCTCTTGCTGAGGTCTAATCACGTTTAAGGTTTTCAGATGATGTTCGATTGAATTCTTTAAAAAAAAAGACCATGAGTTAGGCATATAGCTGTGAGGAATACCACAGGCATAACACCGGACAAAATTTAAACAACCAAAGTGGTAACAATTGTTATAGGACAAGTTTTTAATACTAATTACGAGTATAAATCAGAATTTTAGCCAATGCCGGTTTTTAGTTATGGTGACAAAATTGAGATTTTCCTATTTTTAAGTTTTGGGCTTTTATATTGCAAAATATATGGGTCACAAGATTTTAAAAATATATTTCGATTAACAAAACATTCATGACGTGAGGTGAGGTGTAGACTTTTTATAAAAATTAATTTTTGTTTTTGTTTTTCTAAAATTAGTGGTATTCGTAATAAAATTTGTTTTTGGATCTTAAATAACTTGATGGTATATTGCTAATAATTTTGGGCAATAAACTTCTTTAGATAATACCAATAGAATTTACAAGTAATTAAATATGCCAAGATTATATACCTTATGATATATTTATGTTTTTTAAACTTTAGATTTATAAAAAAAAATAGAAGGTATCGTTTTAAAGTTGATTTTGCAAATAAAAATATTAATTCGTCCTTAAGACGGTATGGTATTCTAATAAAGAAAATTGCTATAAATTTAAAAAATATAATAATATTACTAAAAGATTACACGATTCGACAAATGTTAAAGATTGATTAATGAAATAAACATTTAAGATTTTCAAATAACAATTTATGCATGGTTTGCTAGCCAGCTATATACATTGCAACCCTATGCTCGTCTTAGGCGCTGGGTTGATAATGAACAAAAAAAAATTAAATAAATATTTATAAAAAAAATCAGTTATGTATAAAAAAAACAGCTGAAATTTAAACTTTATATAGTATTCTTATTTTAAACCAATCTATAATCTAGTCATATTTCGGTTGGGGTGCTCCCCAACTGTTGATGGAAGAGCTTGCTATAACTGAAACTCAGGTTACGGTTAAAAAAAAAAGGTGTATTTTTTCCTCTTTATCTTGAGGCAAAAACTGTTTAAGGCTGATGTTGGCCATTTTTTTTAGTAGTAAAGGATCTGGTGCCACGGTTTATGGATAATCCAAAAACGGAAAAAATATTTGAGATCAGGCTATTAAGTGTCCATTAAATTCATACATCTCTAACAAGATTTACTAATTTTTTGGACATGTGTTATAAATAATAATTGTGGCATTATAAATATTAGCGCGTCTACAGTGCTTGCCACAATAAAGTGGCACATGTTAGAAAAAGAAGGATTAATAGCCACATAAAATGTGGCCATCGACCACTATATTTTTGATCGTTGTCACTAATAAAAAGATCACCATTATAATTATGATCTCAAGACACAATTAAATGGCCAAGATGATGTTTTCATGATAAACATCACTATGTCGTGTGACCATTTACCCACAACGTAGTGATATTTATCATGAAAACATGATTTTGGCAAATTAATTGTGATTGTGATCATTAAATTGTGATCGTGATTTTTTTATTTGTGAGAACGATCAAAAAAAAAAGTAGTCGATGGCCACATTATATGTGACCATGACCATTCTTTTTCTAGCACTGGCAATTTATAATGGCCAGCACTGTAATGTCATGTTTATGAAATTTAAAAAGAAAATATAAACAAAAAAAAGATTTTATGCCAGCAAAAATATTATGTGTTTTAGGGGGAACCATTAGTTGCTTTATGCGCACGAATTGCTATTAACAACTTTTGATGCCCTTTGACGAAATTAAAAATTTAAAAATTTAGATTTTGCAAAAAAAATAACATGAGATGCGTTTTAATTAATATATATTTAAAAAATTCATTGGAAGTCTCTATATTTTGAAACAGCATGACTGATATTATGATGTCTTATTTTAGCCAAAATTTCTATAATTTTTTTTTCAAATTAAACAGCTTTAAGGTAATTATCTTTATAACAAACATTCAATTATCAAAAATTGATTTATTCTATTGGCAATTATATTTTTGTACAGCAAATTCAAATCAACTAGAGGTTTCTAAATTTTTCTGAAAGTTTATGTCATACTAACGTTAAAAAAGAAATGTTTTGAAGAGCACATAAATGTAAAAATAATCTAACAAATCAAAAAGACATAATAAAGTCTCCCAGATATAAATCGGGAATTTCAATAATTACCATACACGATGACATGCCCTGATGGAGTTTCATGGTATAATCGTCGATTACGGCTTGACGCGATGTTCCTGTTATGGCATCGTGATGTTGAACGAGTGCCACTAATTCCTCTAATAAACGACAGCCGACTTCGGTATTCACGGAACCTCGACTAAGATTTTTTTGTATCGTATAAATTTTTTCGTTTACACGGTGCAAATGTAAGGCCGCCAAAGCATCGATTTGTTTACCAATCTAATAATTAATGTTTATTAAACGTATTAGTATATCACAAAAATTTTCGATACAAGAATACATTTCAAGAAAACGAAAATAAAAAAGTAAAAAAAAATGTTATTGAATATGCTTATATATTGCAAAACTTTCGTTGGTTTTACTTTTAATATCCTACTCGCTTCCCGGCACATCCATTTAAAAGTCGGTCGACTCGTAAAAAATCCAGACCAGTATTTGAACTCGGAATTGATGAGGGGCAAAAAATCGCCACTGATTATTGAAGGCCAATATGTACTGTGTTTCTGTTTGACGACAACTTGCATATCAAATTGATCGGTTCGTGTATGATAGGTGTTTTTAGTGGGAATTTCAAAATGGGGATAATCCTGTCCTAAGGCTAAAATTATATCATGGTACATAAAAATAATTCATTTGATTATCTAATAAGTTAATATAAATAGCTCAAAACTGGCTCACAGGACAAAAGGAAAAAAAATGCTAAAATTATTGTAAAATTTAATTTCTTTCATTATAATAACCTGATTTGGATACGTGAGAGGAATGAAGTTTTGTCTTTTTAGTTGCACTCGCAGGTAGCACTGTCTTTTTTCTTGTCAACGAATTATTTTGAAATGCGTCAAATACTTTATTTTTGCCTTTAAAACGGTGAATTGTTTGTAAATAGCAACCGGG
Organism: Acutogordius australiensis; assembly: GCA_030555515.1. Lineage (NCBI taxonomy): Eukaryota > Metazoa > Nematomorpha > Gordioida > Gordea > Gordiidae > Acutogordius > Acutogordius australiensis. The sequence goes on along the minus strand of CM060245.1, from coordinate 22,101,454 downwards.
GGTAGAATAAAACACATTGAACTTTTGTGTAGACCCATTTAAACCTTTCTGTTTGAGATCAATAATAGTAAATTAAATAGTTGTAAAGTGAGAAACACCCTACAATTCAAAAATATAAGGTAAATGTTTTTTAAAAAAAAGCAAATATATATTATATAATGCATAAAATCAAAACATATAAATTGGCGTAATGAATAAGCTTATCCATATTATCGAACCACGTTTCAGCGACTTGATAGTTAAAGTCATTTCCCATAGTAACAATCAATTGGTTGGTATCGTAATACAAGGCTTGACTTTCCATATGCTGGAAAAAGTAGGCAATTTTAGACGGGACATTGTAATCTGTTGTGTTTGGGTCATCCTTTCATCATCAAAATTATATTAACCGTATTATTAATATTCTATATGATAATACTGATGTTGATAATAAATAACACAGGTCTACAAAGCTTTATAACATAAAAAGTTAGCATGATTAGGCCACAGGTGTTCGAGTTTCAAATCTTTTTTACGTGTTAAATTTGATTTATCTAATTGTCATAACACCAAAATGTGTTAAAAATATTCTCTATCTAACCTTGAGACCCTAAAAATATTTAATATCAAAAATGTGTTATTTTTAAAGTTAATTTACACCTTCAATATTTCATCTTATATCAGATAACACTGGACAACAAAAAAAAACAACTTAAACGATTTTTTAAGGGTTTTGTAGAGAATTTTCTTGCGATAACGATCCCGGGTTCAGTTTTTTGTCTAAGGCCTCCAATTTTTTTTAAACCGCGTCCAAAGTTTAGAAAAAATTCAAAAAATTTTTTTTACTATTAATTTTACAAAAAATCTATTGGCATATTCAGATTCCTTATAAAAAAACATATCTAAAAAAGGTTATTACATAAATTTTTAGCAATTTACTTTCAAGTTATTTAAGATCAAAAAACGGAGTTTATGACAAAAACCACTAATTTTACAAAAATTAAAAAATAATAAATTAAATATTAAAAAAAAATTTAAACCCCTTACGTTAATAATGAATGTTTTTGTTATCTAAATGTATTTTTAAACTTTTGTTACTACCCATAGGTTTTATGATATAGAAGCCCAAAATACCCCAAAAATTGAAAAATCTCAACTTTGACACCGAATAACTAAAAATCTGAGGCCTTGGCTAAAATTCTGATTTCATATTCGTGATCAGCGCTAAAAACTTGACCAAAAACCATATTTGCCATAAATGTTGCTTAGGGTCGTCGAAAATTTGTTGTCCAGTGTAATTAAATATGAAATTTTAATTATAAGGAAACTTAAAGCAAGGCAAGTCGAAAAATTGTCTCCTATTGTCGTGAACAGTATTTTGTTGATTTATAAACTATTTATGCTCGCAATCAAAAAAATTTTAATTTAGTTTATATTTTTAAGATTAATTTTCAAATATAGAAGTGTTCACTCTTGGTTTAATTCAATAAATATAGTATATTGTACAAAAATTAATTTTTTTTGAATGAATTCTCTTAATTTTTATTAATTGTTCATACTAAATTTTTAAAATAATATATGCCACCGAATTTTTTAAAGTGGTAAATTCTATTACCAATCTAATTAATATACCTTTAAAAGTTCAATTTTATATGCTTATAAAAAAACTTTTTTATGCAGACCAGTATAATAACATTACTTGTATTAATGCAATTGTACTTGAAAGACTTGGTAAAATTGCTCAAGTTTAGCAGGGTTTTATAAAATAATTTTGATGGCGTCCGTTTCCCAGAGGCAAGAATTAAGAGAAAACCTCAAAATTAGTCTGTTTTTTAAGTTCGATTCATGAAAAATTCAATTCTTCTTTAGTAAATTAATTTGCTGATTTTTTTGTTGACCTGAATATAGAAGATTCTTAACTCAATACACAGAGAGGCAAAAAATGGCCAAAGTATTTTATTGAAATTATTCAAAAAAATATTACAAATATCGGTTCATCGCGACACACAATGTCGAAACAAAAGCCCTGGGGTGGCTGATACAAGTTGGGCAGGATACTTACGAAAATGCCCCTATTTGGGTGTTGTACATCAAATATCTCCGGATTTTCATTCAGTAAGTATGAGTTCTCAACTATGTTCAAGATCGGTGAATATTTTAAATTAAAAATAGTTAATATTCATATCATACATAACCAAAGTCAACAATAATACATGAAAGAATAAGAATGTTATGATACTTAAAGGGAAATAATCCACATGATGGTCATCATATTTCGTATATTCAAAATGGCCAAATCTTACCAAATTAACTATATATGCGACCTCGAAATACCTAAAGAGAAAAAATCTTGTTCATACTAAAAGCATTTGTAACTTACAATTTTTATCTCAATTAACGAGAAATCAAATTTTTAAGTATATCAAGCTCTTACATCAACATGGTTAATTTGGCACCTTAATTTAAATAGGAGACGATTTATTTTAAAATAAAAATATTTTCCGAAGTTTAAATTTAGCAGAAATTAATTTTTTAGTATTTTTTTAAACTTTTTTGTTTTAACATTATTATAAAAATTTTCAATGTTTATAGCTGGCTTTACAAAATATGATTAGAAAAAAACGGTAAACGGGTTTGAAAATCCTTAAGATAACAGGTCTGGTCACTAAAATTACCTTAAAAAATTCAAAAATATACATATTTTTTGTAGGAAGATTATGATTTAACTTACAAAATAACGTTCAATCTATATATTTAATTGAGCTCAACCATGTATTATTTTGGCAAAATTTCAAAATCGACCATATCTTAAGATGTCTATGGCTAAATCTGTAATACAAAACCTAGTTTTTAGAAAATAAATTCACATGTTGGTTTGGGATCCCACCAAAATTCCATAGATTCCGTAAATCCACGGACTTCTTTAACCCTATCCGAAACACGGCCCCAAAAGACACCGGAAAATCCAAATTGTGACATGAGATCAGCTTGCGTGGCTGAATGACCAAACGTATCAATTTGCCAGCCTACTTCGGGTACGCCACATTCTGAAAAACGATACCAAAATATTGTTCTTTATTGAAGGCACTTTAATTGTTAGAAAAATGGCTGCGAACTATGACATAAAAAAATTAAATGTATTAAATATCCTTTAAATAAACCAATTTTTTTAAAACAGCGCCAATACATTTTGGATGCATTTATAAGCATATATTATATGTATTCGATGTAAAAATAAAAAAATAATAAGTTACAATTAATAAATCGAATGTTTGAACATAAAATTTTAATATTTCAAAATGAGGGATACAACAGCGGAATTTGTTACTTATTTATTTATGGTCAAAATTTGACCTTTTTTAGCTAAATAAATTATTTTTTTGATTCAATTAATTACGGAGAAAATATTATTTTATATAATATTCAATGAAATAAAGCGCCCAGTCCGCCGTTAATTAAAAATTTTCATTCTCACCGCGGTCCGTCTTTGAATTTTGAGCTTAGCCCAACCGTGACCTACCACATTTTTGACCCGCCTAGCCCGGTTTAAGTAAATAAGAAAAATTAAAAATGTGGGTTTGTTTAAATTTTGTATAAAATGATAAAAAAAAAGAAGAAGAAAATGTGTTAAAAGTATAGTGTTTATTGAATAAAAATATTTCATAGATTAAAGATATTCCATCTCGACTGGTTCAGAAATCTTTGATTGTGGCCTAGCCTATTTAATATTTAGGAAAATATGAAATTTTATCAAATATAAAAAGTAATTTTAAATTAAAATGGAATCAATAAAAGTCACTTTTTGATATAGCCTAACAGAGGCTACTGATTTTTATATTGAGATAAGTATTTTGTCTAATTAATTTTTTTAAAAATTTAGTAAATTTTAAAAACTTAAAAATCAACATGCCTGCATATCAGATTTAAGGTGACGGGAACATTGTAGCAAGTTACTTACAAAAAAACTATAAATCTAGCTCAAACTTAAATTCAAATGAAACAAAAATCTTAGAATGTTTTTATTTCGGACAGAGTTCAAATCTGGGCCGTAATATTTCAACCCAGCCGGCCCTACATACTTTTAAATAAGGCCGGCCAGTCCAAATCTACGGGGCCCAGTATCAACCCGACGAAAACTTAAATTCAACTTTGAACCGGCCAGAATAAAAATATGGTTCGATATATTGCAAGGTATAAATTTTTTGTACAACGTCGAATTAGTGTGATAATGAATTAGTCAACTCTGCTAAATACAATAAAGCAATAATGAGAAATTCAATGTTAAAATCAGCCTGGCCCGCCTGATTTTCAACAAAAACAGAGCTCCACTAAGGTAACATGATGTTAAAGTATCATTCTTAAAGCTACTTTGTAATTAAACCATACAGATTTTAGAGGTATCTTTAAATATAATGCAATTAAAGATCGATTAGGGTATCGGGCTTAATAAACAACTTAAGTTCTTTTATTTATGGCATGTCGGAAAAACATTTGAAACAAAATATTTAAGATTAGGTCTATCCTGCTAATACATTTCACGATAAATTTATATCTAACTAAGATATCAATATAATTAGCTAAAACTTAAAAGTTCGCTATAAACCACATTTTTTTTAAAATACCTCCAAATAATTGTTAATATAAGAACATAACTTTATTTATTTTTTTGTAATATGAAAAAAACCTAGAAAATATGACAGGTATAAAACAAAGGCTAATGATTTCATTGTATTACCAACAAAATTTTGACAAAAATTTAATGCATAAATGATGAAAAAGAAAGTTTTATGTATATACAAATAGTAATAGTTATGACCTTAAAATTATATTTTTTTTATTCCCATGCTTAATAAGTTTCATTCGGAATTTTCAAACATATTTAAACAATTTTAATATATAAAGTATAATTGTTCCGCGTCCTTTGATTAATTTAATTGACTCTTATTAAAAATTAGGCTTATATATTAGACTGTATGTTTTAAAAACCTTAATGCCTGGAAATAAATTAACAACGACATAATTAATTAAGGTCTTAAAAATAACCTAAGATTTTACTGCCTTTAGAAACTTTTAAGGGTTGAACCATAAATATGTAATCTTTGATACAAGGGGCATAAAGTAAAATAAACAGTGGAATATGTGATCGGTTTGACCACTAAAGCCTTGTAGAAAATATTTAAAACTAGGCCGTGACATTGATCAATTTTGTATACCGAGGCAACATTTAGCCAGTGGAAAGTTTACAATTGTGGCATACTTGACTAAAAATACATTTTCCAGCTATTTTAAGCCAAAAATGAGCACTAACTCTAGAAAGGTACGGAACCTAAGATTCAGTGCTCAACTTTTAACCTGGAACCTTGGATAGGAAATGAGAGGAGGCGCCTCAGAGGCAATCGTGTATTAAAATAGGGAAAAGGTACATTTCACGACAATGGTTTTTGTCGTGAGGTTTACATTTTTACGCTCGGAGTGGTGAGCTCACTCATTTCAAGAGTAGAAGCAACTCATTGAAATTTAAGTGAGACACTTTTGTTTTTCGAGTTGAATAAAGTACAAATACCCAAATCTGAAAAAAAAACAAATCATTTTCCAACTCTTTATAAGATTAGTTATCTTTTATATATAAAGTTTAAATTTTAAAAACTCTTAATGTTAAGCACATATGCCGCCAAAAAATTTTTAGTAAATTTTTATTGAAAATGAAAAAAAATTCGATAGCTGAGAGCAAGTATTTATATCAATTAAAAAAATACGTCGTGTAAATCATTTAAAATTATAATAAAAATTCATATCTTGTATATTTTTATTTATATTTTGTTTGAAGTCAAAACCGCTGGCCCTACGTAGCTGCTTAATTAAGGGTATATATTCTCAATGATTCGCAATTCGACCTTTTCTCTTCGCCTCAGTTGGAAAATATTCTTATTTTTTGAAGCCAATAATATAAATTTTTATTAATTTTTTGTTTATTTAACTCAAAAACCCAAATTTCAATCTTTATGCTAATAAAACAAATTCATTTTGAAAGCGCCTTGAAGCAAAAAAAAATTTAGAATTAATCCCACAAAATAAAGGCTATTGGAACCATTTTTTTACCAAATATATTAATAAAGTTCTCTAAACCTTAATGAATTAAATATCAGCCAGATAAATTATTTTTGCTCACGTATTGCAAAAAAGATACCAAAAAATTATTTTGCCATTTGAAAATTGTTTTGCATACACCTTGAACAGAATCATAAAAAAATAAATACTTTAAACATTTATAGTGAAAATTATGATAAATATTACTTACCTAATAAAAATTTCAATAACATTTTGAATTACATAGATTAATTTTGTAAATCACTCCACATTATTTGACTTATTTTAATTAACAGCCATTAAATTTTAAATATTACCCCCAAAAATGTCCTTATAATAGTTTAGCCCAAGGGTCATTTGATTGATAATGTCATGGTACAAGGTACAGGCTTCATCATTCATAACCCATCCACCCATAACTATTTCTATTTGTCCTAAAAAATAAGGTAGAAAATTTTTAAATTTGAGCAACTAAATTAAAGCAGGAAATCAAATGACAATTAGTCTAAAGATTTTACACTTTTCACAAAATGTTTGTATAGAGACATGGCTTGCTTTTAGGATGATTTAAACACTGAGAAAAATAATTGTAGCATATATCACAGTTCAACAATTTTTTGAGAGTTATGAGTTAACTACAGAGATCAAACCTGCCATCTTAGGGAATATCAAATCCGTTTACCGTTTTTTCCAATCAAACTTAGTTAGTCAGGTATAAACATTGAAAATTTTAGAAAAAAAGGTCAAAAAACAAAAAAGATTCAAAAACAAAAATAAATTAAAATTTATTTTTGCATATTCACAATAGTTAAAATGTTAAATTCAAACAATATTTTCATTAAAAACCGATAATATATCGAGTCGTATTTAAGTTTGGATGCAAAATAGTATTATCTAAATGCTGATGTAAGAGCTTGATATATTAATAACATTTATTTCTCATTATTTGTGATAAATATAAGTTACAAGGGGTTTTTATATGAAAAAAAGATTTTTAAATATTTTCTTTTTAGGGTATATTTAGATCTGTCAATTTAGTTAGAAAAGGCCATTTTTTGTTATAGACAGATCTAAGGAGCCAAAGACGGAAGAAACTTAGAAAAACGAAAAATATATGGGAGAATAGGCCGTCATGGGGATGCATTCTTTTATGTTTTCATAAAATTCACGTTTCTGACATTGATATTTGTTGACCTGTATTTAAATGTTAATCAATTTTTGAAAAATATTAACCTTTAAATTAGTTTAAAAAGTTATTTAACTTTTAGTATTAATATAATGCCATTAGCAATTATGCCATATAAAAAATTTTTAAGTTTAATAATGATTAAAACTAATAAATGAGCTAATATTTAATATTAGAAGGCAGCAATTAATTGCCAATTACAAAATTGTAATCCAATAACTATGAATAATATTTACCATTTTTGATAAGATGTTGAATTTCATTAATATAATGTGGAAAATCCTTTAAAAACAATTTCAAATAGCATGCTTCAACTAAAGTAAACTTGCGATGCTGGTTCAATTTCAGATTATGAAAAACTGACAAGAAAATTGACTGAACACTTGAAAAAGTAATATTTCGATGACCTAAAAACATTAAGAATAAAAATTATTAAAAAATATTTTGTAATATTGCTTAGGATTAATATGAAGAGCAAACTAAGCTATTTTATAGTTTATTATAATTATTTTTAATTTCTAGATTATCAAATCTAGCAAAAAACAAAATTAATTAAAAATTATAATATACAATTAGAAAAAGGTATAAAACAGTTAAGAAGGACTTACTTCCACTATAATACTCCTGAAATGTTTTAACCCAACCAGGGTCTATATGTGAATGGGCGATTAAGTGAATATTTATTAGGCCACTTTTAACATTATTACATTTCTATAATTAATAATAATCATCAATACCCTGGGACAAAAACAGTTTATGACAGGCAAAATTAAAATAATTTGAAAACTAAAAATAAATTTTAAAAACCCCTCCATACGAGGGATAAATGAAACATGATGTTTAGGGCGCGTTTGAGCTAATCATTTTAAAAAATTAAATTCTAAAAGTAATTTTGGTAATTTTTAAAAATATTTATTTTATAATTTTTTTAGTGCAAAAAATAAATGAAAAATTTTTGCGTTACTGCGTATTTTTTTTAAATTATACAATAAATAAGCTAGTTTAAAACGCCATGTAATATCTGTTCTTAACAGATTAACCCAGTAGAAATAAAAATATTAGTAAATTTAGAAAATTTTTTTATATTTATGTTTTGAGCTTAAACATTGTCTTACCGAGAGGAGAAAGAGTTTGGTGCAAACCAATGTTTATAAATGCTTTAAAAATATAATCCCCCCCCCCCCCCATAAAATTCTTAGATAGGTTTAGTTAACTTAGAATTAGGGAAAATAGTTTAAAATACATTTTTTTTATTCCTCATTTGCACAACTGCAAATTAGTTTTTTTTAAGTAAGAATTTTTAATTTTTTTTAGATTTATTGTAAACGAGCTAACTTTTTTTATTTCTAATAAATTTCCAGATATATGGTTTTTTAGTTTATAAAATTAGAACAGGACACAGCTAATTATGGTATAAAAAATATTTCAAGAAAATTATTCTATTAAATTTAATAATTTTGATATAAAAATAAATAGATAATAAATTGTCATCAACGTAAAACATCAAAAATTGTTCTTACGATTGCTTTTTTATATGAAAGCATTATTTTATAAATTACAGTGTATTACCTATTACAAATAAACATAAAACAAAACTAAAAAACATGGTGAACGCGGGTATGGAATTACATCATAATACATTGTGTTTCATAATCATCAATTATATACAGTTAAATGCATATTACCTAATTAACATACATATTTAATTTATACTTAAAAAATTATTTAGACAGCTTATTTTTGTTCTTTAAAGGGTATCCTTCATAGCTTCAAAAATAAACTTATATCAGCCCAAATATTTTATTTATCAGCCCATATACTTTATCCATCAATCCAAATAAATAAAAAAAAGGATCATTTCTTATGTTCCATTCTGTAAAAAACCCGGGTATTTTGTTCATCGAGAAGTCTTTTAGCCTCTCAAAATAAACCAAAATCAGAAATTTATTATGAGCTTATTTTCCCCAACCAAAGGTTTAGCCTCCCAAACCAAATCAATAAAATTAAAATACTTATGGGCTTCTTTACTATTAGCAATGCCTATGTCCACTTAAGAGCTGCAACACTTATAGCCATATCTATACAGGCTTGACCCCAATTTTTACCAAAAACATTTTTTTACCAACAAAAAAAACAGCTGTCTATATTAAAATCTTAGTAACCATTATCTTTTCTGAGCTTGCGGTTGTTTTTGTTTTGTTGCCTTCACACTGGCTTTTATACGGTTGATCGCGCATTACAAATCCTTATTATTAGTGTATATGTCAGCGTCCAAACGCAATATTCCGCCGGCGGAATATTGTCTGGACTTGACCTCAGCGTCCAAAGCTTATATTCCGCCGGCGGAATATAAATTGGCGTATAGTCAATGTCCAAAACGCATTTTCGCCGGCGGAATATTGTCTGGACTTGAGCTCAACGTCCAAAGCTTTTATTCCGCCGAAATATTTTTGCAAAATTTAAGGGACAAACAGTGAACTTTATGTGATCCATTTTGAAATGTTGATTTTTAGACGTTTTTTATTTTTTATGCTTAGAATATGAAAAGTTTAATGAATAGAGGTCATGTTGAATTTAAAATTAGGGTTAATAGAATAGTGCTAAAAATTTAAAAATTCGCGGACCAGTGTATTTAGAAGCGCTTTAACTGCATATTTGAAAGTGTTTAGATTTTTTAAATACCCTTAGAAGTGCGCTAATGTTATAAAACCGGCGCAACTTTTTTGTTTTTAAGCGAAGGACTCTAAAAATAGCCGAGGTATTTTTGTAATGTACCAATGACTATAAATGCACCAAGAATCCTAACTCGCAATAAAGATTCAAATGTAAACAGGTATTTAAAAAACATACTAAGGTGCCTTAAAACACGTAGGTGTTATTGAGAGCATGCAAAAGTCTCCTAAAATAGTGCAAAAAATTTAATTAGGACAGCGCACAGGTGTCGAACTTTTAAGAACACCAAAATGATAAAAAATTTACAACTTTTAAGATCTATATAAGTCATATTTAACCCTTTGTTAATCTTAGGGCATCCCCTGCCTAGCTGGCCCTTAAAAATGCGATAATGGAATTAATGGAAGATTTATAAGTTAAAATCTCCGATTTTAGTCCAGTTAACGAACCGGCTTTTGACCTTCCTTACAATTTAATTTCACTGGTCCCATATATATTTCGTAAACCGATTAAGAATTAAAGAATAAAGAAATACGGTTGGACTATTATAGGCTCAATATAATTTTAATTTCAACGTTTCTAATATGTATATTTTGACAATCTTTTTGGATTCCCAGCCAATATTTGAAAAGATCCGTACCCACATAACTAAAAACTTTTGCTTATTAAAAGGGAAATAATGAAGGCTCAAAAGCACGAATCCTGAATTTAAGATCGCCCCAATCATTTTGTAAAATATTGAGGTATCTTAAACTTGAGCGAAACCTCGAACGTGCAAAATATAAATTACATTAAAATTTTTATAAGCGCAACGTTATTTAATTGACGTTGAATATTTATAAAAGCGCGCATTTTAGATCGGGCCAAATTTTGGCAAAACAGCCAGATCGGCCAGAATTAAAATTAGTTTTTTAAAAAACCGGCTCCAATTCAAATAAGGCCCGAAAATTTTTAATTACAAGCTAAAAAAGTGTTGTTTTAAAAATAGAGTAAAAACAAAGAGTAGAAGTTATATCCTTTATCTTGTCAAAATAAATTGATCGTTTTTAGTTCTTGTTAATATACAAATAGAGCAAATGAAATTCAAAACTTCGGCCCATCTCGGACCGTAATTTCTATTTTTAAAATTAAGCCCAGTGCGTTTGGCCCGTTATAAATGAATCGTTCTGGCCCTTGTTTCCTGGCGGGCCGGGGGCAGGACTTTTGGTTCTCGACTTTAATCTCTAATGTGATTGTAAGCAAATCATTTAAGAAAAAAAAATCGCAAAGTGAAGTGGGCTAGTTGAATAAATTTTATAAAATGATAAAGCGCATTTATTCGAGTCTAGTAAATTAACTTAGTATCCTCATAAAAACTTTTTTTTATTAGTAAAGGCTACCAAGACTCGGTAATAATTCAACACAATAGCAGATGTTGCCGCCAAAAAAAATATTTAACAAAAATCCTACTGATTTCCTTGATCTCTCCTCTATGCAACCCATTTATGTGAAATAGAAATAATTATTAACATTAAACGTATTAACATTGAAAATGTTATTAAAGAGGATAGCCGAAAAATGACAAAAAAATCGGAAAAAATAAGTTTCCAGTTAAGGGCCACTTAGTATATAGAATCCAATTGGGGACTTCAAATTCAAGGCTATTTTATGCGTTTTTAATTGGATTTGAAAAGTAACGAGTGTCAGTCAAAAAAAACTTATTTCTTTTGACGTTTTTTTCTAAATTAGGGCGCGTTCAGACTCCTTTCATTTTTTAAAAAATTTTGAATTTTTTGAAATTTTATTTTTTTTTATTTTATAAACTTTTCTTTTATAAACAATATAAAAATGCTAATAACAAAAATTGGTACTTTTTGTAAAAAAGCGTTAAATGCCAAGAAATAAAAATTTTAAAATTTATCAAAAAATGAAATGAGTATGAACGCGCCCTTATAACTTGCTCGTGAGATTGGAGAAACAAAGGACATTTAATTTTTGAAATAATTTGTTTTAATTACCCCTTACAAAATTAAAATAGCTTAACGGGCCACTACATATATATTAACCTTACTAATACTCAATATCCGATTACTTTTCTAACATGCCCATTAGGGAAAATTTGACCGCTTATAATAAAAATCTTTTAAATTTTCGGGTATATAACTGTTATACGTCAAGCATTATTTTTCCACTAGGGGTAAGCAAAATTTTCTAAACAGCACATATTTTGGCTTCTCAGGTACATTGTCAAAAAGAAGCCTCAAAATTTATCGGGCTGGGAATGAAAATGCGATTACTGGCGGGCAGCTAAATTATAATAAGTAAGACGGTTTGGGCGGGAATATAACGTCCGGTCTTAATTCCATAATAATACGTTTTTGGGTTATCTTTTTTTTTTCAATTATCGGCAAGAGAATTTTAAAAATCATTATGTAATATTAACAATATATTTCAATCAATCACATTGAGCCTAATGTCACCCAACCATAGTTATTTATTTTTAATATGTTTTAATCTTTATTTGACCCAAAAAATATATAAATTGGACCCAGGGCTTTCAGCTCTAATTTAGAAGTTTTTATGAGGATACTAGGTTAATTTACTAGAATCCAAAAAATGTGCTTTTATCATTTTATAAAATTTTATTTACCCCTCAAAATGATGTCAAATGTCCACACAAATGTATAAATTTAAATAAAGAAATTCGATAATAATCATAGCACCCTGCTCCTCTTAAAAGCCCTCTTCACTTCGCTATTCATTTTTTTCTTAATAGATTTGCCTACAATCACATTAGAGATTAAAGTCGAGAGCCAAAAGTCCGGCCCCGGCCCGCCAGGAAACAAGGGCCAACGGGTCAAAATTTATAAGGGGCCAAACGCGGGGCTTAAATTTAAAAATGGAAATTACGTATGCTCTATTTGTAACTATTAAAGGCCTAAAAACGATAAATATATTTTTACACGATAATGTAACTTTTATACTCTGTTTTTTAAAGAAAACTTTTTTGAAAATTTTCGGGCCTTATTTTGGATTGGGAGAGGGAGACCTTAAACTTGAAAAAAACAAATATTGGTTTTGACCGATCTGGCTGTTTTGCCAGATTTGGCCCGATCTAAATGCCCGCCTGAAAAAATACTCAGCGTCAATTTAATTGTTGCGCTTTTGAAAATTTCAAATTTATATTTTGCACGTTAGAGGTTTCGCGCAAGTTTAAGATACCTTAATTCTTTACAAAACAATTGGGACCATTGGATTAAGGATTCATGCTTTTGAGCCTTCATTGGTGCGCTTTTGGTAACCAAAAGTTTAAAGATTTTTAGTCATGTGGGGAGTCTTTTTAAATGTTGGCAGGGAATCCAATAAGATTGTCAAAATACTTATATTAGATATACTCCAAACTTGAAATTAGTTAAGCCTATAGTCATTCAACCGTATTTCTTTATTCTTCTAAAAAATTTTAATTTTTAATCGGTCCACGAAATATATATGGGACCAGAATTAAAAAATTGTAAGGAAGGTCTAAAGCCGGTTTGTTAACTGGACTAAAATCGGAGATATAACTTATATACCTTCCATTAATTCCAATATCGCATTTTTAACGGCCAGCTAGATAGGGAATGCCCTAATATTAACAAAGGGTTAGATAAGGCTTATATAAATCTTAAAGTTGTAAATTTTTTATCATTTTGATCCTCCTAAAAGTTTGAAACCTGTGCGCTGTCCTAATTCATTTTTCTGCACTATTTTAGGACTTTTGCGTACTCTCAATATCACCTACGCGTTTTAAGGCACCTTAGTATGTTTTTTAAATACCTGCTTAGATTTGATTTATTGCGAGTTAGGATTCTTGGTGCATTTTAAGTCACAGGTACATTACAAAAATACCTCGGCTTTTTTAGAGTCTTTCGCTTAATTTTAAAAACAAAAAAAATGCGCGGGTTTTATAACATTAGCGCACTTCTAAGGGTATCCAAAAAATCTAACGCTTTTAAATGTGGAGTTAAAGCTCTTCTAAATACACCGGTCAGCGAATCTTTAAATCTTTAGCACTATTCTAACCCTTAACCCTAATTTTAAATTCAACATGAACTCTATTCATTGAACTTTTCATATTCTAAGCATAAAAAATCAAAAACGTCTAATAATCAACATTTCAAAATTGATCAAATAAAGTTCACTGTTTGTCCCTTAAATTTTGCAAAAAATTTCCGGCGGAATATAAGCTTTGGACGTTGAGCTCAAGTCCAGACAATATTCCAACGGCGAAAATGCGTTTTGGACGTTGACTATACGCCAATTAATATTCCGCCGGCGGAATATAAGCTTTGGACGTTGAGCTCAAGTCCAGACAATATTCCGCCGGCGAAAATGCGTTTTGGTCGTTGACTATACGCCAATTTATATTCCGCCGGCGGAATATAAGCTTTGGACGCTGAGGTCAAGTCCAGACAATATTCCGCCGGCGGAATATTGCGTTTGGACGCTGACATATACATATAAGCAGTACAAACATCACATGCTGGACACGAACAAAGGATATTATAGGCAGGGTTAATTGTCTTCCCATTGCCCAGAAATTTAAAGGCTTATCATTCAATCTTGAAAGGTAATATTTGGCTAGAACTTTTTTAACTGCCAAGCGTCAACTTTTTGGATAATGTGACATCAATTTTTATATGGATCATTTTTCAAAAGAATTTACTTATATGTATTTCTTCCTCTTTAAACTTTTATAGGCCAATCAATTACAAAGAAGCTTGTTAAATTTTTACATCATTTTTTTTTATAGTTTTTCCGAATACTTTCATAGAATTTTCCCGAATAGTATTTTTTATTTTAATTGAGACTGCGCCATTAAGGTAAATTAAATTAAGCCTATGGAGAAAAATACTTATTATTTTGGGCGTTGTTAATATTGTAGAGAAAAGAGTCATGTGTTGACATTTATTTAGGGAATGGGGCAAGAAGATTAAGGAATAAGCAACTGTACTTTTCACAAATAATTCTAACACAATTAATTTATTGTCATATTCATTTTATTAATGTATCAAATCTCAATATACCATCAAAAATTTTTCATAAGCTTCTTTTTTAATACACGAAATAATGTATTTTTACTACATACGACAGGTTTTTATAGAAAAATATTTTTAACTCCAAAACAATGCTAAATAGTTTTCGGTTATTTGATTTATCTTTTTTTGTATATTGCGATAAAACAAGGCAGCACTTATTGACTGTCCTATATAAATTTATTTAAAATTTATGTAAGATGTGTCTAATAGGATAAGATGAACAAACATATATTAATAATTTTTTCTTCAAAAATAAGCCTCGACCTGAGTTTTTAAAACCTCTAATAGAATATATTTGATGTCTCGTTTGTGAAGAATCACACGAAACATTTTTGATCGAATAGCATGTTTTTATGGGAATTTTTCACAGGAGTTTTAAATTACTTGGGTATAATTATAAATTAAACATTTTTAGGATTATATAAAAAAAATGGGAAGTTGGTCTTTCTTGGGCTAGATAACGCTGGCAAAACAACTCTTCTTCATATGTTAAAGGATGACAAAATGGGACAGCATGTTCCAACTTTACACCCGAGTAAATTATTTTTTTGACACTGTAGGCTTGTTTTCCATCTGTACATATGTATTTTCCAGTTAATGTTTTGGTTTCTATGTAAGGTCAAAAAAATTTTCAAATTTAAATCAATGGAGAGTATTATTTAGTATATGCCTCAAAACAAAATTAATTAATAGAAAAGTTTTCCTAACATCTCTGTTGGATATCAAATGTCTCAGCTTAGTATTGATTATAGAAATTATAAAATAGTAATCAGATAAAATTAAAAAACTAAATTGCAATTTATGTTTTTTATTGCTCTTATTAAACCAATAAAATGAAATTTAATGGGCCTTATAACCAATGATAAAATTTTTGCATGAATGTTTTACAGCCCTAAAATTCAACTGATGTAGTATTTAACTTGGGATAGATATGGTGGGGCCTGTGTCAACCCTAGAATATATTTAATTTTGAAAATTATTTGAAATAATTAATATAATTTTTTCAAACTGTGCAATTATATTCTCAACTGTAGAATAAACAAAATTATAAAATTAGCACTATAGGTGATAACAAAACATTTATAATTTATTTTAGAATCTATTTAAATGCATTGAGTTATTATCCTTAAAATAAATGAAAATCATAAAATTTATCTTAGTTTTAGATACTCAATCTTAATTTTTTTTAAATTTAATTGTAACCAAATTTGTCAATTTTTAAGAATTTTATAAAATATGAGCAAGGCCTAACAATCCATGCAATTATTGACAATTTATTTAAACAAACTACTTTTAGTTTTATGAAAGTGCAATTTTTTAAACAATAAAAAATCAAATATACACCTTATAATAAAATATAGTAAAAAAGGTATCATAGTTTAAAATAGGCTGTGATGCTCTGGCCTCACTTCCTTAAGTTTTATTTAGGCCCTAACCAAATATACATAGACAGCTCAAAAATTTAAGATTTAAAATTATCAATAAATTAGTAAGTTTAGAAGTAACCTCAACCATGATAATAAATTTAGCATTTTTAGTTTTTGTTAACAATACTCTTCTTTGGTCCAGGTCTGACCCACCCAGCCTGTTTTAAATGTTGCCTCAGCCAGGCTTGTTTTTGGGTTGGCCATTACCGGGCCAGGAAACCTTTTTGGGCTAGACTTTATCTAGTCTGTATTGACCACAACATAATTGTGATGTGATTTTTTCACCCTCTACTTATTGTGAGTTACTAATTAAGGTTTTAAGTTTTAATAAATAAATTAAAAATTATCATTTTTTTAATTTTTATGACACCATATAACAAAATTTTGACAAATTTCAATATCATTTATGGCAATCATTGTTGGTCAAATTTTTAGTGCTGAATACAAATTTGAATTAGACATTTAGCTAATGTTTAATATTTTTAGTCATTTTGTGTCAAAAGTGAGATTTTACCATTTTGGGGGTATTTTAAATGTAATATGTGGTTCGAAATTAAAATCAAAACTCATTTTTGGATTAGAAGACATATATTAATAACGTAAAATGTTTAGATTTTCCCATAGAATTTAATTTTTTTTAACCTTAAATAATATTTTGACCAATTTATTTTTAAGCCAGTTTTTTACATGAGATTTAAATATTCCAATAGATTATATGGGATATGTTTAGAATTTATAGAGATTTTTTCTGAACTTTGGACCCATTACATTCACAATTGGAGGCATTAGAAGACAAATTACATCTGGGATTGTAATTGCAAATTTTT
The DNA here is from genome assembly GCA_030555515.1 of Acutogordius australiensis. Taxonomy (NCBI): domain Eukaryota; kingdom Metazoa; phylum Nematomorpha; class Gordioida; order Gordea; family Gordiidae; genus Acutogordius; species Acutogordius australiensis. Next base: position 22,084,218 of record CM060245.1, on the reverse strand, counting down.
TAAAAAAAAATTCACTCTTTTATTGTTGTCCTTTTGAATTTGGAAACAAAAAAAGTTATTTTCTTTGAAAGGTAAAAAAAACATTTAAATTTATAAAATTACAGGCATTTGAAATTGGGGCCTTTCTTAACCCCACCTTATTAATATCATTATTTTCCTAACGTTTGCAAAGTAATCAATTATTAAAAAACCATTGTTTGTTAATTTCTATGGCTTTTCCTGGTTCTTTTTATGTCAGGACCATTATATATTTGAATATGCCTGAAAACTTTTTATAAAATGAATTTATTTATTGTTTTATATAAAAATATATAAACATTTTTATAAGTTTTCTAAAAAAATTTAAATTATAAATTTTATATATAGCATCAGAAGAATTGTCAATGGGGGGAATGAAATTCACAACATTTGATCTTGGTGGCCATCAACAAGGTGACATATAATATGTGATTATAGACTTTGATGTTGAAGATTATTATTTCATATTTACTATTAACTTACATTTATTGTTTTTTGGATTTTTTATTAGGCTACTTGCATAATTTTTGTATGTACGAGATTAAGTCAAAGTTTGTAAAAAAAAATTTAATCTTTTAAAAAATTATTAAATTAAAATACCATTTTGTTAATTTTTATTTTAAATATAATATAGTTTTAGATTAATTTGTTATATATTTTATGCATGTTTTTTTTTGTATTAAAAGTAAATCTTATGCAAAATTATTGTAATTGGAATGTCCATTTTTATTAAATATAATTTAAAAGGGTAGATTTTTTATAGGCCCAAACACTACAAAATTTATTTCTAATACCCTGCTATCGGTTTGTTCAATTTTAAAAAGGCAAATTGGTCGGATCTTTCTTTTTTTACCCAATTTTTTTCTATAACCCATCCTGACCTCTTTCAACCTTAGTAAATATGTTACCAAAAGCTGCAAATATTTCTTATACTCTTTCAGTTAAAAAAACTTTGAAGATTATGAATTACATTAAATAATCTTTGCATAAATTATCTTTGACTTATATAACAGCTATATATTATCGTATATATTATTTGTAAAGCACGGCGAGTATGGAAGGACTATTTTCCTGCAGTCGATGGCGTTGTATTCTTAATTGATGCATGTGATAGAAATCGATTTATTGAATCAAAAGCCGAACTTGATGTAAAAAAATTTGATATATCAATTTATAAAATTTGCTAAATAAAATGAAACAATAAACATTTTAAGTTATAATATAAAAAAGAATAGAACAAACATGGAGGAATTAACTTTGCTAGGCAAGAAATCCTTGTTTGTTTTATTCAATTTCTTCACTGTTTCATTTGAACTTCCTTATATTATATATTTGGGTTTTGTAATAGAAATGTGGCAACTCATTTTAAAAAAAAATCAAAATTTATAAACTACTTTTTATTTATATTAAGGATTATTGTTAAGGCTATTTGTATATGAATGTTATGTTTTGAATAAAAATTTGATAAAAGTAATTTTTTGCGCAACTTTGCTAATTGTTTTTGCCTGATTTTTCGCTATGTTATTTATATATGACGGTAGCATTCTAAATCTATGTAAAAACGAGTGTTATTTATATATTTTTTATAACATATTATTGTTAATAAAATGAATATTTTTGTTTAATTTATATCAGCTTATTATATCGTAATTAGAGCTTACTTACCGATGAACAAATTGCCAATTGCCCTATCCTTATATTGGGAAACAAAATTGATAAACCTAACGCAGTTAGTGAAGAGGATATTCGCTCTTGTTTTAATTTATTAGGACAAACTACTGGCAAAGTAAATATTTACATTTTCTTGTAATACAATTTAACTTTGTCGTTTTTTAGTTTTATCACAAAATCAATATTACTTAAAATATTAGAATCACAATATTAATTTTATATGCAGATTAGTTGAATTTTATGTTCTAATTTACAATTTTTTTTTCAAGTTTATTTATTACGCCATTTTTCAACCTGCCATTCGCAAAAAATATATCGTCCATGCAAAAATTAAAAAACATCAAAAATAATTTTTGAAACATCTTTTTGTAAGATGCGAAAATTTTTTGAAAAAATTTATTTAGAAACGTGGTTTCAATGAAAAATTAAATATTTTATATAAAAATGATTGTATTTGTAATTATAAAAGGGTGCCATAACCCTTGTAAACAAATTCACGCCATTAGGGATTTTCAACAGGAATATGGCCCGACTGGTCCTTCGTCAAAAATATTCGGGCCAGTTTGGCCCACTTTAAATTTAGTCCAGGTTAGTTGCTAATACAATTTTGAGCACTCATATCTGCTTATTTTTTTAAAGGACGTTTCGGTCATTTATTTTTTTAGATAAGTTTTTATTTGGGGTTTTACATCTAAAATTATTAACCATTTTTTTACAATACTTTCTTACCTACGATGCAATTGCTTTCAGTTTATAAAATTTTATATCCAAATCCATATTTACAAGGCCGATAATCAACATGATCTAACGCGCCCTAATTAAAATAACGTTAAAGTTAATGTAATAATGCGTTTTAGGTCACTATCAAAGTGATATTTTTGCCTAACCTTTTCATCTTTTTTTCAAAATTGTTTGTTCCTTTTTGATTAGAAATAAATTAGGCATTTAAAATAATACGGTATTTTGCAAAATGTATTTAAATGGCCTTAATCAAATTTAACTAAAGTCACATTCGAAGTTGTTATATTTTCCTAGTTAATTAAAATTAATGTAATATCAATATATTTAAACGAATAATACAGTATAAAAATTTATAAAGGTTCGGTTTGAAGTTTGTGAATCTGCAACGAAATAATCTATAACATGGCCTCATCTTTCTTTTTACATTGTTACATCTTATGTCTCGTTTTGGTTCCATAGATCCGATTTTTTATAAAAATTATAAAATTTGAAAAATCACTTTTTAAAATATTTTTGAACTCTTTTCTTTAATGGCATTGGGAAACAAACAGAATGTGACTTAGCAAAAAATATATAAAAGTTTGTTTTTATTTCGTAAAATTTTGAATATTCTGAAAATTTAGTTTTATTTTTAAAATTAAAATTTTTTATTTCCGATTTTATGTGCATAAACTAAATTTGGCAACTTTTAAAAAATGTGTTCAATTACAAAATAAAATTGTAAGAAACTTTGACAATATTACGAAAATAAAAACTCCTTTTGCATATGGCTTAAGAGAAAAAAAATTATAATTGTTTCGTCTACCCTTTTTTTTATATGGTTGGCCCGCATATGGGCTGGCCCAGGCGACTCGATGGGAAACGCTAGATTACACAGTGTTATATAAATATATCCGGGCCGTGATACCAGACCGGCACGCCCGACATTTGTTTCTTAACTTAGGCCCTGCTCGGCTTGGAATCCGTTTATTTTAGGCCTAGCCCCGCCTGAACTTTTAAACGGCCGAATTTTATATTGCAAGCTAATTTTTTGCTTAAAAATTCAATAAAATACAGTAGAGAATTATCGCGTGATTATAAATTTATCATTTTAGTTCTTAATATAAGGCAATATTAAATACAAAAGATAAGCTCACCTAGCCGGGCCGGCAGCGTGCCCGGCTCGGGTCCCGGATTTAATCTCTTATTTGAACCTGTTAAAAAAATTCATTATTTAATTTTTTTGGAACAAATTTTATAATTGAGTAAGGTTTCATAGTTAATATTTGGTTTTTAAAAATAAAAAGATGTTTTATTCACCCAACTCTAATTTTTTTGATAATTTTACGGGTTCAAGCGTTAAAAAATTTTGTCTATATAATAATTAGAATAAAACTAATTATATTATCCTTACTACCTACAAAAATATTTAGTTTTATTTTTTTTGATTATCTAGTAGCCAGTCACAATTTATATTATATATGTTATAATTTATGCCTTGTAAAGTCAAACGAAAAAAGGATGCATTGATCAAATTTATTAGATAATTTATTACATTTTTTAGACCCGTGTTATAATTGTTTTTGATTATACTTTACTATGGTCTTTGGGGTGCTACAGCATTCGAACAAGACCCGTTCGTTTTTAATATATCACTTTTATAATTATATTGATTTTATGTTGTGTATTTTTCATTTTTTCGTAGGGAAAAATTCCTCGTAGCGAAATGCAAGGCCGGCCCCTTGAACTCTTCATGTGCAGCGTCCTCAAACGACAAGGCTATGGCGATGGCTTCAGATGGCTCGCTCAATACATTGATTAATGTCGCAAACATCTAATATATGAAATAAACTTGCAAGCATTGCATTCTTGCTAAATCTGACTAATTTTGATTACGTTTCAGAATTTTTTCTGAATTTAAAAAACACTGTCTATATAATCTGATAATAATTAAAATTGTAATCACTACTGGATTTGCAAATTTACGCTCATTTTCAGGAGTACTTTGACACCGGTTTTATTAGCCAATTTTATAGCATGAATTTAATCTTTGCTCGTTCGTTCCAAAGCATACATTATAATAGTTATCATTATTTATATTTTTATTGTATTTATTTTGAATGCATCCTTAATGAATTGCCCCACATATATAAATACAAATATACAGGTATTGTAACTAAATTGAATAAAATCTGGTATGTATGAAAAAACTATGTAATTTTTTTGGGTTAACCCAACTTTGAAAGGGTCTTTATATAAAAAATTAATGGCACGTTCATGCACCTGCTAGAAGACCATAAAGAACTTTTGTTGAGATGCCTTAGTTGTGAGCTTTTGCTTTTTTTATATAGCACGCTAATAAAGACAAACTTTAATTTTTAATATATTGAGGTACAAAGGAAAATTTAACTTAATCAAGCAAATATTTGGCAAATTAAATTTTTCTGAATACTATACGGTTTTTAAATGTTCAGCATTTCCTTCAACCGTTATAAATTAATAGTTTTTTTAGATAAGTAAATTAATTAAGAAGTTGATAAATGGACATTTAATGCAAAATTTACTTATGTCTTTTAAAGTCAGTTTTTCAGCATTTTATTTTGAAAGTTTTTTTTTTATTAGGCTGAATGAATAAAAATATTTTGTCTCTTTTTAATTTCTCTCAGCTTAAGGTTCCAAAAGGAAATATTTTAATTGTGTCTTTTGCCCTAAGAAAAAAATATTTTTGTTGAGCCCAATTTAATTTGTTAAATTAATTATTTATAACATATCCTGCTTTAGTGTAAATTGTATTTAACGAATTTTATGTTACCGAAACGCTATTTTTTAACCATCAAAGTAGATGCTTTTCGTAGATTTACATATCTACAAATTCTAACTTTTGAATGATTATGATGACCTGTACGATAGGAGAATGAATAAAACTGTTAAATGGGCCAGGAAAATATAATTAAAAATTTTGGGGTGAAAATAGTATAATATTTAATGTTGGAATTTGGCTCCCTCACCTTGTTTTATAAATTAACAGGGCGGGACGGGCATATGATTTTATAAAGTCAGTTAATGCTAAAGTTTTAAAACGGGCCGAGTTGGAGTATTTGCTCTAATTTGAGCTCTATCGGCTCGTAAAAATTATGACTGGTTGCTAGTTATAAAAAGAATATAATTAGGTATTGAAATTGTACTTCATGATTAACTATAGCCCAGTGAGCCGCGACCAAGAACGTGGAACCATATTACACAGGTCAACAAATATCAATGTTAGGTAAATGAATTTTATGAAAACAGAATGTTGTAGTTGTTTGCCTGTTGAATGGTTAGTTGAAGAATATTAAATGTAGAAGCTTATATCAAGCAAAGTAATAGGTTATCCAGTATAACAGAATTATTGCATCAAACGAAATAAGGGGAGAGATGTAAGAAACCATTTAAATTACACAGGTCAACAATTTTTTGAGAGTTATGAGTTAACTACAGAGATCAACCCTGGCATCTTAGGGAATATCAAATCCGTCTACCGTTTTTCCTAATCAAACTTAGTTAGTTCGTTTAAACATTGAAAATTTTAGAAAAAAAGATTCAAAAACAAAAATAAAAAAATTTATTTTTGCATATTCAAAATAGTTAAACTGTTAAATTCAAATTCAATTTTCTTTAAAAACCGATAATATATCCTGTCGTATTTAAGTTTGGACGCGAAATACTTTGTATTATCTAAATGCCGATGTAAGAGATATATAAATTTATTTTTCATTATTTGTGATTAAAAATATAAGTTACAAGAGAATTTTATATTCAAAAAAAAATTTTTTAATTTTTTCTTTTTAGGGTATATTTAGATCTAATGTCAAAAAAGGCCATTTTTCGTTATAGACGGATCTAAGCAGCCAAAGACGGAAGAAATTAAAAACGAATATATATGCGATTAGGCCATCATGGGGATGCATTTTATGTTTTCGTAAAATTCACGTTTCTGACATTGATATTTGTTGGCCTGTGTTAAAGAATATTGACTCCACGACGTAAACGCGGTATCATTAGAGCTTCCTAAAAAAATGCATCTCCATGATGGCCTAATCTCATATATATTTTTTGTTATTTTTTGTTTCTTCGGCCTTTAGCTCCTTAGATCCGTCTATTGAAAAAATGGCCTTTTTAACAAATTTTGCGACCTCGAGAATACCCTAAAAAAAAATTTAAGAATCTTATTTGATCTAAAAATCCCTTGTAACTTATATTTTTAATCACAAATAATGAAAAATAAATTTATATATCAAGCTCTTACATCGACATTTAAATAATACAAAATATTTCGCGTCCAAACTTAAATACGATACGATATATTATCGGTTTTTAATGAAAATTATTTTAAGTTTGAAATTAACAGTTAAACTGTTGTTAATAAGCAAAAAAAAATTTAACTAATCCTTTTTGTCATTTGACATTTTGTCTAAATTTTCAATTTTTATAGCTGACTAACTAAGTTTGATAAGAAAAAACGGTTAACAGATATGAAAATCCCTAAGATGGCAGTTTTGATCTCTATAGTTAGCCCATAACTCTCAAAAATTTGTTGACCTGTGTTATCGCTCAACAAATGGGGTCGGGCCGAAATATAAAGATAGGGCATACATTTTTAAAAAACGGCCCGAACCAATTCTTTTATTTCAAGCTTTACATTATGGCAAATTGATTACACCGTACAAAATTTGGACCACCTTATGCATCAATGGCAACTATTAGTCTTTGTCAAGTTTTTGGTGCCGCACGAATAAGAAATCAGAATTCCAATGCAAGGTTTTTTTAGTATTTCGATGTTTAAGATTTTTGTATTTTGAGCCATTGAAACAAAAGTACGAAACGTTCATTATTAATGTCAGGCGATTAAATACTCATAGAAAATTTTTTTTTCGTTTTTTTAAATTAGTCGTTTTTATAATAAAATTCGTTTTTTAATATTAAAAATTTGAAAAAAAAAATTGCTAATGATTTTGACTTGATTAAAAAGTTTCAACAAGCAAGGAATCTAAATATGCTAATAGATTTTTTGGTAAAAATTTATTAAATAAAATTATAAACATTAAACTAACTTTTTAAAAAAGTGGTGGCATCACAATCACAAGAAAGTTCTCTACAAAACCCTGTGAAAATTGTTTAAGTTGTTTTTTTGTTATCGAGCGTTATGTATCGACAAATGATATACGGTATTAGAGATGGACCGTACATGGAAAATATATACCTGGCGAGACGGAACGAAAAATTATTACCCATTACTAATTGACATAGATAGTTCAATAATTTCATACTAGTGTTTAACTCATAAATGTGCCTTTTAGAAAAAAAACAGCCGTCCTTAATATAAATTAAATCATCGCCTTAATATGTTAGAAAATAACGGAAAATTGAAGGATAAATTAGCAGTCGCCTCATATATATTTCAATCGCGTACACTCTCTTGTGGTAGTCCTATCACATATTCATCATAGGTTGACCCAAAATCTTAACGCCAATTGGGTATACAAGGCAATATATTCCGTTAAAAATCCCGATTCGTGATTCAATTTTGGTTTGGGAATTATGATATAAGGAAGGCTAAGTTTTAGCCCATGTCCCTATCCTACAAAAAATTTCTTAAAAACGATGAATATCAAAAACTATTGCCACCACATAAATAAAACTAAAGGAAAAGGTGAGATTAAAGTTGTAAGAGAAATAATTGACTTTTAACCCTACTCCTCTTTTTAAATTAACAATTTAGTGCTAGTTGGTGCGGAGATTATTAACAGTAACGAGTTTCGGGTTTAGATTTTAACTGTTTTTTAATCAAAGCTGAAAATTATTCGATTTAGGCTGAAAGTGCAATTGTTCAGCTAAGAAATACACTATTTTTAAACTCTTACTATAATACTTTTGCCCTTTAAAGGCAAGTTCAAAGTCAAATTTTAGAATTGCAAAAAAAACTTGTTTGTTATTTTTTTTTATCAAAACACGAAATAACCTAGTTAGCCAAAAATAAATTTGATAAATAAGATTTTATGAAAATAAATGAAACGGTTTTAAACATTTGATTAATTTGAAAAAATTTGTAATTGTGAAAGTGCGTGCTACGCTAAATTTATTGAAATATTAAAATTTTAATGCTAAAGATTATATATGTTTTTTCCGAAGATTACAAAAATGTTGCATTTTGATTTTGCGCACCTATTGCCAACTTTAAATTGATCTCTCGGCGTCCAGATGCGGTCATTTCACATATCTAGAAAAAACAGATCTCAAAAGCTATGTATTTTTTGATAGCCTATATAGCATTTAAGATTGTTGATGCGTTTGAAAAATGAATTTTGAAACCCAAATATTTATAAGCGAAACTGATATTTAATGCCCCCCCCCCCTTCCAGGCTCGCCTGGCCGATTATAATTTTCAGTTATATAATCAGCTGTCTTGATCGGGCTGAACTAAATTTATAATCACCGAACTAAACTCGGCTATCCCTAGGTTTGTAAAAGGCCGGTCGGATATAAAAATTCGGGCCGGTCGAAATTTTTTTTAGCCCAAGAATACACTTAACTATTTTTAATAGAAACTTTACTATTTATGTTTTAATGTGTTGTATATAGTGAATGGATGACATGCTAAAAAGGAGCAAATGGGTCAGGTTTACACACACGATCTGGCAATCTATCTCAATAAAATGTGCTTAAATTTTTGAGGTCAATTTGCTATAACTCTCGGCTAAATTTAGGAATTTTTAACAAAAATCTTTTCTGTGTCCAAAAAACTCATGATTTTTTTTTTTCACATATATACAAATGCAGTATATTAGAGGCACTGTTATGACGTGTCTCCCAGAGGGAATATACTGCTATTGATATCCTTATCAAGACATTAGGTAAAGAAGGTTTTATATTGAAAGGAATTGGCTTATTGAGTCACCCGTGTCCCTGAAACATTTAATAGCGGCTCAAATAAATATTATAAAACTATGTCCCGTTAACTATAATATGATTAAGTGATCGGTCCTTTTTAATACATTTTTAAGGAACTGAATGTTATTTTTATTGCGTTTTTCGGTTAGCATTTATTATCTCTGAGATTTAATTCTTTCGATCATAAATATTTCTAAGGAAACAATAAAATTTGTGTCAAATTAATACGATTGATTTTAATTCAAACAAGGAGCGATAAAATCGACTATGTCCAAAGCTTTTAGGATTTTATGATTTTTAAAGAATTGAAAACATCAAACTCGGTTCCTTATAATTTTTGAAGGACATTTTTGATTAGTGATGTGGGTGGGAAAATCCATGTAAAAAAAGCAATCATGTTTTTTGACCAAAACGACAACCGTTTAAACAAATCACTTTCTACCTTATATAACGAATCATCCCATTTTTCTTCGTTTACTTTTCCGCTAAATTTGATTAGCCAAACACATCGTAAAAAATTGATAAAAGGCAGTCATTTGATGTATGACATTTTTTTAGAATTAATTCATCGGGAATTCAGATCTGGAGATAACCTAGTGTGGTTGAAGGCCTGAATTTTTTTTATTTATTAAAAATTGTTAAATAATTGAGAAATAGGTCATTATTGATATGCCTAGCGACATTATAAGTGAAGTTCAACACTTAAGAAGGCTTGGTCAAATGAGTTAGTATTTTAAATAGGCCATAATTTTTGACTCTTCTCTCTAAAATCCGCGAACTTCCGGCTCCCAATTTTGCATATTCAGTTCAGCTTGAATTCCATTAACCGCAATATAAAATTAAAATTAAGAAATAGCTAACAATTACAAGGTGAAAATGCAAGTCTGTCATAAGTGCAAAAAATAAATAGCCAAATTTCGCCTGCTCAATAAAAATTAATCAAGCTCTATTACGGGTCATAAATGAAAATTAATCAACTGTATTTCACATTACTTTTATTTTCTTAATTTCAGCCCCGACTGACCATGACTGGCCTGTTGAATTTAGCCCTCGACCAGCCCGTTAAGCAGATGGGTGTTTAAATCGAAAATCAGATATTTTTTTAGATTCTAATGCCCATTTATGTCAATTTTAAGCATAAATTTTGATTATGAAGAGGGAACCAAAATACATCTACATTAAACGGGAGTTACTTTTAAATTGATGGTAAACTTACATTGTAATAAATAAAAATGTACTTTAGTTAAGCCATACCTTATTTCGATTTTATTTTTTAAGAAATAGGTGCAAAAAGACATGATATTTGGTTACCTTAAGATATTTAGCATTACCGTTTTGGGGCTTTTGGTAAACTGGTTAACCGGCGAATAATTGACATATTTAATATATAGTAGATATTTATTGTAATATAATAAAATCTAATTTAAGATTTATTTGATTTGTCTGAAATATAGAGTATTAATTGAGGGAATGTTGATTTACAATTAAATTTTACGCGTTCCTCCTTAAAAAACAAAAAACATCCTCAATTTATAAAAAAAGAATCCATACCTTTATAAACTCGTGAGGTTACAGGGGTTTAAAATTGTGGTCCCTAAGGCCTTCACCATGCCCTCCGCGTTACAAGTTTCTTATCCTACCATTCACTGCTTCCATTTGTTTTCAATAATTGCTCAAAAACCCTAAAATAGAATAAAAAGGCTCGACCTAATTTTCTTTATATAATAAAGTTTTAAGTAAATTTCAACTTTGATAGAGTCTATCTCAAAGAACCTTTTGATGCACAAACAATTCCTGTAGATATTATGTATTATATAATTAATCAGATGCGTTGGTGCGTTGCGCCCTGAGTAAATTTTTTGGCTTGACGTCCATGAAAAATTTATTTGGGCCTATAAATATTGTCAAGATTTTTTCGGCTCTAAATCGTTATTTGAAGTATCCGAGGTTAAATCTGCAAATAATTGCATGGCGCCTATAAATCTCGCCAAGGATGATGCTGTTTTACTCCACCGTGACTTGAAGGCAGTATATATTTAATTCAGACCTCTAAAAAAATTTATGCAGACCAAACAAGTCACCCATTTGAAATTAAAGGTCATTTTATTTCGAATTCACCTTTTGCATAATTTTGAAGCTTAGACCGGGCGGGACGGGCTATTTAATATCAACTGATGGGGTGTATTCGGCGTAGCGGGGCTGAAAAAATTGAATTAGCTCATGTATTGGAATTGACTAACAATTTTTGACTGTAGACGATTTAAGCATGAAAAATCTAATTTTTGAAAATCAAGTCAAATTTAATTCTAGTGCTTTCAACGGGTCAGAGTTTATACACGGCTCTTCCATGATGACTTGCAGCCCGGCCGGTTATCTGGTAATAAGGCCCTCCCAAATCAAAAAATTGTGCACGAATTTTTTTCCAAAGGTTTTTAGATTACCTAACAGAGAAAAATAAGTTTGTCTTTTAAAATGACTACACATTAAGAATTTAACGCAAATCTATTCACAAACTTTATTAAATTAGACATGCAAAAATGGCTTTGAAGACTGTGGCACGGCCGTTTGAATATTTTTCATTTCAGCCGATTTGTAAATACCGCGCCACATTAACAACGCTGATTTATGGAACGGCGTTTGGACATTATTTTTCCATATTTTCCATTTTATAGTTGAGGAGCTTAGCGGATAACATGCATATTTGGTTTTATATTTATTTAAATGTTTATTTGTTTTAAAGGGGGTATACTGAGCTGTTTCATCTAATAAATTTTCAATGGTAACTCTGCGACGAATAAATTTGTATAAAATCTTACAATTTGCCTACAATAATTTTATTCATATTTTAATGTGCAACAGTATCACAGGTTTTATATTTGATCTAAAATGTCGAAAATTAAGTTTTTCAGCAAGATCAGGCATTAACATTGCTAAAATTTGTCGCAAGTTTCCCCTTTTCCACTCTTTCAAAGAAATGTTTTACCAATTTTGTTTAAATTGTTTTTAGATGCTCTAAATACTACAATTGTGGCTAATTGGTCCTTCTACCTTTGAAATTCAAAACAATCATATTTATAATTTTCCATTTGCATGCATTGATTTCCTGTATCACACATCTGAAAATGCAACAACTATTTTTTGATAGATCGCTTTCGAATTTGATTTATTTTCTAATTGAAAAGAAAATTTTTCTTATTAAAAACTTATAAATGTATTTTCAGTGCTTGAAATAGAATCGGCACCCGTTTTTTTACTGTTAGTTTTAGAATTAATTTTATTAAAAGTAAATAATTAATGCTTCTGTTTTTAATAGGATATAATTAAGTCTGGTCTTAAAATAAATCTATAAAAATAAAACCAATGCCTGAAGGCTAACCATATAATTATGTATATAATAAATACAAAGACTGCATATTTATGGCAATTATCGTTCTCGGTCAAGTTTGGAGCTGACAATAAATCAGGATTTTATCTAATGCCTCATTTTTATATTTCGGTTTCAAAACTAAGATTTTTCTGATTTTGGGGTATTTTAGGCTTTTAAAATTTAAAATCTATGGGTGAAAATATTTAAAAATAAATTTGGATTAACAAAACATATATTTATATAACGAAGGGCGTGTGAATTTTATATTAAAATTTTTTAAATATATTTAAAATTTTTCAAAAAAAAATATCTCTGAACACGCCCTGACATGGTAATTAGTTTTGCCCATATTTTCATCTTACTCCAACTTACTTTGTAGACGTTCTATTTGTCGCCCGTATTACCAGTATTTTTCCTATTACCTTTTTCGGGAATTTGAAACTGAGACCAAAAAAACCGGAACCAGCGAAAAAATGGGAACCAGTGCCGTTTAAATTATTGACGGCGGTTTCAATCCAATTTTTATATTAATTGATTCAAACCAATCTATGGGAGCGGAACCATAACTAGTATCCACTCGAAAGGAACAGGAACGTGAACCGTTTTAAATTCCACTTAACCTTTCTCCACTTGTAAACCACCACCATATGTTTAAATACCCGATTGATTTTCAACCCACATTAACTCAATAATTGTTGAGAGAGGGAAATATTTTTAAATGTTATATTTTGAGTACATAGGTACTCATTCAACAAACCCCTGCCCCCTCGATATAAAATGTTATTGTCGATGGGAAGGTCTTTTTTAGTACTGTGTTCTAGACAAATCGCATACCTCAGATTCGTACAAGCCTGCGACCGAGGCGCAAAGCGCCTGGCAAATATTGCTCGCCCTAGACGCATTCCCGGATTTGCTTAAGCAATAAAACGGGGCGCAAAGCGCCTCGTCACGTGGATTTGGAGAACGGAAGGTTTCTCAACGTATTACAGTTTTCTCCTATAAATTAAACAACTATTTCTTATATTTTAAAATTTTATCTCTATACCTAGGAAAGGAGCTATCTTTTCCTCTCTAGCACAGCCAAGAAGCGTTTTTTTCTCTTTCATAAATATTTTTAATTTAATTAAATTTAATTTGCTTTTGGTGCAATATTGTGTATTGTTGTATTATTATCAAATAATAAATTCAAAACAACATTTTTAGACCATTTACAGGTCATTTTATAACACAATTTTTTGGATGTTCCTTTAAAACAATCTTTGCACCATATTTTTTCCGCTGGAAAAAAAAAGATTTGTCAATTTTGTTCAATATATTACGTTATTTAATACGATGCTTTTTTATTGTGTTATTTGTAATTATTATTTTAATCAAAAAACCGTTTATAACTAGTGCGATAAGCAATATTTATTAATGTTTTTTTTTGGAATATCTAATAATTTAACCAAAAAATTACAATCATAATAAAAAATATGGTAATAAATTTTTTTGAGCAAAATTGTTCGTTATGACCACTATTTAAAAAATCATATAATCTTAAATGTTTGCCAAATATACTTTATTTGTTTTTATAAAAAAAATATTTCGCAAAGTAGCTCAAAGTCAATTCATAATAAAAAATTTGTGACCATTTTTAAAAATTTATTAGTGAACGGGTATTTTGCTAAATTTATAAATTCAAGAATTATGTCGCTAAAAAAGTTGTCTTTTATCAGCATTATCCAAATAATTATCATCTACTCAGTTAAAGGACTTCCGCCCTACAAAATTCCAATAGGTAAAATTTAACATTATTATTTGTTTTTACAGGTGTAAAATAGTTCATTGGTGTCAAACTAGCCAATCACAATTCGAAATTTATATTGGGGGCCAAAAGGGTTGTATACAGCTTAATTAAAATTTGAGAAAACACGTTGAAAATTGATGTATTATGAATCAAAAGTAGGAATGGGCTGTCCCGTCAAAAAATTAAATCAATATTAGTGATGTTTTGAGAAGTTTGCTAAATGAAAAGCGTTTTAGATTAATTTTAAAATCATGCATATAAAATTAGGTTACATTAAACATTTAATTTTTCATTTAGTAAATGCCTATTTGCAAAAATTTAGAAAATCTTACGAGTGGATGGACATTTTATAAAATAAATTTAAGTTTGATTTATTAGGGACACTATATAAATTAATATAAATTTTTGATTTATTTATAAAATAGCATAATTAATTTCTAAAGATCATTAGAATTTCTAATATGTCAATTTTTTTGAGCTAAGTGAAGCTTCCTCTCAATCTATCAGACAAAACTTGAAATCTGTTTGGTGCATGCAAGGTTTAAAAAAGTTAATTAAATTTTATAGCGTTAAAAGCAAGTTAATTTAACCATATTTACTAAATTAGCTATAAAACTCATATCATATATAAATTTAATTAAGCATAACTTAATTATTTTAAGGTTCAACATTGATATATCCCGATAAAAATTGTTGATTTTTTTTTTACTATATAATGGCATAGTTGGATATCTTTAGTAAACTTGCCCATCGTAAAAGCATAACAATATCAGTTCTTTTGTTTCATTAGCTCACCGAGAGAGCCCCGCCCCCCCCCCCCCCCCCCCTCCCCATTTGAAAAATCCTTGGTACGCCTATAACACTGGACAACAAAATTTGTACAACCCTAAGCATCATTTATGGCAACTATGGTTTTTGGTCAAGTTTTTGGCGCTGATCACGAACATGAAATCAGAATTTTAGCCAATGTCTCAGATTTTTAGTACTCGGTGTCAAAGTCGAGATTTTTCATTGGGGTATTTTGGGCTTCTATATCATAAAACCTATGGTTAATAACAAAAGTTTAAAAATATATTTAGATAACGGAAACATTCATTATTAACGTAAGGCGTTTTAATTTTTTATAATATTTAATTTTTTTTTATTTTTTCATTTTTATAAAATTAGTGGTTTTCGTCATAAAATCCGTTTTTTGATCCTAAATAACATAAAAGCAAATTGCTAATAATTTTAGGTAATAACCTTTTTTAGATATGTTTTTTATAAGGAATTTGAATATGCCAATAGATTTTTTGGAAAATTAATAGTTTAAGAAATTGTGTGAATTTTTTTCCGAACTTTGAACGCGGTTTAAAAAAAATTGGAGGCATTGGAAAAAAACTAAACCCGGGGTCGTTATCGCAAGAAAATTCTCTACAAAACCCTCGAAAAATCGTTTATGCTGTTTTTTTTGTTGTCCAGTGTAATTGCTTTGCTTAAAATAAAATATTTTCACATTATATTACAAATCTTAGCTGCTACTCACAAACAAAAATAGACAATTGATTAAAAATTTAGTATAAGTATCAATTTTTAAATTATAAATTATACCATCCGGCTATTTATAATGTTCCAAAGCTTCCCAGCTTGAGCTAGACTATCATTTTTTTTTATATAACCCATTACTGTGGGACAATTATTCTATTAGAAACTCTAATTTTTATAGTTAAAAAATGGTCCATTAAAATTGATATTAATCGCTTAAATGACCTTTTAAAATTTTATATCAAATATCACAATGTTGCAATATTTTGTGGTTTATTGTGAAAACACAAAAACTCTGACACCGATCTTGGCGCATTGGAAGAAGAAAGGGGGGTGTAGTAAGTTTGGCTCTTGTAAATTGTTTAAAAATGCAATAAAAATATGGCCTATATGAGAGCATACTTCGCCCCCAAAGTAAACACGTTTTCTTTATTTCCACCTCACCCTTGATATCCTAAGTACGTTTTTACCGATTCAATCTAATTTTTGGGTGATAGATGAGGAACTTAAATGCAGGTTCTGGGGGGGGGGGGGGTGGGGATATAGTTTATTTAATTATTTTAATTTTTAGCATCATTTAGTATTTCAAGGTGAATGTGATTTTTACTATTAAATAATTAGTTTTTCCGCAAACTAAAAAAAACAATAATTAAAATGCAAAATTATAATTATATAAAATAAAAATGAGTATTAGTTAAATAATCGTCTAATCCTACCTAATTCAATTCACACCTTAATAAATATTACTTCCTTAATAGCTTTTTTTAAAGTAATTTTGGACACTGGGTCAGAAATTTAATGTAAAAGGATATGGGCTAAGGAAATGAAAATATGAAAAATGCACGGCGTATTTTTTGCTCAAACAGTTTTTCACAATTATTTAAAATTTATATTTAGTTTGTACTTTTTAATATACGACAGAAGTTACTTGGATAGACCAGGTTTTTGAATTATCAAAACTATAAAATTTTCAAAACTTTTAGTTACATATCTGTTGTCTGACTCTCTAGTTGGCAAAATCGTAGCTTTTAACATTTTTGCGACTATTGAGTTTCAATAACCCCAAAAAATATCCTGATAATAATATATAAATAAGCTGAATAACACCAAAGGTAGTTTCAAATTTTAGAGTTATTTGTTATAAAGGAATAACAAGTTTTGAATTTATTAGTTTAGTTAGGAAGCTAATTTAAAAAAAGCTCTGATACGTCGAAATGTATCACGAATGCTACAGTACCGGGTTAATCACCAATTTGTGTTTTCATCTATTTTTATTGTTTTTGCGCTTTTCTCCTTCTCTCCTTTTTTTTCTATATTTTTATATTGAAGGTTCCCCGCAGCCTTTAGCAAATAAAATCTAGGATTAACTTTTTTTTTTCAGGTCTAAGGACTACTTACCCTCTCCACGCCATTTTTTTATCGCTTTTTACGATGCTGGATTTTGATTACAGTTGGGTGCTGACGCTTATTTATATCTGCCGTACCTAATACCCTTGTTCATATTTCCTTAATTCACGGGTCGTTGGTTGAAGTAAAGTCATTTTTTTAGAAATTTCATACAGTATTCAATATTTAGGATTCTCATAAAATACAAATTTTTTTAATGCCCTCACCTTTTTTACAAAAACACTCGTCGTCGATATTAGATCTTACTATACAGACAGGTCACGATGTAAACAGTTATTGTATCGCCTAAATGTCATCGAAAAAGCTTCTAAGTGAAAAACAGAAGATATATAATCCCATTTTTTTCGGCCCGAAATGTGTTATGTTGTCAACTAATACCTTTTAATTTATTTTTCGCGGTGTCGCAACTATTGGCTTACTCGTCTTATGTAAGGGGAAGTAAGAAGACCTTTCCAATACATAAAATAGGAGAACAAGAAAAAAAAAATCATTTAGGGGTGGCATTAAGGCTCAACTCAACTGAAAACAAAAAATGAAAAGAGATTTAAGATCGTATCACACTTTACTACGCTAACAACTTAGATTGATATCTAAAAAACTAATGATTAATTTTTTTTCGACATTTTTTTGTGCTTTATAGTAACCGCGTTTAACCTACAATTATGATTGTAAAAGTTAAAAAACGTTTTTAAAAAATATGATATAATTGGACAAATTCGTTTTAAAAAAAGATTTCTTAAATTATGCGCGATTTTAGATAATCTAAGGATATTTAAATATGGAGAAAAGTGGATAATTGCACAGAAATACTATTATTTTGATTATTATGGCGCGTATAGAGTTCATTCAATTGTTAGAAAAATGAATTTTATTTTTTCTTCTTAAATTATTTTAAATACTTCTATTTAAAGAGTAGTTCGAATGCTATACTTTAGGGTTGGCATATGTTTGTGAGGTTATATTACAAGAAAAAATATTTTTAACTTTCAAAACTAAAAAAAATGAATAAAATTAATACGCAACTAATAGCTAAAATTACAAAATGTAATTGACCGGTTATTTAGCTAAGTAATTAAAAAAGATCAAAGTCGGGACGAAAGCTCACCCGGCTCGGTGCTGGCCTGCCCAAAAAGCGGGCCATATTGGATAAAAGCTGGGCAGGCCGGGCCTTAATTATAAAAAAGAAGAATTTATCCGGGCCCGGCTAATTTTTTTTATCTTACTTTGCCATCTAACTAATAATGTAAATTTTTTTATTGAAAAATATGTAGCGTGTACCGAATTAGAATATTATTGTCGGGTTTAAAATTAACTTTTAGTGGGTAAATGCACGTTTTAATGTCAAAACATGTACTCCATCAGCGAAATTTTTGTGTTTGAAAATTCACAAGCAAATTTTTTAACCTGTGGTCGCGGTCAAATTCATACTACTTTAACATTTCACAAATATTTAAATTTTTTATATGAAGTTTAAATTTGGTTTTTCATATTTTTTTTTCTTAGCAAACAAGGTTTAGAGTCAGTTTTTTTATTGAAATTATATATATTATAAATATTGATCAATTTATATAAAAAAAGTTTAAAGATTTTATTAATGTAAGTCGATATTTTATTACTTAAATTTATTCTAAACTGAATATAGCCAGTTAAACCTAACCCTCTCTAAAATTTTTCTTTTAACACTTTAACTATTCCTAGCCCCATTTAACCTGTTGCTAAGGGCACGTGCAAAGTGAGTTTTTATTTTCGTAAAATTTTGAAAATTCTGAAAATTTTAAAAAATTTATTTTTTTTCAAAATTATTTTAAATATTTTTTATTTCAGAAATAGCATTTTATAAGCAAATATTAAATTTGGCAACTTTTAAAAAATTTGCGTTTTATTACAAAATTTTTTTTAAAATTTTGAAAATTTTACGAAAATAAAAACTCACTTTGCACGTGCCCTAATCAAAAAAATCTGACACTAACCAAGCCCTAAACCGCAATTACTGGGTAAATAAAGGTTGCATCATAGGGGTTTGGTATGTGGATAAGGTATACCCCAAATTTAAACTGTCCTGCCCAACAAAATATTATGGTTAACCAGTATCTTTGTCAAAGCATATAAAACTATTCTATTGTTAAAAGTAATTTTAGATTATGACTTGGAATTTATTAAGCGTAAAAAAGAATTTAAAATTCTTGCAAAAATTATTTAAATAGCCCTTAAAATGTTTTAATAAATAAACAGATCTAAATATTAAGATGTGCTGTTAACAAGAAAATAAAAATCAACAATATTTAAATTTTTTTAGTATAGTTATAGTATGCATATATTTTAATATACGCAATAAAAAAATATATGACAAAAAAGATGTTTTGCCCAAGGTTTGCAAAAAATATAGAATTAATTTTTCAATTATTAAATTTATTCACTATATATTTAATATAATAGTATTAAGTTTTAAAAATTAATCATGCTCCAATGCACAAATTAAGGTTATTAAGTGGCAAGATTTTGTTTTAAAATAAAATAATGCTTTTTTAAACAGTTATGTATGTCGTTAATTTAATTGTCAAATAAACTTTAGTTTAGTTTCATTTATGTGAATTTAATATTTACAGCAACCTAAAACACAAATTGAATAGCAAAAAGGATAATGAAATTCGGAAATTCAGAAGTCTCGACCTGAGTTACTTTACTTTTCTCCGTCTGTCAAATTTATCTAGTTTATTATAGTTTTTTACGTTAGCAATTGTGTTCTATCTTTCCAATATATAGGCGAGTACCCGCTTTTTAATTTTAAAAATGGTTTCAAATAACTTTCTGATAAATCCATTAGAAAATTACATTGGTTAATTACAAATTGTTCAGTGTTGTAAAAATTTGCAAGCTGTGAACGCCAAGTACAATTATATCACGTTAATGGCTTTCAGTTGATCACTCAAAGGAAGTGGAGTTTTGATAGAAAAATGATTAAAAGACTTATTAAATCTAAGAATGGTTATTGGGCATTAGGATTATAGTATTGAACATGATATGTTATTAACCTCTCGATTTTTATATGCTTCCTGCACAAGTAAGTACACATCTTACCAAAAATATATTAAGTAATAATTTGGGCCCTGTGTGATTCAAAAACTATGTAAAAGTCATCAAAATTCAGCATACGCCCTCAACCCGAAATTTCTTGCCTAAAAGAGATACAATATTTCGATACTTAGTGAGCTATCTAACGGCAATTTGGTTCCGTAATATGAGCTAATTTAATTAAGAGAATTTCGTATAAATCCAAAAAATATTTCAAAAAATATCGCATTTTTGTTTCGTTAATTTGATCGATGTGATTACACCCAAAAAAAATGTTTTTTTGATCCACTAAATTATCTGATTAATTTCAAATATAAGACTCCAAAATCACAGTTTGTTGAATTTAAAACTATCTGTATCTGACAGCGAAAATACTGGTTAGTTCATTACTATTGCTAGGGCAAAACAAAATTCCAGTACACAACGAACAAATGTTTTTTTTCATATTTTCCTGGTCGGTTTAGCTAAAAAAATGGTAATTCAGGATGATTTAAACATTAAACTTTTAATTTGGTTCTTAATAAAAAATTTTGATTTTATGTTGCACTAAAATGAATATAATCATCATTTTCGTTAGGTATTAAGAACATTAGATCTTTGATGCGTAATAAAATCAATGCTTGCATCTCAAATTAATCAGTCAGTTTATAATATTCTTATATATTCCTTTAACGATCGCCACCAAATCATTATTTTTTAGACTTATATTACTTTCACGCGCGGCAAAAATTTTTATTTTCAATCTATAAATACGTATACTTTTTGCACCGTTGTTAAAAGTGAAAAAAATATTGACTCTCGTCTTAATCCTTTTATTTGATATGGTCAAAAATATGCAAGAGATAAGTATTTTGGCTCTGTTTGAAAAGGAGTTAAACGTAAAGACACGAGTCCAAGGTTATTCACTATCTGTAGCAAATCTCTTTTGTCTTGCCCCTTTCTCATTTTCGCAGCTTAAATCGAATAAAAAATGCAGAAATTCCAATTTTTTTTCTTCAAACTTCTAATCATCATTTTACTGTAAATTTATAAGGAATCTAAGCTGCAGTAAGCTCTTAAGTCACCGTCCTAATAACATTGGAAATCAGACGTCGTAGTTTTTAAGCCTAAATCCAGGTCAACCGTTCCTTATCGCCTGAATATCATGTGCATTTAAATAAAGTATATCTCTAATCATGATTTATTTGGATGGTTTTCTATATAAAAGGCCATCATAATGTGATTTAATACATTTTTACGAAATATTGAAGACCACAGTCAAGATATTGATACTGGTAAATTCGTACACATTATTTAGTGAATAGTAAAAATTTTATTTTAGGAAAAACAGATTTTTTAATAAGTTAAATCAAACAATTTTTTTTTGATAAGACTAGTGTACAAATAAGGCCGTAAATTTACAGCTCGTCCGACATGATTTTTATTCGGCTACGTCGGCCCCATTTTACACACGATGTTTATATTTTATTGGCCCGATCAGACCCGGCTTGAAGCCACAACTTACTAAATTGCTTATTAATTTATTGCTATTAGATTACCAACCAAATATTTATGTGATTAATAAATATTGTCTACAGTCAATATAGAATAGACAGTAAAGATTAATAAAGCTGAAAAGAAATTGACTGAGGCCAGCACAGTCTTATTTTTTCATTTATAACTCACGTTTAAAGTGAGAACATATTTTTGTAAAACTTAAAAATTCTAAAATCTAAAAAAAAAAAAAATTTACATTCTTTTAAATATTTTTTAATTCAATGAAAGTAATTTCTGTTCATAATAATAAAATTCGGTCTTTCAGAGAGTATTTAAACTAAGCAATAAAAGTTTTATCACACCGTCAGGTATTTTTTTCCTCTATACTCAGAATATATCATAAAAATGGCAATTGGCAACTCCAAGTTTTATTAAAAAAATTTAAAAGTTAACTAATATATATATTATTTTGAACATATTTTTAGTTTATTTTTTTGCTGATTGCAATTTTAATTTTATAATTTTTTTAATATTTTAAAATCTATCTAAAGGCAAAAATATTAATTTTATCCAAACCTTAAATTTGAATTTTTTAAAACGTCAAACTCTTGTTCTATATGGTGAAAAAAGGCCTTCGAGACTGAAACGGCCATTCTATATCTAAAAATTTTTATCCTAAGAAATATACATAAATTTTTACTCCAACCCATCTATTTATGACAAAAATAAACAAAAAACTAAAAAAATTAAAAAATAAATATTATAATTTGTTATTAAACTACTTTTTATAATCGGCCATCTAAATAATTTAAATTTGAATTTGGACATGTTAATACACTCTGTGGAATACACTTTTAATCAAACATATTTAGATCAATGGCAACTTTTTGTAAAAAAATGGAATTTTTAGAAATTAGAATTAAAGTGAATATTAAACGTAGCTTTAAGCTTGGTCTATAATTTTGCCCAGGCCCGATTTGTGTAGGCCACTACACAGGGGGAGTCCCAAACTTTAATAACCAACTATTCACCAAAAAATAATCGGCCCAAATTAATAGCATCACCAAAACAACTTAAGGCTAAAATTGTTTAGTCCTAGATTTTTTTGGCTATCTTTTTGTGTAATTTTGGAAAAAAGCTTACGATGCGGGCTAAAAAAAAATAAACATTTTTTTCATATTAAAAAAGGCATATTTAATAAAACCATTTTCTTGCAAAAAAACTCCTAGGAATATTTAAAAAAAAAGATCACCAGGCATTTTAATTGCTAACCCTAAAAAAATGGCGTAATTTACAATTTGTCTATAACTTAAGAATCTTATATGTGAAATAAATATTAAAGATATTAATTGTATTAAATTCCAAAATTTCATCTTCTAACATACCATGAATAGCTTAATTATTTTGTTCCGATATCTAATCCCTAAGGACAATATGTGGTTAAAGCTGCAATTAAAATACAAGAACAATAATAAATTTTTGTTAATTCGAAAAAATGTTACGACCCAAACTATTTCTAAAAACTCGACAAATTAATTGGTTTAATTTCTAAATTAAATTTGGAATAATATATTTTTAAATTTAGTTAAAAAAATTAATGGGTTAAAGGAATACAATCTGATTTCTAAAAAAAATTACCGGAAGGGGCCGACGAGACCTAATAACGAAATTTAAGGGAAACAGCATTTTAGTGATCTGGGCCAAATAAGGCTGAAATAATCCTTAAAGGTCCTGACAGGTCAGTACCAGATATACATTCCCAAATTATTATTTTAAATATGCTCAACTGTCTCTATCCATATTTTAAAAAATGTATTGAATATTATTAAGTTGATAAAATTTCCCCCAAAATTATGATTTCTGTACGAATATGGATTCAATATATCTACAACGATGTTATTCTTCTCTATGTTTTATAAAATTTGAATATAGAAAAGTAAAAAAGTGGAGCTTTTTGGTGGGGCGCTTCTTCTAGAATCCCTTTTTCAAAGTTTTTTTCCCTTTTTTAGTGAAAGCCTTTTTTGAATTTTCAGCTAAGCTCCTTTTACTACAAGGAGTCAAAGATTTGTGGTTGACTGTTTCTCGAGCTCTGGTTGAAACGGCTCTTGATAACAAAAATAAGCCTCTTTGAAAATTCAAGCTTGTAACAAAAATTTATGCCATTTGCCAAATATATTGACCATGCAGTTTCTAATCGAGCTGTAAATTATTTAAAAAAAAACTTTAAAAAATTATTTAAGTTAATTTTGGCTGTCCGAATAAATAATTACATTACCAACTGCTTTCATAATTTCATATTAATTAAAAAAGTTTTTAACTTTTTGCAAAATTAAAAACTTTTTGTACATTTCAACAAATTTATGGCGTATAAAGAGAGTTAAAAAAAATAGTAATCATTAGAATAAATTATAGATATAATCAAAGGATTTTTAAAAAAATGGAAAAAAAACTTAAATTATGTGACGTGAGTCAATCTGAAAATATAATTTTTAATATATCAATTCTCAAAAAGCGTATGATCACTGAACCGCTCATTTTTAATTACAAAAAATTTATAACATTTTTTTTTGTAAAATAAAAAAACTTAATCTATTTTTTCAAGGCTATACAACCACTCTAAAATTCCTTTCGAAACCTCGTTATTTTCCTTATAACTGCATGCTATAAATTTATATAAAGTATTTAAAGATATTTAATTTTTAAAGTTTTTGCGTATTTTATTTTGCAAAATAGCGCACGACTTTTTTTTTCTATATCTAAAATATTAAAAGAAAAAAAGTTATGCTAGATTAACGGCGGAATATATTTGTATTTGAATCTGATAGAAAATAAGTTATGCTGGATTAACGGCGGAATATATTTGTATTTGAATCTGATAGCCAAAAACCTGTTATCACGATATTCACATGGTCTGGAAACATTTATAAATATGTACAGGTTGATTAATTAGTGTCAGGTTAGATCTAAACACACGTTTATAGCATAGGTCAACAAATTTTTGAGAGTTATTAGTTAACTACAGAGATCAAACCTGCCATCGCAGGAATTTTCATATCCGTTTATCGTTTTTACTAATAAAACATAGTTAGTCAGCTATAAACATTGAAAATTTTAAAATAAAAGTACAAAAAAACAAAAGAGATTGTAAAACAAAAATAATTTGAATTTTTTTTGCATATTCACAACAGCTATACTTATAAATTTAAACAATAATATTTTTAATGAAAACCGATAATATATCGCGTCGTATTTATTGGAAGCGAAAAATTTTGTATTATCTAAATGCTGATGTTAGAGCTTAATATACGAAAAAATTTTATTTCTTTGTTCTATTGCCTTAATTTTAAAATAGTTTTTTGTATGAAACGACTTTGAACCTCTTCTTGCATTTTATTCAAAACGAAAATTTTTATTTGCAAAAAAACAAAAGTTATTCATATAAGCAATAATAGATATAGTTTTATATGTCAAAATGCTTGACAATACATGTTAAGGGATTACATTTTTTAAAAAAACGATATAAATAAACACAAGACTCATGTTTTAAATATTTTTTCATTGCCCTCTCCGCGCCATCTTCAAAACGGTTTAACGCGTTACTATGTAAAAATCTGTCAAAATTTCTAAACGACCTAAGTTGAGACATAGTCCTTTTATGTTTGCAAACGCGCATTTAAACTAAGGAATATTGTCATGAATAGCTTTAATTATATAAAATTCTCTGAGTATCATGAATTGTAATAATATAATATAAATTTAAGGCTCATTTATCCCAGCTAAAATCGACCTGGTTAGGGCTCAAGTTGCCCTGATACATATCGATTGCGCCACATGCCCTCTTTTATTTCATTTAAAAAAAACAGACCAATAACTTATATCACACAGGTCAACAATTTTTTGAAATTTATGAGTTAACTACAGAGATCAAAACTTCCATCTTTGGGAATATCAAATCCGTTTACCGTTTTTCCTAATCAAACTTAGTTATAGTCAGTTATAAACATTGAAAATTTAAGAAAAAATGGTCACAAAAACCAAAAAAGATTCAAAAACAAAAATTAATTGAAATTTTATCTTTGCATATAAAGAATAGTTAAACTGTTATATTCAAACTTCAAATAATATTTTCATTAAAAATAATATATCGTGTTGGATTTAAGTTTGGACGCGATATATTTTGTATTATCTAAATGCCGATGTAAGAGCTTGATATTTTAATAAAATTTAATTTTCATTATTTGTGATTATATAAGTTACAATGGATTTTTATATGCAAAAAAGAGTTTTAAATTTTTTCTTTTTTATATTTAGATCTGTCAATTTGGTCAAAAAAGGCCATTTTTTGTTATAGACGGATTTAAAGAGCCAAAGACGGAAAAAACTAAGAAAAACAAAAAATATATATGAGTTTAGGCCATCATGGGGATGCATTCTTTTATGTTTTCATAAAATTCACGTTTCTGACATTGATATTTGTTGACCTGTGTCATTAATATTAAAGAGATGAATAGCTTTATTAGTAATTATAAATAATTCTCTATTTTATTTATTAAGTGTGCTATTACAATTCATGATACTAACACAGGTCAACAAATTTTTGAGAGTTATGATTTAACTAAAGAGATCAAACCTGCCACCAGGGATTTTCAAAATCGTTTACCGTTTTTATCAAACTTTGTTAGTCAATAAACATTGAAAATTTTAGAAAAAAAGTAAAAACAACAAAAAAATTTAAAAACAAAAATAAATTGATTTTTTTTTCATACAACAGCTAAACTGTTGAATTTAAACTTCAAATATTATTTAAAACCCGATATTATATGGTGTCGTATTTAAGTTTGGACGCGAAATATATTGTATTATCTAAATGCTGATTTAAAAGCTTGATATACTAATAAAATTTATTTCTCATGATTTGAAACAATAAATATAAGTTAGTGTAAAAGATTTTTAAATTTTTTCTAATTAAGGTGAATTAAGATCTGTCAATTTGGTCAAAAAAGGCCATTTTTCGGTAAAGACGGAAGGAAAGGCGGAAGAAACTAAGAAAAACGGAAAATATATACGAGATGCTGTCATTTGGATGCATGCTTTTATATTGCCATAAACTTATTTTTTGTGACATTATTTGTTGACCTGTAAATTTCTATATTTACCAATAAGGCTATTCACAGGTATGGAACATTATTTGTTTCGACCTATAAAGGTTAAATAAGATATTTATTTTCATCTAATTTGGTTTTAAGTATCGGCAATATAAAAAAGTATTTTTTGGATGAACGGGTGGACTAATTTTTATTGCTCTAAAATTTAAATTTGGGCCCTTAAGTATAGAAAGATGGTGCTCTTAATTATATGCTTACAAATCCCAAATATTTATCTAAAATATGAATAAAGAGGAGTAGAGCATTAAAATTAATGTCGCGAAAATAGTTTAATATAGTTTTGTACGGTTGGTTATACAAGACTTTGATAGGATATTTGTGGAAGTCACTTTTATTAGTATACCGTTCATCCTCTATGACAAAATATGGCCACGGGCCGACATATTAGAAAAAAATTTAACCCAGGTCGAAAAATCAATTTAATATAAGGACACGATATGGCTGAAGGTTTTTTACTATGAACACTTAGGCTCTTAATCGTATTTGGTGATAATAATCTTATAAGATGTTAAAATAATGACAAAGTTATCACAGGTCAACAATTTTTTGAGAGATTTTTAAATATTGTAGGGTATATTTAGATCTGTCAATTTGGTCAAAAAAGGCCATTTTTTGTTATAGACGGATCTAAGGAGCCAAAGACGGAAGAAAATAAGAAAATAAAAAATATTTATGAGATTAGGCCATCATGGGGAGGCATTCTTTTATGTTTTCATAAAATTCACGTTTCTGACATTGATATTTGTTGACCTGTGAAAGCAATTATCTAAAAAATATTCCTTGCCTAATAACTTTATTATTTGGTTAAAATTGTTGAAGCTAAATAAAATTGACTATACGGCGTTTCGGTGTTTATTAAAATTTTTTAATATTTATCTTAAAGTAAAATAAGCATTAGGAGGGGCATCATTTGTAATGATTGATAACTGAACAAAAGGATATCGTTTTACAAAATATCTTGGAAATAAATATATGGTCTTAAAATAGTGTCATTTGAAAATGATTAAAATTTGTTTATTTTTCCAGATAAAGAGATCTTTAAGATTAATTACATAATATCATACAATGATTGCCTTTTATAAATTCGCATTTATATAGTCTGGGGAGAAATTATAAGACTTACTGCTGTGATGATAAAGAGATTTAACCGCTTAAACGACATCCATTTAATGGTCATTTTGTAATGTCGTAAAGAGAAAGAATTAATTAAAACAATATTTTTAGTATTGTGCGGGGGGGGGGGCCTGCGTGTGCCTCTCTCTCTATATAAAAAAATAGTTTATACCTGACACCCTTTCGAATGAGCTAAACCAATAAAATTAACTATTTGTTAATTAAAGTTACACCCGTAAGCAACTAGTTAAATAACAAATTTTTTTAATTGTAACTATGAATTTTGTAACTAATGTGGCCAAAAATATTTTGAATTTATCTATGTTTTTGCTTAATAGTACTTAATCAAGGCTTTTGAAAGTGCATTTAATCTCATATTTATTTGAAATATATTCTGATTGGGTGCCTAAAACCAAAAAAAACATTTAAAAAATTGTACCATCTTATTGTTTTAAACATTTATATCGAACTTATGATAGTTGATGTATGCAGGCCTGGAAACAAGAAAAAAAGCCAGCCCTTAAAAGAAATTTTTTAAGTACTTTTCTATTTAAGAGCCCACAATTAAAGGGCCAAAAGGAAAAAGGTATATGATATTTCGTAAACCCATTTTATCTCATAAGCGGCTTTTTTAGAGGGTTTTATGGGCTTAATATAATAGGCCAAACTCTTTTTTTAAATTAAGAAAGTAAGGGTTCTAGCTTTAATTAAAAAATATATATTATTCTGCTTAAGTTTTGTATCTTTTTGTAACTAATTTTTCTAATCTTTTATAAAAATTTTGAAATAAAAAACTAGTTTAACCAAAAAAGTGGGCTTTTCTCCTCCTTTATGTTTTGGAAAGCTTTTTTTCATCTAATTTTTTGAGGGCCTTTTTTTCTATATGAATATTAATTAATGGCCTTTTTTCTCTTTCTATGGCCCGAGAAAAAAAGCTCATTTTTCCCCCATTGGCCCAAACTACTAGGCTTAGGCGAATGACCTTAATAAAATTAATTAAGCTAATTTTAGCACCTACAGGTCAACAAATATAAATGCCACAAAAATAACTTTATGAAAATAGCGTGCATTCCCATGATAGCCTTATCTCATATATATATATTCCGTTTTACGTAGCTTCTTCCCCCTTCGGCTCCTTAGATCCGTTCATATCAAAAAATTGGCCTTTTTGACCAAATTGACAGATTTTGCAACCTCGCGAATACCCTAAAAAATTTTCCTATAAAAATCTCTTGTCTTATATTTATCATCACAAATAATGAGAAATTAATTTTATTAGTACATCAAGCTCTTACATCAGCATTTAGGTAATACAAAATATTTCGCGTTCAAACTTAAATACGACACGATATATTATCTGTTTTTGATAAAATAATAATTGAAGTCTGAATTTAACAGTTTTGCTGTTGTGAATATGCAAAAAAAATTACAATTTATTGTTTTTGAATCTATTTGTTTTTATTGATTTTCAATTATCAATGTTTTTAGCTGATTAGAAAAAATGGTATGATTTGAAAATTCCTAAGATGGCATGTTTGATCTCTGTAGTCAACTCATAACTCTCAAAATTTTGATGACCTGTGTTATATGTATGAAAAATTCTAAATGATGGGCCTAATACATTGTTATTTAAATAACGAACAGAATTTTTCAGGACCGACTCGCCTCGGTCATAATATTTTCCACACGGCTTGGCCCATTAGCTGATTTAAAATTTGTTAGCCAAATCAGCTGATCCTAACGCCTGCTAGGTTTGGTTTATTTTATTAATAGAGGGTAAATTGGCACGTTTAATCTAATTTGGAAATAAGAATAAAGTGTTTTTTTTGTTCTTTCTTCGAACCATATAAAAAATTAACTAGTTAGTCGAAAATAGGTGTGATATTTTGCATCTATAGATCTAAACAAATAAAACATTAATAAAAATTTTGTTACATAGCTTTTATTAAAAGCAACATTTCAAAAGTATAACTTTAAAACGATTTTTTCTTGCATTAATAAGATAAAAACAATTTTCTACAAAAAAAAAAGTTTATCATTTTGACGTGCGAAAAAATGTATATTTTGCATGTATGGACTAACTAATAATATCGTTGGTTTGTTTAAAACTGTATATAGTTGCTGATTCGGCACACCACCATTTCGATTCCTATAACAGAAAAGTTCACTTTAAACATTTCCTTTCCTTATATCTCTTACTTAACCCATAAACTCTTAAAACGCTTTGCGACTCCTAACATAATAATCGAATGTTAAATCATGATTTTTTATCTTTATCAGGAATCCAAACTATGTTTGAATTTATTTCAGGTTTTGCCAAATTTATCTAGTCTGAACCTCTAAAATCAATATAATCAAAATAAGTACTATATATTGGGAATTTGTACTTATGTCGATATAACATAGATTCTTTTCAAACCATTCTTAGTTAATTATACGAGAATTTAATCGTGTCAATTCAATGAAGCAAAATTGAAAAAATTAGGGTGCCAATCGGACCTACGTTGTTATTTAGCTATCTCCTCTTAATTTGTATCAAAATCAAAAATGGGTTTTCATTTTTTAAGTGGGAACTACAATTCGATACATTATTTTTTCCTCAATTTCTGTCAAAAGTGTACCTATGTAATGTTAACCAATTTAGCGATACATTCATATCTAAACCCCTGGCAAAATTTTAATTCCTTTTTTTCTGCTATCAGACGTCTCTAAGTCAGGATTTTATGACATACGTATTTTGTATTTTTGTGTCGAAGAGATGACACAATTGCTTAAAATATTACGTAAAAGTGTCGTTTGTCAATTCGAGCTTATTTTAAAAATTGGAGAATCTTCCGTCCTTTATTTTTCTTTGTTTTAATTTTTTTGGAAAAAAAAATACTGTGTTTGCTAGATGATGATAAGATCCCAAGGGGAGACCCTTACTCGCGAAAAAAAAACCTCAACTAAGTATAGAAGGGGGTTCCTCCAATTGAGGGGATAAATTATTTTGAGATTATTGAACTCTTAAATTCATGAGAGTAAAAAAAACTGTGTCAAATTTTAAAAAAAAGTACACTAAGATGATATCAATTATATAAATGGGTATATATTTTTTTATGTGGATTGGTTTCCATTATTAATGAAGATATTTGTGATTACAATTTTAAAACCCGGTCCACTCTTATAAAATTTCATATTTCGCGACGTGAATACATTGGCCCTGCCCAGAAATTTTTGCCTGACCCGTATAACTTTTTAAAAAAAATTTGGGCGCTTGGCCAGGGTTTGCTTATTGTTCAAATAAAATATGCTAACAATGCGACCTGGGTTTACAAACAAAAATGTGTATAAGGACGCGTTCAGACTCATTTCTTTTTTTTTTAAAAATTTGAAAAATTATGAAAATTTCAAATTTTTTGAAATTTTTTTTTTCAAAATTTTTTAAAAACTTTTCTTTTAGAAATACAGTTTAAATGCTAATAACAATAGTTGGCGTTTTTTAAAAGCGTTTAATGTCAAAAGTAAAATTTTTAAAATTTCTATAAATTTTAAAATTTTTCAACATTAAATGAAATAAAGTCCTGAACGCGCCCATTAATCTCTAAGAAACTTAATAATGTGCAAAATGTTAAAGCCCGAACACTCAAAATCTATTTTATTATGCCCAGCCAGCCAGGTTGGTTAAATTTTTGGCCCGATACGGTCTCTAACTAGACCGGGGGGGGGGGGCTGTGGAAATAAATAGTATTTAATTGGTTCTAGTGATCAATTCCTAACGAATTGTGGTAAAATTAAAAATCAAACCTAATAAATAAGCTATATTTAAATTAAAAAATATGTAATAAAAAGCGATAATTTTGCCTATCCTGTAAAAAATTGCAATTTTGTTTTTCAAAGTTTTTCAATTGCAAGGAGTAAAATACGTTAAATTATTGTTTAATATTTTTCATAAGAGCACGTGCAAAGTGAGTATTTATTTTCGTAAAATTTTTAATTGTAATAAAACGCAAATTTTTAAAAAGTTGCCAAATTTAGTTTATGCCCAAAAAATGCTATCTCTGAAATAAAAATTATTTGAAAATTTATAGAATTCTCAATATTTTGCGAAAATATAAACTCACTTTGCACGTGCCCTAAAAAGGAGTTTGTAAATTAAGGAATATTCAACTAATTAATTTTAAGATCTATTGTAAAATAATATATTTAGATTAAGGTTACTTTTTATGATGATATTAAAAAAAAGAAGAAATAAGAACGTTTTTATGTTTTGAGCTTGTCCGAGGAAAAAAGGTAAAATTATATACAGGTGCACGTTTAAAGTCGAATGAAATGACAAAAAAAATATTTTTTATTTGTTATCTGATATGTCAAGTAACAGATAAATGACCTATTTAGCTAAAAACATATGTGACAAAAAATTATAGCAATAATTACGTTTTAGTTCTAAGATAATATTTTGTCGAAAAAATAACATCATTACGCGCACGTGCAAAGTGAATTTTTATTTTCGTGGAATTTTTAAAGTTTTGATTGTAAAACGCAAATTTTTAAAAAGTTGCCAAATTTAGTTTATGCACATAAAATGCTTTTTCTGGAATAAAAAATTTTCAGAAAAAATTTTGAAAAAAATAAAATTTTTAAAATTTTACGAAAATAAAAACTTCTGCAAGTGGCCTAACACAGGAAAACAAACCATTGCTCAAAACAAAAGTTTATATTTGTTTATTTTTTTATATTACACAGGTCAACAATTTTTTGAGAGTTATGAGTTAACTACTGAGATCAAACATGCCATCTTAGGGAATATTAAATCCGTTAACCGTTTTTCCTAATTAAACTTAGTTAGTCAGTTATAAACATTGAAAACTTTAGAAAAAAAGGTCAAAAAACCAAAAAAGATTCAAAAACAAAAATAAATTGAAATTTTATTTTGGCATATTCACGTAATTTGAACTGTTAAATCAAACTTCAAATAATATATTCATTAATAACCGATAATAAATCGTGTCGTATTTAAGTTTGGACGCGAAATATTTTGTATTATATAAATGCCGATGTAAGAGCTTGATGTATTAAAATTTTTCATTATTTGTGATTAATAGAAATTTTCATATGCAAAAAAGATTTTTAAACTTTTTCTTTTTAGGGTATATTTAGATCTGTCAATTTGGTCAAAAAATACCATTTTTCGTTATAGACGGATCTAAGGAGGACGGAAGGAACTAAGAAAAACGAAAAATATATATGAGATTAGGCCATTATGGGGATGCATTCTTTTATGTTTTCATAAAATTCACGTATCCGACATTGATATTTGTTAACCTGTGTTATTTAAGCTAAATTGAGAAGTTAGATCGACAGGAAATAATTCAAATAGTGGAGAAAGGCCATCTCGTAGTTTGTAAAATTAAATTTAATATCACTTTGAATAAATATAAATAAAGGGTATGTAATTTGGAGTTTTTGGCCACTCTTTAAATTGAAGACTAGAGTGCTAATTTGTATTTAGAAATTTTCTTGCCCGGCCAGCTTGACCTAATTTAGCCCAATTTATCTCGTTATTCGATCTGCTAAAAAGCTTAAACTCAAATTTCACAAAATGTCCCCAAAAGGTTATGAAAAGCTTAATATAAAAGGCTCCCGTAGTTTGTGCCACACAATAGTATATATATGATGATGAAAATTTTGTCATCGCGCTAGAACAGCCATGAAGGAATTAAATATCGCCATAATTACATGGTCAAAAAAATGTAAGTATATAACGGTCCTTTACACCGAATGTTTTTGGCACAGATAAGTGAAAATTAATAAGCTTTATGGAAGAAGTATAAAGTTTTTTGGTGTTCAGAGCCTCGTCCCAAGTTTGAGATGATTATGTAATATATTAAAATTGTTGTCAGCACATAATAATATATATGTTAATGTGACAAGGACTGGTAGGACCTCACATCACATAATTCCGAGATTATATGAAATATTTGCCACAGGTGGCCGTTTTAACGATTAAATACATAAACTAAAAATACGGAAGTTAGATTTGTCAGTTATATTGAGAGCCTATTAGATACTCCGTTGCGATTTACGTGTAGAAAATAAATATGACCCTCACTTCAAAAATTTAATCAACTTATATCTCCACTATCCTTAGTAGACGCTTGGGGGTGTTTTTAAATTTTAATTATTATTATGTTATATATAAAACTGACCCCTTCCTACCTGTGAATATCAAACCAAAAATTAACAAAATAAACCTTGCACTAACCGATCGAAAATTTTTCTAACCAATAAGGTTAATTTTGGAATAATAGTACAAACTTTTAATTAATTGTATGTTTATATTTTTTTCTGCAGTGTGCGTTCAGACTTCATTCGTAAAAAAAAATTCAAAAAATTTTAAATTTGAATTTCTACATCAAAAATTATCAACCAATGTATTTAAAGTATTTTTTAATACTCGGAGCAGTTGCTCTAAGCATATTAAAAAATCTTGATTTATATCTAAATCTATACAAACATAGCTGATAATCACTTCAACAAGACATTCAAATATGGTCAAATATTTACGAAAAGATTAATATTTTTTTTTTAATTTTAATGAGGTCTGAACTCGCCCGTAGACAAAAAACATCTATTTATATTTTTTAACACAAGGTGCTATACTGGATTACAATACTTATTGGAACGATGTGAACGCACTTAAGCATGGGCTCACAATCCATAACCTCAAACCATTGCCCTTTAAATTTGTCGCAAAAATCAGAATTGTCAATTCCTATGATGCCTATAACCTAACCGTTTCTAGTAAAACTTAAACATTATATAAGTAGCTAGTTTATCAGAAGCTTCTTAAATGAGGTTGTCTATGTCTTCCCGTACTTAAAAAACCTCCCAACCCCAAGGCCTATTAGATCCAAATTCCAAATAGATCAATGCAATTTAAATTTCGGTTAACTAATTTATTCGTTAACTATCGCCTCTTTTAAATTTTTAGGGTTTAAGGTAAGTGAATGCCAAATTTTTTAATCATATTGGCAGTTTTAAAAAAATATTAGAATAGTGGTAGAATGGCTCAATAAAAAAACTAAATTGTTGTCTTATGCTTAATGTTTTGCCTGAATTTTTATACCTAGACGGGTCTAAAAAATTCTTAGGTAAAATTTTTTTTTGTTATTTTTATTTCAAAATCAGTTAAATATTGTGTCCTATTTAGGTTAATGCCAAATATTCTGTATAACCTAAATGTTGATGTAAAAGCTTGATGTACTTATTTTAATTATTATTATTTGAGAAGCAAAATAAAATTTACAGGTGATTTCAATATGAAAAAGATTTTTTTTTAAATTTTTTTCTCTAGGTCGCAATTATTTAATTTGGCCAAACTTGGCCATTTTTCGATATTTTCTTAAAAATTAGCCGAGTTCACAGCAAATTTCGGGAAAAAATATATGAGAAAAAGCCATCCATGTGCATTATTTGCTGACAAGTGTTTCGTCGATTACTCATTGATTTTTGTCGACATGTGTTGTTCAATCTCAGATAAGTTTTTTAAATATCAATAAAAAATATTTCCTCTTACAAATAATACAATTTTTTTAATATCTGAATATGTTGAATTTAATTGAGGCTTAAACTTCATTTTTTAAAAAACTTATAGATTGATAAAAATATTTTAGCCAAAATAAATAAAACATTATGCATTTTTAAGGTATTTTTAAGGTTTATGGGAAGGAAAGCTTTTGAAACGGTTTTATAGCCTAAATTATTTTTTTAAATAGTTAATTTCTCTCCAAAATCAAAATAATTTCTATTCCTGGCAAAAGGTATTTTAAATTGTGACAATCGTCACTTACATTTTCATTACTTTTAAACCTTTATAGCAGGCTGATAAGTTGGATGAAAAAAAAACAGAAAAAAATTGGATGAGAAATATAATTGTGCAATATGGTTCATTAGCTCCTTAGACATTTTTGTGGAACTGTCGATTAGAATTCAGACCGGGCCTTAACAATTTGGCCCGCCCCGACCGACATAGTTTTTAATTTAGGCCCGACCCTCACATACGGCCAGAAAATTTTATATTACACGCCAAAAATTCTTTGTTTTATCAATGTAGATATAACACCCTTCACCGTGCGATAATAAATTTATCATTAACAATTCTTGTTATTAATGGCTAAATTAAAAGAAGGGGAATTAAGGTTAAATGTGCCCGGCCTTAAATTCTATTTTTCTAACTCAGGTCAAGCCCGTTTGGGGAGTGGGGTTCCCGAGCCGGGCGGACTTTGGGGTTCCGACTTTGAACTCTACTGTGGAAACGTTTTTGGAATTGCAATTTAGCATTTGATAGCTTATATCATATTTTCAATTTTAAAATGCGAACCAAATTTCAAATTTGTTTCTTGAGACGCGCCTTGCTGCGGAATATACAAAATTTATTTTGTAATTCGAACTAAAATTATTTTCAAATTATTAACAATGTTTTTATTTCACACAAATATCAACAGTTTGTCAACTACTGCGTGACGGTGTATTCAGCCTCCACATGGGGAACTTGGGTTCTCAAACGGCCCGCGGCATTTTAGAATCGTTTACTGCCAACCTAAATATACCTGCATTTAAATCCCAATTACCGGCATTTCCACCAATAGATAGCAACAAACAATTATTTCAGCCCGAGCAATTAAAGAATTTCACGTCATTCGATCTAGTTC
Source organism: Acutogordius australiensis (assembly GCA_030555515.1). NCBI lineage: Eukaryota > Metazoa > Nematomorpha > Gordioida > Gordea > Gordiidae > Acutogordius > Acutogordius australiensis. The sequence continues at coordinate 22,047,279 of CM060245.1, read as the reverse complement.
CAGATATCCTGTCAGCCATAGCCGATCTGATACATTATTATAAATGGGAAAAATTCATATACTTTTATCAAGATGACCAAGGTAAGGGGAAGTATATATAAATACTGTTATAGACATATATTGGACAGATCATTTATGCACTGATGAAATTTGCAAATTTGCATTTTCTTTTAAAATATTAATAAAATAATTATGTCCGTCTATGGTTTTTAAAACCACACAAATGTTATGACAATAATAACTAAAATGTATTATCTAGTAAACGAAAACGTAACCTTGAAAGTTGTGATTTTACAGCGTAAATATATTAAGGTCCGAATTAATGACTCCTTTGGGAGATCATAAAATTGAAGCAGCCAAATTGAAATCCATTTTGGATATAGACATTATTTTGGACAATCCATTTAAATTGCTATCTAGGGAACAGTTTGTAAATATAAATTTCAAATTTCGAATATGTGACAATATAATTTTCATAGCATACCGAAGATTCCAATGCCTTACTCAATATTACCTTCCAAGGCTAAAGGTTAAACCAGAAGATATCAAAGATATTCACGATTTAAATCCTAGTACAATTATTATCTATAATATAAATAAATTTACCAAAAAATATGTAAATGAGCTCTCGGGTTGAGCCCAAACTTTATAAATTTTTAACAAATTCGCATTTAAATATTTGAATTTATTAAATTTAAAAAAAAAATTTGCTTTTTAAATTTTTCTTGAGTTTAAATCGGACACCCAACCTTTTAATAATTTTGCATTTTTTTATTTTTATTTCTTCTCTTTTTTTTTGCTAAAGTTACAACCACAGTAAACATCACGCCTTACTACCTTTCACATTTCAACCAAAGCAATTACATTGCCATCCGATTGGATCCGGCGAACATGGCGGGCATCAAAACGATGCTCCGGGATGTGATGTCAGATACAGCGACAAAGCATTACATTATCTTGGATTATCCTTCCTTCGATCAACTTCAACGAGTCATGCCGGCCTTCAGTCAAGTCGGTATGAACAAGAGACGTTACCATTACCTGTTAATGCACTTGGTAGTAATTGATTATAAAATATTATTACTCAGGTCTACAAAGATATCTATTGGTCCAATCGTGTACTTACAGTGCTTGCGGCATTTATGTGGATGAGCACTATATTTTTGGTCATGATCACAAAAAAATAGATTACGATCACAAAAAATTGTTCGCGATAACATTTAAAAATATGATGACTATGTTGTTTGGCCATTTAATTCATGATCAATTAATTGTGATCGTAATCAATTTTTTTGTGATCACGATCAAAAATATAAAGGTCGATGGCCACAATTTATTTGACCATTGACCATTTTTACTAACACTGGTCACATAAATGTGGTCAGCACTGTAGCTTAGCCTCACAGTGTGTATTATATCTCACTTTTTTATAAAATTATTTCCAACCTGTCTAAAACATTCAAAAGTGATAAAAATGCTAAAGTGTCGTAATGTGACCTCAAAACTTGAAAACAAATTCATAAATATGTTTTTAATAAATAAGTTTTTTGATACTTAAGTTTTTATGAAACTAATTTTTTTTGCCTAATTTAACTATATACTTGTAAAATAAAAAATTTCTGTATTAAAAATTTCCCACAAGAGTCAAAAAAACTGAAGCTCAACTTTAGAATATTAAATTTCTTACTAAAATAAATAAATAGAATAAAAACAATATTTTGATTTAAAATATAAAATTAGAGCTGAAATTTGTATTTCTGAGCTCAGAGTTACAAGTTCACTCATTTTGATTAAATATAAGCGAGTTTGCAACACATTGCATGAGTAGGATTTCTTTAGTTTTTTAAGAATATTAGAACATGTTTAAAAGGAGTCTGAAAAATCGAATCAATATATCACTAATTCTATAAAAATGACATAAATATTTTAATAAATGCTCACCTAATTTACCCCGCTACAAATGAAGTTTGAGCTCCTATTGTAATCTCAGAAAAAGAGTGCTATAAATAGTTCGGAAAGTAGTATAATTTATGTATATTGATTAATAATTTTAATACAATACCACCTAAAATGATTTATCATGGCGAATCTATAATTAAAAGGAAGCTGAAGTTCTTAGTTAATTAGGATCAATCCAAAATTATACCTATACTAAGTGTGTCTGTGTGCTTTTAAGGGATTTTATACAGTTGCGGTCTATTATGTTTTTGTTATTTTTTTCAAAAAATAGTTGTAACCAGGCCCGATTCTAGCTTTTCCATTTTAGGGGGGCAAAAAAAACTTCGTGGGGGGGGCAGAAAAAATATTTTTTGCCGCCTTCGGCTGTTAAAGTGGCCGTGACAACTTCGGTCACGGCAAAAAAATATACATGCTACATCAATAGAATCCATGTTCAGAATTTTTTAACAAGATAATAGTAATTTATTATATTCATAAATAAAAAAAATATTTGCGCTTATGATCCAAATTATATAAATTAAAATTAATTGTTTTCACTAATATCAATTGCTTAAAAAGATATGAGATTTGGAAATTTATTTTAAGTATTTTATCATTTGGTATCAATGCGCGTAAAAGATTAGAAATATGATATATAGAATGATAAAAATCAATGATATAAAACTTTAGTTTTGAAATATAAATATTAAAATAAGATTGATTATCATGAAAACAAATTGTATAAGTGCTTGGAAGAATATATGAAAAAACACTGGTTATATAATAACTGGTAATTAATATTAGAGGTAAAAATTAAATAAAACCTGAACATAAACGTTAAATGAGCATAAAAAAAAATGCAACTTATGTTTAAAATAGTAAATAATTAACTGATTATGAGCACTGTTTTTATTAATCTATTTAATTTTATCCTAGAGGTTGTTTTGATTAAATTATAAAATTCATCAAAATTTAACGCCCCAGTTAATGATTTTTCGTGTCCTTGAAAAACCAAATCACCTTTACGCACGTCACTACTTAACAGCAAAAAATTATTATCCTTCTTAAAGAAGAAAATGAGCCTCACAACTCGACGTTGAAGGGCTATTTAACAAACTTATAGGAAAATGTTAAATAGATTAGAAAACGCATCTTTGTAATCATATAAAAATTAACAAAATCAATAGTAACACATTCTTTGTAATTACAAGTTTCTTATTAAAATATTTTTTGGCTACGTCAATTTCTTTTGGAGTAATGAATTTTCATCAATATTAAAACTTATTTTAAAAATAGGCTCCTAATTTATTTATATCTAAAATATTAATCAAATTTATAAAGAGAATCTACTGAATTTAAATAACTATTATCGGTAAAAAATCTATTATCCAAAATATAAATAAATCAATAATATTAAAATAAATACTTCTTACTTTATCCTTAATATTTAAAATATTTTTCAAACTTATGAGTGAAAAAAAAATACCAATCTAAGAAAAATCTTTAGGTTTAGTTTTTTTTTATCCTAAGATACATTATTGTCATTTAAAAAGTATTAATATCAAAATAATTTTTAAATCAACCTTCAAATGATTTCTATTTCTTAATTGTTTAATTTCTAACAAACAATGGTGTATTAAATCAGAAGTTTTAGAAATATAAATCGTTCTGCATTGAAATTGATCTATATTTATTTTTAATAAATAAAATAATTTTTCAATTAAATACAAAAAAATTAATAGATGATTATAAATATGGTCAAAAAACCCCGATTCGGCCCTGTGACCTGAAAATATAAAAAAGTTTTTTATTTTTAATTTTTTAAAAAAGTATTAAATATTTTTGTGTAATTTAAAAAAAAACAATGGGCGGGAGTGACCACATCACCAATGGGGCAACAGCCGAGGTATGATCCCGCATTCCTCATTACCTTGATTGCATCATGTTGAAAAAATTTTGAAGGGAAGAAAAATTATCAAAAAAATTTTTTTTTTTTTCACTTAAAATTTCAAGACAATCTTTTACAACAAGATGTGGTGGTTAAAGCAGTGAATATACGGGACATGGTGTCCAGCTATTTTGCTTAGAAATACTTGACACCTTTTCCCCAGGGCATTACGTTCGCCCCATCGTAGCATTGTGCGATCAGGTTCTTTGGTTCTAGATTATATTCTAACAATAGATTGATGACAAGTGAGAAAATTTCTTAGGCATTAGAGTTATGAATTGCTTTCACAAATGCAAAGCTGTCTGTGAAATCAAATTTTTCTATATATTTCTGTGTTAGTTTGATCTCTCTTGCGGATGAGAAGTATTAATGAACTAAAAAAACACTTTTAAAAAAAGTAAATATTTTTAAGATAATATTTTTTAGATATTTTTGACGGAGCAAATTTAATTATATTATGTGGAAGAAATAAAATTACTATATTTTTTGGGGTGCCCCCCCCCCCCAAAAGGGGTCTAGAATCGTGCCTGGTTGTAACACATGTTTTATATTTGTTTCCTGCAATAAACCTCTCTTCGTTATTAGAATTTTTTATAATGTTACATAGCCAAAGATTAAATGAGTTTGCTGTTTTAACTAATTAACATTTCTCAGGATATCGAACATTTAGAACTTTCCGAATTTCTTGGCACTGGTGCTAATGTTTCGGGGTTTACCTATTACGTGGATGAAAAGGCGGCACTCAAACAGGCCGAAGATTACAAATTTTCCATTTTTAACATCTTAGATAAGCGAAAACGCAAGAACTATACCTTAACGGTATTTTTTTTTTATTTTTGCAATCCGATTACAGCTAATATAATAAGCTGTTGAAAACCCATGAATCATATAATCTTAAGTTAAACTTCTTGACTTTGGATGAATAGAGGGGGGTTGAGAGTTGGGCCAAAATACCTCTCTTTTTCTTCTACATATTTTAAAGATAAATCTTAGTAAACCTAAAATTTTCTATATTTTAAAAAGAATAGTTTAATTATTATTAAGTGATGGTTTTTAAGTAATAGATTCCATAAATAACAAACAACTAATTTGGATATTTGTCAATACTTAAAACTAAAATGGCCGGCGTTGAGTTAAATCTTATTTAATCCTTCGTGACAATATCAAAAGATTCAGTGAAGCTAAAAGAGGCAAATTCCCAACGTGTAAGCCGCACTTGACCAAGAAAAAGTTTTGGAAAATACTCTCCATGTTTTTTTATTTTTATTCAATCAGTAAATGTCATTTTCAACTTTTCAATATTATCAAGTTTGATTATTCAAATTTTCTAATCTTAAAAGGTCATCAATTTTTTGATTTTTTTGAATCGTTTTATTACACAGGTTTACAAAAACTTATAAAAGTTCTATAAAGTTTAAGAACGCAGTGACATCTATAAAATCTAACTATGTTTTTTCCTATATTAAATTTAATAATCTTGTTGGCCCTACAAATTTAAAAATAAAAAAAATAAAAAAAATGTAAGAAGCAGTAAAAATATGAAAAAAAATCCATAAAATAACCGTAACTTTCATTTATCAGAAATAAATAATAAAGCACGCAAATACGAATTTAGGTTATAAATATGCTTAGCGTTTAAATTTTGTATGGCGCTTAAGTTTGAATTGAAAATAATATTTTAGATTTTTTTACTATAAATTTATTGTTTATGGCATGCTCGACCACAAACATGATACACTCTTTAAAAAATCTGAATGATATTAACCTTTAATTGATTCATTAGTCTAAAATATATTTGTCAAACAGAGATTCCAAATTTTTATTATGTTTGACATTTCCAATTGTCACTCGTTCACAATAATTTCTTTCAACAATATTAGTATTTGCTAAACTATTACTTCAATTTTACATTTAAAGATATTCAACATTTCTAATATTAAATTTTATACGTTCACTTTCACTTTCTATTTTTTATATTTCAGTATAACCTATGTTTGTTATTCTCTCGATTATATACATTTGTCAACAATAAATATATTTCATACAAAGAATCAAGCAACTTCGCTTATCGATGGCATTTTCACGCTTTCAAACGGTCTAAAATCAATTATCGACAGAGAGCCGGAATATTTTCTTAATGCGTTTAAGCGTGGAGGTCAGATATTTAACAATGGGAGCCGCGGTGTCATATGCTTGGATGTAAACGATTGGGCCAACAGCCACATTCATAACCTTGTTATGCCCTGGAAGTTTGGACCACCCATTGTCACTGAAATTAAAGAAGTGAAATTTTCTCAACATTAAATATATTTTGTAGTTTTTTGGGATATATTTAAGATTACTTGGAAATTATTCAATATTTGCCGATATACTTATAGAGAGAAGAAACTTCAAATCTTTTAATCATTAAAGATAAATATACCATTAGATTTTTGGCTATGTTCAGCCTTGAAACAATAAATACTATACTAAAAAACGTATAAAGGACCTCTTGTTGGCCCAAACTTATATTGTAAACTTAAAATAAATGTATAACGCCGCTATTTAAAGGTTCCCTTTTTCTTCCATTGTAACAATGGGGGCGGGCGGTCAATATTATAAAAAAAATTCTTTAAAATTGTTATATATCGAACAACCATTTGGTGTTAATCCGTTTAGTTGACCACACCAGGTTTATCGGGTAACATATCGTTTGACGAGCATGGCAACCGCAAGGGATATCGTCTAAGTCTCGTTGAAATGACGCTCAACAGAGGTCTAACTAAAGTTAATTTATAATACTTTTTTCTCTTGTTAAATTTGTTTTATGTTCCAAAAGCCAGGGCTAATCAGGCTTTGATTAGATATTTGATTTTATATTTGGCAATTTCGATCTTATAACCTTTTTGTAATTTTAATTAATTGAACATTTATAATATTTATTTAAATTCACCGGTGGCTATTGTGAACATTTCCGATAAAGTGCTAGTTCAAATTTCAATGTAAAAAAATCACTATTTTTAATATGTCAGTTATTAAATGCTTCGGATATGCCTTGAATTTTCTTTAGGGCATGTCACAACTCCGGAAATCGGGTTTTATAAACTCCGGAGTTCCAGAGTTTTATTTTTTGGAATTTGCTTGTTCACATTAGCTTATTGGAAATATTGGAATTTGTATTTTTGTAGTCTACACTCATTTTGATTATTAAAAGTTGTAAATGAAAGAGCAGCTAATTATGTAATAATTAAATGTATTAACTAGCAAATTCCAAAAAAAACTCCAGAGTTTATAGACTCCTTCCCGATTCCGGAGTTTTGACATGCTCTAATTTTCTAAATGCCTCTAATATATATTTCGATCTAGCCTTGCAAATGTTAATATATGGATCAATTTTTCAACTTCAATAAACATACCTAAAATGAGAGAATTTTAAAAACTTAGGTCAATGTCGTTGGCGTACCAGCAAATATCATTACTTTACAACAATAATAGTTTTGTCGTGGTCGGTTTAGAGTATGAGGTTTTGTAAATACGGAAAGGCGTATAAATAATTTCCCATATTTGATCATTTTTTTTAAATTTGTTACCTTTGAATATTATTTTATTTCGCTAAACAGGTCGGAACCTGGACGAGTGACGAGGGAATTAAATTTCAATATCCTAAATTTAATCGTTATAGCGGTAACGTCACTTACAATAACCGAACTCGTATAATAACCTCAATTATTGTAAAAAAAACATTTAATTTTATTTTTTTTGTGATAGTTTGGCAGCCATAAAATAGCAAATTATAAATTGTGGGAAAAAATATTTTTTTTAATTGTTAATTTGTATGTTCCAATTTCACCTTAAATTATCGAATTTGTGATAAAATACAATTTTTCTCACGGCTTTTGTGTGTGTTAGCCCTTAAATTTATTAAGTTTAAATAACCATATTATTTTTCATTTTTTAATTAAAAAGTATACATTTTTTTTGGATAGGAAGAGCCGTATTTCATGGAAAAAGTGGCTAAGAAGGGTGAAATTTTACGCGGGAACGATCGATACGAAGGCTTTTGTCTCGAACTTGCCGATATGATAGCCAAAATGGTCGGATTTGATTACATTATCCGGCCTGTTAAAGATGGAAAATACGGAGCAGTGGATGAAAATAACCAGTGGAACGGCGTGGTTGGCGAACTAATTCGACATGTAAGAAATATTGAAAACCTTCATCTTTAAAAGGAGAGATTAAGGGCAGATTTAAAGCCGCTATCGGCGCGTGTCATGCTTAAATTAATGTTTTTCATACAGAAGTTATCGCCTAGTTTCCGACAGGGCTAAAAGAGGCTATGTCCTGACGGGTATGCCGCCTTTTTTAAGAAATATAGGGTAAGAGGGCATTGTTTCAGCAGGTAAATGACTCTGGCCTTCGACTTTGCCAGAGTTGTTAAGTTTGCATGCTGTAATATTCCGGAGGCGTCATTACAAAAAATTATATGGTATTGATTAAGACGCACTTAATTCTTCTGACACCAGGGGTTATGAACGTCGCCATAGTCAATGCTCCTTACTCAATAAACACCTGGGGGTGACATAATCCCTTTTCTGTACTTATGGGCCCTGTCTTTCATGTTGATAAACAAAGAACTTAAAACATCACAAGTTTACAATAATTAATCTAGATGTTTGGCGAAGTTAAACTGCAACATTAAAATCTACATAATGGAATTACTCTATTATTTTTCTCGTTTTTCGAACTATGAGACAAGGCCCTAAAACTTTGCGACAAAAAAGACCAAATTTGGCAAATGACTGATTTTGCGACCTCGAAAATCCTTACGAAAAAAAAAAATATTTTCTTATATCAAATCAACTGAAACTTTGATTTTACATGATGAGATATATTTTTAAGTATTTTCAGCTCGTAAACAATTGCATCTCAGCCAATTGATATAAAGAATGTTATTCACCAGTTAAGTAATATTATACTATTTTGAGTTTGAATTTAGCAAGTGTAGCTGTTTTATACATAAAATAATTCCAATATTTTTTAGTTTTTGAATCTCATTTTTTTAAAAATAATTTTTATAAATTTTCGATGTTAATTAGCTGGCTTACAAAGATGGACTATTAAAAACGGTAAACGAATTTAAAATCACTAAGTAGGTTTCTCAAATGATTAAACCCCTATATAAAATGACGTTTCAAAAATAAATTAACAAATGGACCCCTCAAAATAGTAATTTTTTTAATCTTTATTATAAATAATAAATGCTAGGACAAGGCCGGCCGTGCTTTAGCGAGCCCCCAAATCAATTTTTTATTGTGCCTAGCGTATATTTTTAAGGTATACATCAGCAGAATTATGTGCATTATAGAGATTATGCATGAAATTCTAGTTTAAAGGCGCCATTTTATTTGGCCACGTTCAAAATAAACTTATTCAATATTTTCAACTTTATAAAAATTAAAAAAACGCAATTATTTAAAAGTTGCCAAATTGAATAATGAGATAAAAAACTTTTACTAAAATAAATTCTTTTGTTAAAAAATTTTATGAAATATTAGAAATTTTAAAATTTTGTAAACAAATCATTCAAATGGCCTTGTATATTTCTTTTAAATTTTGTAGGAGCAAAACACCTAGGCGTTGAAAAGCCTTTTTCGGGTTTAAGACGATAAAGCAATCATACGTTAGTGATTACATTTATTTTTTGACAAAAAACATTAGGAGGCCGATTTAGCAGTCGCACCCCTTACTATAACCTCGACTCGAGAACGGGTCATCGATTTTTCAAAACCTTTCATGGATCTGGGCATAAGTATAATGATCAAAAAGCCGACGCAACAGGCCACAGGTATATTCTCCTTCTTGAATCCCCTTTCAAATTCCATTTGGATATGCATAATCTTCGGGTATGTTAGCGTTAGTGTCGTCCTCTACTTGGTGAGCCGGTTTAACCCGGACGAGTGGAAGCTTCAAGATAATGTGTTCACGAACGATTTTACACTTTCCAATTGCTTCTGGTTCGTTCTGGGAGCCTTCATGCAACAAGGTTGCGATATCAATCCAAGGTAAATTTTTACAAACTTTGTCGTCTTTTATTATTAAGTATTACGGCCTTAAATAGTTATGACCATATATACATTTCTTAAATTATAAATATGCTAAATGAATTTGATTCTAATTTCATCCCAAAATTTTAACATAACTATTAGTTGAATATATTGAGGTTATTTCAAAAATTAAAAACCTAAAATACATTGGTAGATCATTATCCGGCAGATCAACCTCAAGCGTTTGGTGGTTTTTCACACTTATAATGATATCGAGCTACACTGCCAACCTTGCGGCCTTTCTCACGGTCGAACGAATGAATACTCCAATTAACAGTGCAGATGATTTAGCTAAGCAAACCGAAATTAAATATGGAACGTTAGATGCTGGCTCAACTAAAGCCTTTTTTCATGTTTTTAAACTTTTTTTTTAAATTAAATATTTCATTAAATTTCTAAAGTGAAACCCTACTAAATGGTGATTATCTGTTAATATTTAATTACATGAGGTAAGATAGATGTGCGTCTATAAGTAGGGGAGACCGGGTACCTCGAAAATTTTATTATAATTAAAAGATTTAAAAAACACTTCGTTGTAAGAATATAATAAATTTTTAACTTAAAACTTAATATTATTTGAACATTATTGATTTTGCAAACAATAATCAATGAGGGGCGAAATAAACATGTTCATTTTGCCCCATCATGCGTAATTATAAAAGAAAAAGTTTGAAGACAGATGAAGACATTCTCAAAGAAACCCTTATAACCCAAAAAAACAATTTGAATCCATAATTAGATTACAAAACTAGCATATGAATATGCTGTCATACTTAACAAAAGAACCCCTACCAGTTGGATTGAACAAATAGCTGGACCTGATGTTCAGGAATTTTATAAAAAGAAACCCTATCATTTCTATAATTATGAATGTACCAGTCTAGCCAGGATATCTGGTTTCAATGAAGAAGCAGTCAATGGTTTTTACCAGAACCTAATGGATCTAATGGAAAAATATTATTTTGAACCTATAATATTCAATATAGATGAAACTGGTTTAATAACAGTTCCTTCACCATCTAAAGTGGTTGCACAGAAGGGTGTTAAGCAAGTTTATTATACATTATATTAATTAATTACTAGGTAGGAACAATTGTTTCTGCTGAAAGGGGCAGCCTTGTTACCATGTGTATTGCCAATCCAGTTAAGCAATTAATTCCACCTTATTTCATTTTTCCTAGAAAAAGGTTTAAGGTGGAATTAACTAATGGTCCTAATGGGAGTGATGGCTGTGGCAATTCATCAGGATGGATGAAAGAAGAAGAGTTTGTGGGGTATTTAAAACATTTTGTAAAATATGTTAAATGCTCAACTGAGGATCCAGTAAATTGAATTATATTTTAAATAAAGGCACTTATAATTATGGATAACCATGTATCTCATATATCCATAAAAGCAATGAACTTTTTTAAGTAATAAGATTAAAGTGGTCACATACCACCTCATTGTTCACATAAACTTCAACCCCTTAATGTTGGAATTTTTGGGCCACTGGTAATTGATTATGATATAATTATCTAAATCTATATTTATTTTTCAATATATAAGGTTTATTTGAAATTAAAGCTGTAAATTTAATAAATTTTACACACTTTCATTTTGCCCCATGGGTGTTTTATTTTACCCCGTATATGGGGCGAAATTGTTAATACTAGTGGGTTTATACAGTGTTCAATATTTTTTTACAGAATTATATTTTTTTGGTTAAACAAATTATTTTATAAAATATAATGAATTATCTATAAAATGAGCCATTAATTTTTTCTTTTGGATTAAAAATGTGTCAGCAGCAACGATTTTGCAAAAATATGTTCATTTCGCCCCGGTCTCCCCTACGCAACATGAATTTAGATGCAACAAAAGAATATTAGCACCCCAGCTAAACATGAATTGTTTATTATTAATATATATAAAAAAAATATATTCCGCTCATAATCATGCCTATGCATTATAAAAACATTTGTTTTGTTTTTTTTTCCCAATTAATTTTTAAACTACTTACGTTTATTGAAGGGGTATTTTTGCGTATCACATTGCAATTGGGTTACACTTTGATTCGCCTTCGCGGTTTGAGGAAAAAATTTAAAGCCACAAATAACCTTTTAACTCTTTGTTACAGTATTTATAATTTATAATTAATTGACTAATACCCTTCACAAAATTTTTTGGTCTACAGACATCAAAAGTATCAGTGTACGAAAAGATGTGGCAATTTATGAGCACACAAAAACCTTCGGTGTTTGTGAAAACAACCCAAGAAGGCGTAGAAAGGGTTAGAAAATCTAAAGGCAAATACGCGTACCTCTTGGAATCGACCACAAATGATTACATTAGCAATCGAAAACCGTGTGACACGATAAAAGTCGGCGAAAATTTGGATTCTAAAGGCTATGGGGTTGCGACTCCTTTAGACTCAGACCTAAGGTTTATAATATAAATGTCGTTGGTGTATAAATTTTTATTAAAAGTTATAAAATTTATTTAATATTAAAAAAACCGTTCCCCTTCTAAAATCACTCGTTATAACTGTCATATGGCGACAATGAGGCAATACCAAATCCTCCTGGTTGTGGAGACAATTTTGTGAATATAAATTAACCCCCTCCATAATTTTTTTTTTTCGAAAAATTAAAAAAAATTGATTTTTTACTTTTTATGTGTCAGCATACGCGTTAGTGTGAAAATGATTTTAAAATTTTTATAATATATTCTTACGAAAGGGATCCCGTTACGTTCGCCGTGCTAAAATTACGTGAAGATGGAGACCTCCAGAGACTAAAAAACAAATGGTGGTACGACAAAGGCGAATGCGGTTCTAGTGCAGGATCAGGCGTTAAAAATTTAATTTCATTTTTTAAATTTGTAGCTATCAAGCAATCATGCTATATTTAAAAATTTGTTTCTTTCAATTTCTTTTAATAATTATTGTGTCATCGACCAAAATTCTTTTTTGTTGGCCGTGTTTTGCAATAATTTAGATTTTTTGATGAATTGTTAACAATAAAGTTTCCTAACAAAAAACGCGTTTTTAAAGCATTCTATTAAGGCAATATAGAGAAAATGCAATAAACATAATTCATGTGTTTTTATACTTTTTGGAAAAATGAAAATAGACCTAAATAAGATTGAAAAATTTTTACTAAAATGACATTTAAAAAAATTAAAAAAAAAACTTGACCTAGGACGTGCCCTTAAATTTATGAAAATCGGGATAAATAAACTTTAATGCTACTAAATCAAAATAAATTAATGGGACATTTTACTTATGTTTAAATAAAAAAAATTTGGATAAAAAATGTTTCAAACTAATATATAAAAAAAAAATTGGTTTTCCTCTGAATCTACAAAAGATATTAGGAATAAGTATGATAGTTTAAGACACATTTAAAGTCAAATTATAAAATAGCAAAAAAATTTTTTGGTTTTTTCTTTTGGTCGAATAATATAAAATATAATCTAGTTAGCCAAAAATGTGATAATTTACTTCTATATTATAAAGTAAATTTTAAAAATTAGTAATAGTTTCATTTTGTTTATATCCAAATTAGTTTAAAACATTTTTGTCAAAAAGTTTTTTCCTCGTATTCAAATAAACTAAGAAAATAAAATTACCACTTTTTTTGCAAATAACGAAAAGTACATAAACTATTATTTACTATATTCTTTAGAACATCATTATATATTGCAAATTAAACCCTCATTTGCAAGTTTATAATTCCTTTAGCCAGTTCCACGGCAGTAGTTCTCCTCAGGAACATATATAACTCACTCTCGAACTTGTTAGCTATAAACATTTCTTGACCGCATTTATATTGATTAATGAATTATATAAATTTAAAAAAATTTTAAGTTTTTATATTTATAATAAAATAAAATGTGATAAAATCAAGGTAAAAATAGAATGTTGAATTTAGATATTTTAAAAAATTAATTTTTTTTCATTTCGGCCCCGCTTCCTTTTGGACTCGAAGCGAGTAGGGCCTTTGAGATTTTCAAATATCCGTGCAAAACACTAGTTTGCTTACTTTCAACAAGATCAATTATAAAAAATCTAGTGCCCATGTGGCAAAGCGTCCGTTCCTTAAAATGGGATTAGTGTTTTTCGCCCTAGATGACCGAATAATTTTTTTGGATCAGAAGCAAGGTCTGGCCCGATCTAATAAAAAAAAAAAAAATCCAATCAGGTAATAACTATAAAATTCAAGTTCCGATTTGTTCCGGTCTAATTAGGTCGTGATCCAATCCGACCCAGTCCAAATTTCGGACGGATGGGCAGATATAGTTGATCCGAAAAAATCGATTTCCCAGACTTCTCGGGTCCCAAAAATCCAATTAATATTCCAAGTTGTTTAATGCTTTAATTTACATCATTTATATTTATTTGTAGGATATTGCCAAAAACGAATTGACACTGAGCAACGTGGCAGGTATTTTTTACATCCTTATCGGTGGTTTGTGCATATCACTAATTATGGCAATCCTTGAATTCATTTATCGTTCAAAAACCATCATAAACCAATACAAAGTTCGGGTAAGGATAATTTTATATATGTATTTAAAAATTATAAACCTGCTTAGGGTAATGAGCTTTATTATTTGGTGATTCAGAGGTTTTTAATTCCATATTGAATATTTTGGTATTAATTTATATTTGTAAATAATCTCTAAAACAACTTTCTAAGAGCATAAGGGCATAGCGTCCTCAGTAGTGAGGGAGCAAGAAGGTGGTTTTCTAACAGCTACACTTTAACCCTGCAAGCGCTTCAAAATTTTTAAGAAAAGCTAGTGTGAAGAGCATGTGCTTTTTGATTTTTATCATTTATAACTAAATCTCATATTTTGGTAAGGGATTGGAAAAATTTGCTCGTTTTATCCCAAAGCTGGCCTATAAATACGGGATTGGGATTATCATACACCAGTAATTTCTAAGAGAAAAGATGGATCAGTGCGTAATTGAGAAAAAGCTATGTTGATATAAGACTTATATTGGTCCCTAAATATCACCTAAAAACTCCTAGGATATTTGAATCAACTTTTACAATATCTAATTTTAAAATCAGGCTAGCTCCTTACCGATAATTTTATTGGAATTTAAACATAACTTAATGTATTTTTGCAGTCCAAAAAACCCATGATGAAAGATTTGGTCGGAAAGATAGACCCTTCATTTGCTTCAACAGAAGCAAGTAGCATTAAGAGCACAAATAACCGAAATTGGTTTAAAATCCAAGTTTGATTTCGTATGGCACTGATTCGACATCATTTGTGATTATAATGCAAACTATAAATTTGCCAAATTAAAAATTTCTTAATTAATCAAATATCGAAATATTCAATTAATTCTTTATTTTGATGCTCTATCAAAGGCGTGTCTGAAGTTGAGTTTTTATTACACGCATTTCAAAATACTTTTTTTGAAACAAAAGTTTATAAAACTTTAAAAATTTATTTTTTATTTTTATAAATTATTAGAAACGGTCCCTAATTATTCTAAAGTCTAGGGTGAATGCAAGGATATGCTTTTATTTAATTATATCTGAGTCAACTTTTTATATTTCTAATAAATTTTAAATTATAAATTTATATAATAATTTTATATATAAACTCTACCAAATAAAATTATTCTTATTTTAAGTTCGAAGTTTTTTGTTAAAAAAAACTATTATTTTAATTTTCTATTTATTTGTGAAAAAGTTAAATTTAAATTACCCACCATTTGGATTTAAATTAACATAATAAATTTTTCAATTGAGAAATTTTCACAATTACTTAAAAAAAACAAATAACAAAAATATTTAATCGCACAAATAATCGTTTGCAAACTCTAAATTTTATTTTTCAATGATTCAAATTCGTTATAAAAATTTTATTCTAATAATAATTTGTCTTCATCTATGTTCTATTTATTTCAAAAAATTGGACCCATTTCTTATATAAATCTGTCTTATATAAGAAATTTTAAAGAAAATAGGAAATTATATTATGCAATTATCAGAAATGTTAAAAAATTGTTTTATGCCTTTAATATCCTTCTATATTACTTTGTTTGTAAAATATATTCATGTATTGAGTTTGAACAATTATTTTAGCTTAATATTAAGGGAAGGGAATGAAATTTTTAATTAAAATTTTTATTAAATAATGTTATAATAGTTTTATTTAATATATAAATAAAAAGAATTGTGAATAAATAAATGTTTAGGACGTGTAATATAAAAAAATATTACCACCAATGCGCAATGGTCTTTATAAGACACGTGATTATACTTAAAGTTAAAGTTTTTATCTTAATAAAAACCCTCGCCATCAATTAGTTTAATATTCCACATATAAACAAAATTGCAATACCCAATTCTAAAAATTTAGAACTATAATTTTATTTGGCTATATAAATGTTTTAATTTTGTTTTAGCAAGCAATATCGCGGTGGTATGTTAATAATTATTTTTAAAAAGTACCTACCTTTAAAAATTTTATCATTTTTCTCTCAATAAAAAGGGGATTCATTCCGTCGGTTAAGAAAAAACAATTTCTTTTTTAATTACATAATTGTGCGTTTATTAACATTTTTTTTTATATAAATTATTTAAAATTTACTAAACAAAATGTTCAAACATTTTTTATTTTATTGCATTTTCAAAACATAAATGAACACATAAGGGTTACATTTATATATTTTTATCAAAATTAAGAAAATAAATCAAAAACCTTAAAAGATAAAATAAAAAGATTAAAGTACATACTCTACCAACTACTTATTGTAGCTATTTCACCTTAATTGCTGGGTAAAATTTTTTAATCTTGATCCATAGCGATCTCTGCAAACTTTTCAAAAATACTCGAAAACTAATGAAACATTTTTCAAATAACATTTTGTTCAATTATACGAATAATAGAAATATATTATTAAAATATATTAAAAATATATAAACATATGGATGTGAAAGGTCTCAATATATAAAATATTCACATAATTAAATAAAACTAAATAAAATAAGAAATAATGAAAAAATTAAAAAATGCTTTTGTGAAAAATTATTTCAAGTTTTTTTGCCGGTGAGAAAGGCTATTCGTTCCTGCTGATTGACATACTCGAAAATATGCGGAGCATCTATAATAATTCCAAGCGTGCCTCCCAAGGTGACCATAATGAAGACGAATAACAGAATACGGTCAACAACTATTGCTATATACTTCCAATCTTCTTTCACCTTTGGAATATTGAAATCAATTAAATCAAATTAAAAATTAAGCTTTTTATTGATTTTAATTAAAATCAATATCGTCAAATCTGCTATAATGAATACTAAAGTATCTTAAAAAATTAAATATTAATCGTTGAAAGAATAAAATAAAACAATGTCTGAACTACAAATCATCAGAAATAAGATAAAGCAAGAAAGGGGTACGAAATATTATGAAAACAAGTTAACCAAATTGTCAAAGAGCTAATTTCAGATTTTATACGCAGATATGGAATTTAAGTAAAGATTCTTAAATAGATTACTAAGGTCACCAAAAGATTACAAATTAAGTAAGGGTTATATTCATTGTTTTTATAAATTTAACCTCCGGCCATGCCTTAAAATTTTAAAAAATGAAAATGTAAAATGACATTTTTGGAGATCCCAAAATATTCTTAAATTTTTTTTATCATAATGAATTGAAAATTTAAATCTTTTATCTAAATTAATTAAATATCAAAATTTTCAATGGATAAATGACCAACGTCGACATTCGTCCAAACTTCTATATGACAACATTTTTATCAAGATAATAAACTTTACTTCTAATTAACTGATAAAGTTTAATTTACTTTATATAAATTAATATTTTTTGCTTCTGACTTTGTGTGTTTTTTCAAATTTATAGAATTAGGGTTTACAAAATTGTAATTACACAAAACGGAAAAAGGTATTGAAAATCGGATATATATTAGTTTGTGATTTATTAGTCATCTTAAAAAAATGATAGTGTTTGTGTCAGGAGATTAAGCGATTTAGAGCAATTGCTTATTGTAAAGCATATTATGCCTAAAAAATGTTTGATTTTAACATTCGTACCATATTATTTTCGTCCTCCGATCGGAGATGTTTAGCCACAAAGATAACATCGCGCGCAGTCGAATTGACAATATGCGGTGGCACCAAAGATTTTTTCTTTTTCGGTTTCCCGCTCTTGAATGGCATTTTTAAGGGTACGTTTAGTTTTTTGGCAAATCCAGCTAACTCCTCAAAGCTTTTTCCCAGTTTGGATTGATGTCCACCAACAAGGCTATTGGCCAAAAGGTTGCTTTTATTAGTCGGTACTCTCAATTTTTGTTTGACATCTAATAAATGAAGCATTTATTTAAATACAAAATAATCGTATAGCAGTTTCAAAAATATCTTAATTTGGCAAAATTAGCTTAAGGTAAAGCCAGTCGTTTTGTGGTACAGGAAAAGACCATGGCCTTACGCTTTAGCTAGTGTTGCAATTATTCTGAAAGTTTAGCACAATTTCATTGGGTAGTATAGAATTGGCAAAAAAATCCACTCAATTTTGAGGACCCAATGTAGCCGTATAGCTTATTTTTCTCTATATCCAAAAAATGTATAAATAAATAAACAAATAAGGCTATTAAAAAATTTTTTTTTGTAAACTCAAGATTTTTGCTGTTATTTTTGTCAAATGCATTAAAAATGAATTTTACGAGGACTCGACTGGAAATGAAAATTTTATTTTATAATAATTTGCATCTTAAATCAAAATCAGGCAATTGCAACCTTGATATATCGATTATACTGCAGGATAAAATAAAAGTAAGAATTGGTAGAAAAATAAAAGTTTTCAGGGCAACTTTTGAGTCATTGACTCGAAAACTGGTAAATTGTAATTTTTTTAAAAATAGTTTGCATTTTAAAATTAAAATTTAGGCTTTATTTTTGATCTTGCTATACTGCAAGATAATAGATAAAATTAAAAAAAAATAAAAAAAAATGTTTTTATATATAAATATATATTAAATTAAATTACAAGTCAACTATATATGAAACGATATTTAGATAATTCAATTATGATAAAAATATAAACAAAATTATAAAAACAATTAAGGAAGTTCAGAATTATTTTTAAAATTGACATGCTGCAAACACATTGCTAAAAAATTAAGGCCACGAGTTTATAAGCATTTTCCATTTTAAAACATACATAAAAAATTTAAAAGGACGCCTGAAATAATTTTACCTATGTGCGCCTCAACCTTGCCTATATAATCCTCTTTATCGTATGTATTGTTGATAAAAGGGTTTTTACCCGCTTGTACATTGATATTTACCTATATCTTCTAACGTTAATTTTTTCTTGCACATTAAGGCTCAACTTTTCACCATTAATTTAATTACTAAAAGTATTCTAAAATAGGCTTAGCCAAATAATAGAGACAAATATTTAATATGCAAAAAAAATTAAATATACTGATTTAGGTAAAATCCTATCAACTTTGCCAGAGCCTGTATTTTACATGTTTTCTTATGATCTCCAGATGCAGAAGAACCAATGAAGCAAGATTAAAAATTTGTTATTAAAAGAAGGTTTATTTATGCATTAAAAAAAAATTCGTTCATTAAGCCGTGAAAAAGCAACTTTTGGCCTTTTTACGTATTTTTAACCAAAAAAACATGTAAAACTGATCCGAATAAACCAACCAGTTCAAAAAACAATAAAATACTATGTTTATAGAAGGGTAATAGTAAATAGTTTATTGTATACTTGCCCATCCCTGATCAGTGGAAGATTTTTGTTGATCATGGATTTGAGTTTGATAATTTGTATTAGGAGGTTGTTCTCTATGCCTATGGGAAATGCCAGTCGGGTCAGCGGCCACGAAGGTCGTGGTCTTATTACAACCACTTTGGTAATGCTGCAGACTGCTGAAAAAAGAGGATGAAGGATGTTCCCATATAGTTATTGCGTTTTCATCGCATGCGGTCCTAATATTTTTTGTGTCAGCCGCTTGCCTATTTTTCTCTAAATGCAACAATATTTGGGGTTGAGTTTGCATTGGATTGCGGGGCGAAGCATCAGGCATACCCGTTTGGAATGTTATAGCACTTGATGGTTGTGATTGGTTCTGAACAACGCACTGCTGTCTTCTTTCAGTACCAGATCTATGATAACGATGTCTCATTCCCGTGTTTTGAGAAATCTTTGGACTATCGCTTTGACTTATACGGTCCTCGGGATCGGCTATCTTATCGTCATTTTCGTTGTTACTGTTATTGTAATTTTTATTGCTACGATAATAGGGTGGTTTGTTCACGTCCCTCCTTGGATGAATTCTGCAATTGTAGCCAAGGTCTTCCTGGGGAGGCTGAGTTCTTTGATCGAATCTAAACGTAGGGTCAGTTTTTGATCTTTGTTGGTTGTAGGGTGCTTCACCGGGGCTCTCAACTTCAAAGCTAGCTTGTCGCTGTATAAGTACGTTTCTGTTCGTTAGGCTAGAAGATGTTTTTTGGTCCTTACGGTGGTTTAAATCGGTTAAATGCTTAGTGGTTTCACGCAGTGCATTTCGTTGTCTGTTTATCACGTCGAACGATATGTTTGGAGCTTGAGGAGCCGTCTTTTTGCAATGTTTGTGAGGGACCGAATAGTCGACATCAACTATCGTGGCTTTGAGGGGCAATTGACCGGAAATAATTTGACTTCGATTAGAATTTTGTTGCATTAGTAGGTAATTAAATGGTTGCTGGCCCGAAGTATAAATTCTATTTCTGCCAATGCCTTTATCTGTATTCGTTGGCTCATTGTCGTCACGCGTAGCTAATTCCTCAATTTCTTTGAGATCTTTGGCTGTTAGAAAATGCTTTTTAAAGGTGTCCACATCAAGATTGTTATAACGTTCGCTCTGTGCTCCATTAATATTATTTGGAATGGTTGCGAACCTATAGTTTTTTATGTTTCTGTGAAAGTCGGACAATTCAAGAGACGGTTCCCGAGATGATTTGAGCAAAGCACCTTTACGAAAACTCATCCGGTGTCCTAAAGTGGAAACAGCTGACACAATAGTAAAACTTTTTGATTTGTTTATTGAAATTCTCTCTGAATCTTTTCGTTTGTGTGCAGTCCCCTTTAATTGTTTTTTTCGACTAGGATTGAACGATTTATCCAACTCATCCTGGTCATGGAAGTTCTGGTGAGATTGCGACGCGGGATATGACGGATTGCGTAATTGGTGACAGTAGGATTCTTTAGACGTCATATCCGGATCATTCAAGGAGTATTGGCCATAAACATTTTCATCGGCCTTATAAGTGAACTTGTGAGTTTGGCCGCAGAGATAGGTACCTCCACTAGGTGATGAAATAAAATTTACCATAGATGCTTTAGGGAATCCTGCCGTAGTCACACAGTAAGGAGCTATTGCTCGATCAATCGTGAGCTGTCGCGAGTTGCTTGAGCTATGTGATGCAATTATGCCGCTATCGTATGAGGTCCCTTTTGAAGCACCATTCAACGCACCACCAAGCATAGTTTCACGCGTTACATCTCTCTTCGCCTTAAATACGTCTTTTTGGTGGGCCGAATACCCTGTTCTTTTGTTATTTGTTGCCGCTGCCCTGGTAAAGTTATTATTGTTGGGCTCGTAGGTGGTCTCGATGATGGAGATGAGGACTCATCAAACGAGTACAGGCCCGACTTTGAGGGTCTCATGAGCGGGGGCCGTTTCATAAATACCAGTTTGGGTAAAAAATCAATAAATATGACACGCAACCACTTGGGCAGTTTATGCGTATTGGCCGCGCGTGAATTCCAATTTACAATTATTACCGTGAGTAGTACGCAAATCAGATTCATGACGAAAGTAAATAGCAAGTATTTGGCAATGAGGGGTATAGTTAGTGACGTTGGAGGTAAAAGCTTTGAAATTACGAGCTGGAAGAAGACTATAGCCAAGAGGATTGATATTCCCAGAGTAATCTTTTCGTTACCGTCAGGCGGGAGATAAAACACTAGGATACTCAGGAAAGACATCATTATGCACGGGGCGAGTAAATTGACGGTGTAAAACAACGTCTTCCTCCGAAGGTAAAAGTAAAAGGTAACATCGGTTTCAGTCGGCCGGCTCGTGTTATCGACCCTCAAGTAGCCGGGCACGTTAATGATGTCCCACGTGCCACTGATCGAAAAGTCATTCAGATCGACGTAGTCCTTGTTATCGAAAAAGGACCACCCAACCTCTTCGCCATTGTACGTCCACGAGCCAAATTTCATTTTGCATTGTTGTTCGTCGAACGGGAAATATTTGACGTCTATGATACACCCGCTAATGTATATCGAAGGCGGGACCCACAAAATTTCACCGTCGTGACTTAGGACAATGTTGCACTTTGTGCTAACTTCGTACTTTCCGTCGGCGCTATAAATTGTGAAAAGTGTGTTTTAAGGTTATCACATATATCATCGAAAAATGTTACCTTTCCGGTGGGGACAATATGACCTATACAAAAAAAAGGATAGAATTCTATACTCTTTTTTGATTACTTTTACCATTTTCTCAGTCTCGTTTAACACTCAAGATTACAAAGATTGGTCAAACATTTAATATTAAAATGCCATTTTTTTTTTTGTTTTGGTCACATCTATACTGTATTCTTAGGTTCAATCTTTTGTTGATAAATATTCTAGAACTTTGGATAATTTTTAAAAACATTGGTTTTTTACAATTTAACCCTCATTTTGTAATTTTAGCAAAAAATTTTAAAATAAAATTCAAACTGCATATTTAATTATAAAATGTTTTACGTAATTTCAGCAAATAAAAATAAAATCTTATTAGAAATTAAGAGTTACTAACAGTAATATAATTGAAAGTGAAAAAAGGCGGTTTAATTACACACGAGAACAAAAATTGGACGACCTTAAGCATCATTTTTAAAAATTACTTTCGGATGTTTTTGGTGTTGATTAAAAATTTGAAACCAAAATTTTAGTCAATGCCTATTTAGTCATCAGGCACCAAAAATAGATTTACCCGTGTTTTAAGCGTTAATATAAAAACATTAAGATATTTAAATAAACAAAACATTTATTTATAACGTAAGGCGTTTAAATTTTTGTTAACTGTATTTTTATTTTTATTTTCGTATTTCTTTAAATTAGTCTTTTGTCATAAAATCCTGTTTTTGATTTTAAATAAATTGAAAGCGAGTGTTAATAATTTTGTAATTTTTGACCAGTTTTTACAAGCAATCTATATTTGCTATTAGACTTTTTGAAAGTTAAGTAATTTTATGAATGTTATTTTTATCTTTGGACCTAATATTTTGAGGTATTGGGAGAAAAACTAAACCCGAGATCGTAATCGCAAGAAAATTTAATACACCCTGTAAAAATTATTTATATTGTCTTTTTTTATTGTCCTGTTATATAGCGAAATAGGACATCGTAGGAGAGACCGGGGCAGTTTTGACCCTGGGGCTTTTATAAACCTTGGGGTTTACTGTAGGCATGCTAGAATGATTTTAACTGCTACGAAATAAATTTTACAGTATCTATGAATTTTAGTATTCAGGCAAAAAAATTTATTAAGTTATTCAAAAGAAAGTAAAAAATATAGCAAAAAGTGAATTTAAAATAATTTCGTTAAATTGATTTAAAAAATTATTAAGTTAAAATTTAAAAAAAAATTCTTCAAATAATAAAAAATATAAAGTCCTTTGATATTGTAATCCATAACAAACTATTTTACCGTCCCTGGGGCTTAAATAAATTTTAAATCGTGAAGCTTTTGCAACAT
Organism: Acutogordius australiensis; assembly: GCA_030555515.1. Lineage (NCBI taxonomy): Eukaryota > Metazoa > Nematomorpha > Gordioida > Gordea > Gordiidae > Acutogordius > Acutogordius australiensis. The sequence goes on along the minus strand of CM060245.1, from coordinate 22,023,533 downwards.
ATTTTAAATTAAACAAACATCTAATCCAAAACAAAACCTAATTCAAATATGCACACCCGAAAGCCTTATAAGAGTCGTTAAAATCCTTCAATTTTAATAAAAAAGTTGGTCACTAGATTAGCAGCACTAACGAAAAAAAAATTGTCCGCTTATGAAAAATATCATTTAAATCTGTGTTTAGAGAGATTCAATGAACTCGAGTCAGTCATAATTGTCTGCGCGTTTTCAAAAACGCCCCACCTTCCAAAAACTATATATTCTATTATAAATTAAAGCAGTGAGCAAATTTGATGCATTGTAGTTCTACACTAGATCTTGCTCTGATAAAAAATTAACCATTAATGACTTACCATCTATGGATTATAGCGGTTTAATTTTTTATAGTCATAATAGCCCCAGTCTCCCTTACTATAAAATCAGGCATACATTGTTTATAAAAATTTTAGTCAATATGTGTAACAATGAACTGGTTTTACCTGTGAAATAAAAATTTAATGAAAGTAACCATATTTTATCTTAATGGTTACAGGGCAAAATTTAGGTGATCTAAAAAAATTTAAAGTGTTTAGAAATATTGTTATGTCATAAAATAAAAGTTCAAAAATCTATTTTCCATTGGTCTAAATTTTGGTACTGGTTGTTCCGGCCCGACTCACCTAATTTCGGGCGGCAAATTTGTTTTTTTTATTTTGCCCGAATTGAAATTGCGAATACAGTCTGAAAATTTTATATTGGAAGCATAAACTTTTCACTATCAATTAATTACAGTGTCGAAAATAACCATTATAAAGTGATAATAAATTTTAAAGTTTTATTAATTCATCAACTAGTTAGAATGTTACATAGAATTAAAAATAAATAATAAATGAAAAATAAAAGATCATTTTTTTTTATTTTTTTTTTTTTTACCTTTAAAATAAATTTAAAAAAATTAAAAAAATATTCCCAAAAATTTTATACCCCAAACCCCCAAAATTGCTGTTTATATTCAAAAAATTTTCCCCACCACCGTGTTCAAAAAACACGAGTAACCTTACGTTTGTTAATGTGCTTATTATCAATAGTTAAATACAATTCAATTGATAAAAAAAATAGGCCGGCTTAAAATGTTTTTTTTTTAACAGGACCGAACTAATTTGACTTTTGGGCGGGTCTCCACAGGGTCAGACAGGCTTTCACCGAATTTGTTCTTTAGATAAATATTTTTTAATATTTATTTAAAGACCTGAAGAAAGCTTAGCTAGTTTAAAAATAATATGTGCGGAAAATGTTTTTTAACATGGGTAAAACCTTAAACTTTACAATATAAGACATTAAAACTACTGCTAATTAGTCAATTCACGACTCAGTATGACATTAGCAAAAGTATTACTTGTTTAATAAAACTATGTCAGGTGTCCAAACCATGGAAAAGGGGATCCGTATAATCTTGATATTACCGTAATCGTCCGGATTCCAAGCCAATTGATAATCTTTCCATTTCTATTAATTGTTAAAAGAAGTAGCTTAAAAATCTTATTTTTAGATTCATAATAATTGTATGTAATGTTTCGTTCAAAATGAAACTTGCTACAACATTAGAAGCTAGCACGCTATATACTGTTCCAATTAGTTTTCGATGTCAGATAGTTGGCCTGATAATTTTTTTTGGAAACGTAGAGTCACGAAACGGGGGATCATAACGTCAAAAGTCAAAAATTTGACATTTTTATTTTAACAATTTTTATTTAAGCTACACAAAGTCTTTTTACAGTGAATCATGTCTTCGTAAAAGTTGCCTGTTTCAATAAATATCGAAAATATCAAAAGGAAGTTAAAACAAACTTTGAGGCAGATTTATGTAGTCTTCCTAAAAGTACAGTGAGACCAACCGTTTCAAAAAATTGATATTATTAATTAAATATATAATGCTTTGCTCTGCATATTAAATTTATTTTGTTTCATTCAATTGCGACAGGTAGGGTAATATTAAACGAACGGTAGTGTGGGGTCCGTATAAACACAAATTTACTATAACCTTAGACCTTTAAAGCTTTTGAGTATTTAAGTAATAATTAATGCACAATGTACATTTAATTTGACACAAAGCAGAAATAATCTGCAATAAGTTTTGTTCAATTATTTTAATATCTTCTCAATTAATTGATATTTGAACAAATTTTGTATTTTAGGTCTAGTAGAACCTAAATAGAAAAATTTATGAAAAAAATATTTTGGGTATTATACCCTATAAGCCTAGAAATTTCAATTTTTTAGGTCAAAAAATTATTTCATACATTAATAGAGAATTTTTATATCCAATATTTCCATTGATTTAAAATTTTTATACCTAGGCCTTGCTTTATTTTGATTTCATTTTTTCGATATGAGTATAAAAACATGATTCATGTACCTAGAGGCATTTTGCACTGCCGTTTTGGCGCATAAAACGCTTTAAAAACACGTTTTAATTAATGTGCCAATTGTTTTAACTTTATGAAAACTAAATATAATAAGGCACGGGTTATGAAATAAAAATATAAAAGCAATGTTTAAAAAATATTAAACCAAGGTTACAAAATTCAAGTTTAATTTAAATTGAAAATGTTTATAATATCGATGGCGCAACAATTATATAAAATTTTTTATATTTATTTTTTAAAATGCTCATAACTTGGTGATGAAATGTCTGTGTTTAGGGATCAGTTAAAATTTATAAAGAGCACAGCAAATTTTGGTGGGTCTCTCTCAACCTGGCTTTATAAAGGTAAAAAAATGCCCTTTTAAAATATTAAATTTTACAATTGTTTGACAAGTTTTTGCCCATTCATGTACTTAAACTTTTGGGTACAAAATATTATATTCAATTTCTTGCAATAAATAATTTTTCGAAAAAATAGGAAAAAAAATGATTTTATTTATGCCGACAAAAACATCATTATTGTTATTAAAATATTTTTCTCAACTATTCCTAACTGTATTTTTAAAATCAATTTTAGCAAAAAAAAAATTAAATTATGGTCGCCTAATTTAATTGATAAATTTATAAGTGCTCAGAAGCTATTTTGTAGCAAATCACCAAAAACCCCATTGACATTAGAAGGACAAATTTAATAATTTAACTATAATTTTTGAAAAATTAAATATTAATCATTGAACAAAATTTTTAATAATATATATTACCCCTCTTTTTTCCCTTCTTCCCTAATAAAAAAATTTAAAAATAAAAAAAAAAAAAAAAAAAAAAAAAAAAAAAAAAAAAAATTATATTTATAATATTAAAACAATCAAAAATAAAATATTTTTATAATAAACAAAAAATAATTTATTTTTTTTTTTTTTTTTATGAGGATAGTTTTTTTTTTATTTATATTTATGAAAGAAGCAGGTGATAAAATAATAATATTTTTTTTTTTTTTTTTTTTAAAAAAAAATATAAATAAGAAGGTTTTTTTAAAAAAAAATTTTTAAAAATTTTTTTTTTTTTTAGTATTTTTAGATTTTTAAATTTTGAAAAAAAAAACCATTTTTTTTTTTTATAGAAGGAAAGAGGGAAAAAAAAGGAAAAAAAAAAAAAAAACGAAAAATATATAGGAGATTAGGCCTTCATGGGGATGCATTCTTTATTTTCATAAAATTCACGTTTCTGACATTAAGATTTGTTGACCTGTGTATTGATGGCTGAGCCCAAGAATTTAATTCAGCTATAGTTTAAGGTTAAGATGAACTATGAGTTTAGCATAATGCCCATACTATTTGGGGCTATTAAAAAGGCCTTAGGGCTATATCAAAAGGTCATTAAATTTATAATTAATTTGCGTCGCCAATGTTAATAGGCAATTTTATATTACTTGCTTATATAAATAAGCCGTAAAGATTCAACTTAAATTGTCTTAACAGATTAATAATCTTGCATGTAAGGATTATTAGGGGTAAAATACCAATTTTCTTACCATAATTTGACCCGTTAAAAGTAGGTTTCGTGGATAATCCATAATTGCAAAACAATTATCCTTTCCCAAAATTTCAATTTAATATTATAGTCCAAAATAATTACCTTTTGCAAAACAATTTTACCACACGAAATATAAAATTCTAAAAAAGAGAAAAGAGCAGCACAATACAATTAAAATGCATAATTAAATACAAGAAAAAACAAAGATAAAAATTACAAAAGACAAAGAGTGTGAAAAAACAAAAGAAAACCGTAGTTAAAAAAAAATAAACAGAAGAAAAAATTTAATACCAGTTGTAGCCAAACGTTTGTTTTCATAATCTGTTCGCGTTCGTTCTATTTATACAAAAAATATATAAAAATGAATTGGAAAACAATGTATTTATTATATATAAAACTTTTTCAACATAAGTTAAAAGTTAGAAAACCATTGCTCTTATGCAAGATATTTGAAATTCTCAAAGCATTCATTTTTCTGATTTTAGTTAAAAAAAAAGCGATTCCTTTGATGCACAACTAAACTTCGCAAATTTTTTAGTAAGCTATGGTTATATTTATGGTCTAGTTTCAGCTAACAAAGAGAAAAACCAAATCTATAACATCTTTTGATGTTCAAGAATGAACGTGGGATTCTAAACATTATCGCGTTACTAGTAGTCAGTCCATAAATAATATTTTGGAAGATTACTTTGCTTGTTTGGCAGACCCATTTACTATTATTTAGTATTGTCATAAATTTATAAACAGCTTGCATAAAGGACTGCGGAGTGAAAAAAAGTCTTGAAGAAACAAATTCGAGCGCATTTGATTAACTTGCGAATGGTAGGGTGAAAAATTTGTAACGCGAAGGCTATAGAGGGGTCCATACGGACCCAAATTTTAAACCTCTATAATTTTAAGCGTTTATGGCTATGATCTTTATTTTTTTATTATTTTAATGAAAAATACTTCTCTAATTATAGACTAATATAGGTTATCAATATGTATATTGCAAATTTTATTTAACACAAAGTAAAAAAAATTAAAAAAATTGAAATGTCTCATTTTTCTATTTTACATTGAAAAAATCATTTCAATAACCTAAATATATTAATGTTATTGATTAAATCGTGTTTTAGGCCTAGTAGAACAGGAAAGGTTCATGAAAAAAAAATATCATGAAAAAAATTAATTTTGGCTATTACTAAAAACCTAGATATTTTATATAAAAAAAGTTTCTATCATGAATATACAATACCAAAATTTATATACTTAATATATAAAACTATTACATTGGACAACAATTGGACGACCTCAAGCATCATTTATGGCAACCATTGATTTTGGTCAAGTTTTTGATCCTGATTACGAATAGGAAGTCAGAATTTTCAAGGGTCAAAAACGCCATTTGGTCATTTTAGGGGTATTTAATAACATTTAACAATAGCAAAAAAAATAATTTAAAAGATACTTAGAAAGAAAAAACCCTCCATAACAACTCAAGGTATTTTGATTTTATGAAAAGTTAATATTTTTTTTTTGTTTTTTTTATTTACTCATTTTTTTCACACACCCACCCTTCTACAGACCCAAATTTTTTGTAAGCCAGACAATGAATTATTTATGTAATTAACTTATCTAGACCAATTTTTAACAGGAAATACGAATATGAACTTAATATAAACCGAAATAATTTAATCTTCACAGGTGAGGAGACTTCATCAACTAAGCGCCTAATTATACAATATAAACATAACATTAGGCACAATTTATTTTATTAAGACATGTAAAACATAATTAAAATGTAATATTATAAGATGTGCGGTTATATAAATTGCTTTTTACCGTTTTCGGCTCCTTAGATCCGTCCATATCAAAAAAATGGCCAATTTTGATCAAACAGATTTTGCGACCTCGTGAATACACTTTGAAAAAATTCGATACTCTTTTTTTCGTATTAACATCCCTTGTAACTTATAATTATCATCCCAAATAATGAGAAATTATTTTTTTAGTATATCAAGCTCTTACATCAGCATTTAGATAAATATTTCGCGACAAACTACGACACAACATGTTATCAGTTTTTAAAAATATTCGAAGATTAAATTTAACAGTCTGTTGTAAATTGCAAAAAAAATCAGTTTATTTTTTTGTTTAAATCTTTTTTATTTTTTTTTAAATTTTACAATATTTATAGCTGACTAACTAAATTTGATTAGATAAAACGGTAAACGGATTTAAAAATACCTAAGATGGCAGGTTTGATCTCAGGTTAGCTCATAACTATCAAAAATTTGATGACATATGTAAAAGCGAAAATTTATAGCCTTATGTCACACTAAAATTTAACTAGCTCATAAAATCTGCCGGCTCTAAACCTAATCAAAACTTAAACCTAACACTAACCATGACCCTAATTTAACACTAACACCAACCCTAACCCTGAACACCACGTTCTAAGACTAACCTAACCTACTAATTTAATATTAATCTAACTCCCAACCATTAGGAATATTCAAGCTGCGCCCGTATATTACTATTAAGCCATTTAAAATTAATTCAAAAAGGCAAAGATGTGCCGGATTCATTTATTAGATGCTTGAATATGTGAATTTATAAAAAGAAATGTAATAGGTTAAAAAATAATAATAAAAGAGAGTGTATTAAAAAATAATGGTAAAGAAGCGTAAGGAGCAGATAAGGGGCAGAGGGTCAGTGTAAGTTGAGTTTAAAAGTTCAATGAACTTAAAAATTACATTTTATATAAAAGATTTCAGATTTGAATAATTAGAGTTCTAATAAAGCAAATTAATTAATTATTTTATATTCAGATGCGTGATACTATACTCTATCCAACGGCACCTATTTTTTAATTTTTTCAAAGTTCAAAAATCAGTTTTTTGGACTTTGAGGTCATTTTAAAAATTTTTGGAGGCATCAATAAAAAACTAAAAGCGCCATCATGATCTCCCAAAAATTCTAAACAAAATATCGTTCATGTTATTTTTTGCTGTTGTCCAGTGTTATAAAAGAATACCTTGAAAATAAATTAAAATTTTTTTAATTTGAATTTACATTGAGGCTATCATGGAATAAAACATTGAATAAATTAAATTGGACCAATAATATATAATATTTTTGAAGATATTCAAAATTAAAAATGTGCTATGGTCCGTATGGACCTTACAGTTCTAATCGTGGGTTAACTATGAGTTAAATTAGTTAATTTTTTTATAGTATAGTTAAATTCTTTAACAATCAGCTTATGCCAATTGCTTTTTGGTATTTTTCGGCTAAACAACGTTTTAGTAATTTTTAAAATTAAATTTTTTAAAAATGGTGTATGCGATCAGCAAATAATAACAAAAAATATAAATTTGGTTAAGAAAAAAAATAAAAAACAAGAAAAATGGGTAATGAGAAAACATTATATTGTTCTTGTTGATTGTTTGCGATTTCTAACCTTTTTAATATTGTCCGACCTGTGTTATTGGAAATATACAATAAAGTTTGGAAACTTTTTACAAAATTAACAAAAATCATATTGATAGAGAAAAAGGATTACATTTTTATCAATCCATTCGATGCACATACATTATGCACTTAAGAAATATTATTTTCTGGAACTCTGTGGCCTTCCTAATTCAGTGGAGATATCAATACAAATAAAGAGACTCGGTAGGGCTGGACAGATGTCACAAAAAACCCACGAGGGAATTATGTACAGCGGACTTACAATGTACATATATAATGTCCCCCCATCTATCAAACTATACCCGAAAAAAGGCACTTTTTCTCTTCTGTGTTTTTGTCATATCCAATTATTACATTTATAAACATGTGTTTTCTTCAGGACACATCAAAACTCTTCCTCTGTTTTCTCCTGAATAAAAAATTTTTTCTTAGTCCTTTTTTTATAGATTACATTTCTCTAACAAATGGGTCCACATTCGGTACGAGAATTATAGAAGAGGGAAGAGGGCGCTGGACATGTGACACACGCGAAACTACAGAGTTCTGCCGCCCCTAATTAAATAAGCATTATATACTGTCGTGTAAGAGTATGGTGACTTCTACTTATTATTATACAGAATAAGGATTGTTGTTGGACAATACGAGTCATCATCATAATATTAAGACACACTTTTCTATTTTTTTAATGCTCATCTGAACTGTTGTTTTATTTATACCAAATTATCTCTCGACCACACACAACCCTCGCTCGTCGTTGGGTGGAGAAATGTCTTTATTATTTATGTTACTCTTTCCTTAGTCATTGGGGAGAAAAATTGGAAAGGGGTGCCCATTTAAAAAATTACGACTAAATGATCATCATCATCATCATCATCAGTCTTTTTCCTCCTTATATTTCCATATTATTATTATTCCACTGAATAACTTCAAATGATTACTTAATTGGAATTTAGATTGATTTATAAAGCATGGCTCCTCTTCAAATCATTTATATGTAAAAGGGGTGGGGCAGTTTATAGGTTTCGGTGCATATAAAATAAGATTTGATCTACAAACTGAAGTAATTTCCACGGGGTTTTTTAGACAAATAGAATCATTCAAGCAAAAATGCTACGATATATTTTGTGAGGGTCTGAAAATTTTCGCCAGCTTGTTCTCATGCAAGTTTTCATTATTGTCTAGAATATATATAGTTACAGGTCAAATTGTTATTCAATTGTACAAAATATTTTACAAGTGTATTGATATCAAATATCTTTTTTTTTGCAATTTGAATTTTGTAAGCCTACTCTACTCTCTATTAAATGACAGATAGACCGAAAAAACAAAATATTTATGTTGAAAGGTCCATCTAAAGGACAAACGGTTTATTGCACAGGTCAACAATTTTTTGAGAATTATGAGTTAACTACAGAGATCAAACCTGCCATCTTAGGGAATATTAAATCCATTTACCATTTTTTTTGATCAAACTTAGTTAGTCAGTTATAAAAATTGAAAATTTTAGAAAAAAAGGTCAAAAAAACAAAAAAGATGCAAAAACAAAAATAAATTGAAATTATTTTTGCATATTCAAACTTCAAATAATATTATTATTAAATATTGATAATATATCGTGGTGTATTAAAGTTTGGACGCAAAATATTTTTTATTTCTCTAAATGCCGATGAAAGAGCTTGATATATTAATAAAATTTATTCATTATTTGTGATTAAAAATATAAGTTACAAGGGATTTTTATAGGCAAAAAAGATTTTTAAATTTTTTCTTTTTAGGGTATATTTAGATCTGTCAATTTGGTCAAAAAAGGCCATTTTTCGTTATAGACGGATCTAAGGAGCCAAAGACGGAAGAAACTAAGAAAAACGAAAAATATAAATGAGATTAGGCCATCAAGGGGATGCATTCTTTAATGTTTTCATAAAATTCACGTTTCTGACATTGATATTTGTTGACCTGTGTTGTAGAACCAAATTTTTAAATGATTAAACTTTTTATTTAAACTAAGTTGGAAGTATCTTAGTTGCTGAGCAACAATTTATTTAGGGGTGCCTCAATAACCCACTTTCACATTCAAAAATTAAAAAGGCAAAAATGTACATATAACGATCCGCTAATAATTTTTAACCGGCCATCGGTCCTACCGAGGATTTTCATGAAGTATATAAAATTTTTACTTCCTCAAAAAATACGACAAAGCTAAATTTTGTTTTTTTACAGGAAATTTAATTTTAAGACAATTTGATGTTTAGGCCGAGATTTTCAGATGTGGAATGGCCTTAAATGGTAGGCCTAGACATTATCGGGCATATAAACATGACTGTAATAAAAATCAAACTCTACAACGACCAAAGGTTAACCCTAATTAACTAAATATTTAAATAAGGGTTTTTTTGAGGACATAGATTCTTCAGTAAACCGGTTTAATATATTTCATTCATCTAGAGTGGGGTTTGAGATCTCAGACTCTAACTAAAAATGAAATCTTTGATATTGTAGATCTTCAGAAATGTTCCTAAAGACGGCAATTAAAATGATTAAACAGTTTTATACTGGTCTCTTTCTTCCTTTTATCTTTATAGGAAAATGTTCATAAGATCAAGAGTGACCCGAATTCCCAGTGGAAATTGAGTTAACTTTACACATATAAATATTTTTTTCTTTAGGCTATAATGCATACTTAAAGATTAAAACATTGTAAAAAAAATCTAAAAAAGATTTCTATAAAATGTCAAAAAAAATTTCTAAATTTTGCTGAATAGCAAAAAAGAGGTCAAGATTTGGAGCAAAATAAAATTGGGATGGAATAAGCCAAGGTTATTTATAGAGTTGGTCGGCAACATTTTTTGATTTCAATTAATATTTTACACGGAAACCAAATGCTAAACTTGGCTGTTATATTTTTATTTCAGCGCTTTCCAATACTAGAATTCGCTTTCATTTATAAATAAATACCAGGCAATACCAGAAGAAATATTTTATTTAATCCAACTAATTTATAAATTTAACAAATAACAGTCCCCTAAAAATTGTGAAAAAGATCAGGTAAAAATAATAAACTAAAAAATAAATTTATAATTATGAGACTTATTACCTTTTCAAAAATTTTAACTAATTTTTAAATTTCCAAAGTATCGAAAATTTTGAATCGGTCGTTCACCTATACCATATTGCAATATATAGGTGTGCCGTCTCTCAAAATCCGTTTGCACTTTTTCTTAATTTCGTAGAAATTTTATTATAAAATTTGCAAATGGCGTTTTCGGCTCCTCTATATAATTACCATTTTTGTTCATTTTTCTTGGTTATATAATTTTTGGCCAAACTTATTAACATGTGCCTGGAATTGCTTAAAAAAATATAATTATAGATGAATCTGGGCTTAAAAGTTGTTTTAACATGTAATTTAAACCAAAAGAAAGTTTATAGTTCTGCTAATATGTATATTAAATTATCAAATAGCTCTTTATAAAATGAACATGTTTACAATGTTAATGAGTTGAATGAGTGATAATCCGAATTGGACGTTTAGGTGTTCGGTTCGATTCTTAACGGGCCGAATGAGCTTGTTATAATTGCGAAACAAATCACGAATGAGTCTCACTTCTTCTTCAGACGCGGCAGCTGTGTATTTGATAGAAACAAAAAAAAACACAATGTAATTTTAAATGTGGCTTATTACGATTTTATATTTGGCATCAAATACTTTAAGTAACACATGATTCATAGTCTAATGCATTTAAAATTAACGTTTGGGCCGCATGGAAACAAAGTTTTAGTACATGTTTAAAGGTAGGAAAATAAAAGTTAAAAAACATTTTCGTAATTATAGCCTTTAAAAGGAAAAAAAAACGAAGCATTTTTAATTTTAAAATTCTCTTATAAGCCTAAATCCATATTTCGGTTCGGTATTAAAAAATTTTTTGTCAACGTTGTTTTCGTTTTTGTTAGTATTTGGATAACGTTGTTTTACTTTTGACTATTTTTCTATATTATTTTTGTTTTGTATTTTATTTTAAGTTATATTAACTAATGCCAAAAAAAGTTCATATGAGTTTATGGGTATAGCATTAAATTCAGCATCCTGGTGTCAGGTTAAAACCTAATTTTTTGGTTGAGAGGTGAGAAAATAAAAAAATTAATATTTTTTTTATAAGATAGGTCTTTAAAAATTTAAGTGCCGAAATCATTTAGGTTCGTATCTTACTGTGTGTTTGTTTTTTATTAGCCTTTTCATCAGTCTGTCATACACAAAAAATAAGTGAAAATTCTACAAGACCTAAAAATAAATTTAAATATATATGTTATTATAAATATAATTAAATGGAAAAACATAAAATAAGTTTATTATTTTCACTTCGCTTTATATAATTTATCGTCACAAGTTTTTTAAACCTGTATTATATGCAAATTTTCTCTTTATCTAAGCTAACTTTTGCCAATTCTCATTAACATCTTTCAAAGCTTTAACCTTATTTGGATATTTTTATTCTTAGGGAGATAAATATTTTCATATCGAATTTTTGTCAATGAGTCATTACCAGGTTGATTAAAAAACAATAAATGACTCACCAGGAAAAATTAAAGATTTTTGTTCAAATAAATTTGCTTAACAAATTGAAAAGTGAACTATTTTAAAATTTAAATAACATTTTCAAATAGTTTGTCATTATGAATAATTTTTGTTTTTGTTTTTGCCCTAGTTGTTTTGCTTTTGTATTTGTTTTTGCCTATGTGTTTTTATATTTGACCTTGAGCTTTTGTTTTTGTGCCGAGACCTAACGCAGACCAATTACTTTAGGTATTCGGGTGGGCTATCAAAAAGGTTACACATTTGATTTTTAGAGATCCCTTACTCAAGGGGACTTAAAAGTTTGCCATCAAAGGGGTCGGGCCTAAATCCTGAAAATATAATCTAAAGCCTGGTCGTGCCTTTTTTTTATTTCATTATTGCCATATTGTTTTTGGCTAATGTTAAGGACCAAAAATTGTCAGAAGGAAAGCCAATTCTCAGCCCAGCCAGGCTCAATTTTTTAATAAATCTTAGCTGCCCTATATTTCTAATTTTCCTTGTCCGACTTGCCTAATGCGCTCAAACTGACCTAACCTGATTGACAAAATGACCGGCGCGGTATACACTCGGTGGATAAATTAAATGTTAATATTTATCCAAATCTTAATAGCAAAGTTACAAACTGATTTTCCCACAATCTTAAGTAAAATAATAGCTTTTGTTTGATATTTATTAGCCTTAAAGTCCTCCTAGATTAATGTTTTTAATTTATTTTAGGCTAGTCCAATGGCACATTATTTTCGCATAATTTATCTTTTTAAGAGACTCCTCTTTAAGGACTCCTTTTCCCACGCCTACAATTGATGCGCCACTGTTATTTCGATTAAAGTCGTTTATTAAAACTTTTATATTTTCTTCTAACTACTAAATTTATTTTTTGATAATTTCTTGCCACAGGCTGAGTTAGTGTGGGATTTTCTATATATAAAGTTTAGAAGGCATAATCTTTTTTAATAGAAGGATCCTTTTTTAAACGTAATCTCCTTTTTTTTAACTAACGGATTGTACAAGTTGGCAGAACGAAGGATAATTTAGGAAAATTGCAACGTTCAAATTGAAGCACGCTGCTCGTAGTCTTATGGATGAAGAGCTAATCTCACGTTGGTAATTGATTTTTTAAAGCCCTTTTTGCCTTGGTCCTATCCCTAAAAGGATAGCTCTAACTCTCAAAAAAAAAAATAAAGACGTTTCCTATAAATCGAGCATAAATATTCATGGGATGTAGGTAAAAGGGGGGTAGGATAATATTTATACGATAAAATTGTTTTTTGAATCTCAATCAGCCGATCGAAAGTTCCAAGAGAAGTTTCAGTATACCCTTTAAATCTATAATAACCAATAACCGTGGGAAAAACCAATTACTTTGCCTCAATGAAATAGTAAATGTTTGTAGCATTTGGAAATTGAAAAATTAGCTTCCTTGGGAAATACCCTAGGACATAAACGAAAGCCAATATGTATGAAAAATTTAAAAATGAAACCAAGAGATTATGATAAATGAGTTTATCAATTTTATGTAATTATTGCACCCACGACTTGCAAAAATTTGTTTTCAAATTAGGACAATTTATTAAACTTTAAATCTAAATTCATATGCAGTTGTTTGGTGTGCTTTATTACATATCTTGGAGGGGTCAGTGGCTCCACAGTTAAACGCTTATATTTAAAAATATATTAAAATAAGGGAATATTCATTTGATATTTTAAGTTCTTACTTACATTGAATCAATAATTATTTTAATATTATTTTAAAAATTTCAAAAAATTTGATGTACTCTGAACGCGCATTAAATTTATTACAAAAACCAAAGCACATAGTAATAGATGGCGCCCATTTTAACCGTCAAATTCCAATAAATAATGTAAATTTTATTTTGAAGCCTAAAATTATCCTGCATACCTACATTTTCTGAAAACTCCTAGGTTTCTATCTGCCTCGGTGTCCCCTTTTAACAGAATACAACTTTTGGTGCGGAGGGCAAAAAAGAAAATTTCGGCTCTAAAGTTCCTATTTGATATTTCACCGTAGAAAAAAATATTTAACCCGTGATTGGGTAAAATGGGAATCTGGGTACCCTATCACTTTTTTAAATGAAGATATCTTTCACTATAGCGTAGGTTTAATTAAAACTGTGTCTAAGTTAAAAATTTTTCAAAATATTAAAAAAAAAATGTAACATATTACTTTTCAATGAATTGGGATACCCAACTATCACTATACATTTGGGAATATAGGCCATTTATATCAAGTTGCCTAAAATACTATGCATTCAAATATTAATTTTATGGAAAACGTATCTTCTAATATAACATGTTGTTACATAAAATGTTGATATGGATCTCTATGCAGGTATCTATAAAATCATAGATAAGTGATTTAAAAAGAACATTAAGTATATTATAGCTAAATATACACTTAATTGCATTTTTTGCATTTTATTTGAACGATTTTTGTTATTTAATTATTTAAAAAAAAATTTGACCTTAAATTTTAAAACTTGTTAACAATAATAAAAATAAGGCAGTCTTTTTAAATTTTGGGTCGGCCCGTTTTTCTGGCGGGTCGGCACTGGGCCGGGTAGGCTTTCGTTCAAACCGTGCTAATCAGAAACAAATTGTATTGGTCAGATTTCCCGGTCAAAGATATTTTAACATTGTACATCCTATTTAAAACTCAAAATGATTTTGAAGAAAGAACCCATAATGTAGTTAAAAGACATTTTTTTATCTTTGCAAATATTTTATGCTCTTAAATTCAATAATTTCTGAGATTCCTATTTTGGCCTGCTTTATATTTCAGCTTATGAAACCTATTAAATAACCTGTGAAATATGGACTTCTTCCAACTTTTTTTTGTCTCTTTTAATCCAAAAAGGTGTCTCCATGATAATTAGTAGCTAACACAATTTAAAATAATAAAAAATTTCGGGGGTGCTTGAAGACAGTTTGATTAAGTGAGCATCTATAGCTAAAAAACCAAGCCTGCCCAGTTTGACCCACCTTGCTTAAATTTCAATCATTCTGGGGCTAGACCAGCAGTATTTAATAAAAATTTAAAAAATATGCCATTGTTATATTAAAAAATATTCTTGTACGCAAATTGGTGCAATTAGTACAAAGTCCGAGGCAAGAACTAGAATTAAATAAACCGATTGTTGTCGATAAAAGGCCACGCAAACTGCGTCAGAGCACACTAAGCATAATTAACAATCAAGTTTATGATTTTTTTCTCGTTAAATTTTGTTTTTTAAATCATAAATTTTACCCTTTCCTAATTTTCCACATCGATAATTTTTTGAGTTTTAAATAAAACCATCACTTATCATTTGTCGTTTTCTTTATTTTTTTTAGTCAAATAATACGAATTGTAAGGATATTTTTATAAAACTACTTAGCTTTATTAATTGTAATCTTATCCATTCATTTTATCAGAACTCGACTATCTACTCAATTCCGGGGTATTTCAGTGTCAACGAATTCACACTTGGCCTCTCTAATTACGAAAACAAGCATATACATATCATGTTATATATTTTTTAATTTGTATGAAAAAAAAAAAATAGAAAAAATAAGAAAAAAACAAAAAAAGTAAGAAATAAAAAAAAAGGAAAAAATTATAGAAAAAGAAGAAAAACTATGCAAACGAAAAAGAATAAAATTTTATATAAAAAAAATGTGTTTTATACAAAATTTGTATTATAGTTCGTCATATATTTAGCCATTTTAAATGAAACTACAAAAAATTAACAAAAAAGAAACTTATTGTAATATAACTTCTAAATATATATATCAATAAAACGACTCTTGGTTCTTACATTTGTTAGTTTCAGTATTTTTAATACATGGTCTATAGTATTTATATTAATATTGATTTATATATTATTACATCCATAAAAATAAGAAAGATGGGAAAAATAAAGAACGAAGAAAAGAAAAGAGAATATGAATAAATGAAAAAAATGTAATGAAAAACGAAACAGAGATAAAATAAACAAAAAAATGATATATTTAAAAAAAATTATTGTTATTTATTTATTCTACATATTAATTATAAGGCGCGATTTATTCATTGATTTTTAAGATTGTTTGGACTCTTAGATATGAAAAAAGAAATGCGTTGTAATCTTAATCTTTTTTATATAAATTTTATAGATGAAAACAGGTATTTATTGAGGTTCCTGACATATTAATAATTGTTATCTTGACTTTAGTCTTGTTTTCTAAAAATGCTGGTGTGAGGGCAGGCCCGAAAACAAGACTTAAACGCATACGTGATAATTACTTCCCCGTGGTGAGTGCGGAAACAGATAATTTACCGGCAAAATAAATTATTTGGCTAAAACTATCAACTATTATCTATATATAATTTCTATAAGTATTCCAAATCTAAATCTAGAATGTTGCTATTGGAGATCAAAATTGGGAGCCGAAAGCCCGCCCGGTCTCGGTTAAAAAACGGGCCGGGCCAGGCTGAAATAATTGGTAGGGCGGGTTGGGACTGAATTAAAAATAGAATTAAGGCCGATTTTTTATGTCTCATTATGCCTTAAATTTTAACTAATGTTAAAAAGGAAAAAAGGATAAATTTCATCAATAAGCAATAAAGGCTTTATAAATAATTTTAAAGCAAAAAATCGCTTGCAATATAAGGCATTTTCTCGTTCATATTAACATATTTGTTAAGTTGCGAGTGTAATTTTGAATCACCATTCAACATTACACCCAGGAGTGCGTTGAGTTTTTGGCTAAAGTCACGTCCGAAATCATAAATTAAAAAAACAATTTTTTTTATATTTTTTCTATTTTCGCGGAATACATGTATATAAATAAGTAAGGTGAGGTAATATATCATTTTTTATATATGTAAAAATTTTTTTTGAATTTTCTGCATACTTTTTACTTGTAAAACGTTTTGTCAAAAATATTAAATGATTTTGACCGTTTATTCTCTTAAACAAAATTTTACTTTTGCGAAAAGAACAAAACTTAATTATTAACGTAGTTTAAACCACCAAGCATTGCTATGAATCAATGATTTTAATTTTATCTGTAATTTTTTAATAATGGTTAAAAAACGCAACAAGAGCATAAATTTTGTTTCTAGATGTGGTTTATTTAAACAAATTATCAAAAAAATTTAGAAATAACTCATCAGGATCAAAAGCTTTTTTTTATTAATTTTATTCCCCGAAAAATGGGTTCTCCGCAATAATACGTAATATACATAATTATATTTTTATTATGATATCAGGGGTCTTCTCTACCATTGTATCTTTTACAATAGGTGAATCAATAATAATATATAAAAAAGCAAATGGTTTAAAAATATTTTTTTAAAATATAATCAATTTTTCCAATGAACGTATTTTTCTTCTATATGTTAAATTACATAGAATTTTCAAATTTTGCGTTTTTGCGAAAAAAGAACTTCGAACGTGGCCTTACACAGAAAATTTTTTTAGAATAATATTAAATTGCTTAAGATTTTAAAAGACGAAGATGACTGCTCGTTCGAAAAATTGAGGCATCCAATATGGAGGATTTCTGTAGTATGAGGGAAATAAGTTTTTTTAAATTGTGTGTTAATTATGTCTCGACAAAAAAAGTAAAAAAATAAACCTATGACACTGAGGCAAAATAACCCATTAAGGCCTTATCTCAGGTAAATTGAAGTTTGTTTCGCCTTCTGCCATTTTCTTTACTATATATCGAAAAAATGGCCATATTTGACCAAAACGACTATTGCAACATCAATATTACCTAAAGATAATATTTAAAATTTTTTTTTGCATATTTAAATCACTTGTAAGTTATATTTTTTATCTAAAATAATGATAAATTTTTGAATATATCAAGCTTTTACATCAACATTTTTATATAGTGTGGCAGCCCAACCTAGAACTTGTAGGGGAGACCGGGGCGAAATGGTTGGTGGGGTGAAATGATTAATGGATATATCTCTGCCAAAAATTATTCAATATATAAATTTTATATATGTTGTAGATCTTTAAACAAGCTATCGATTCATTATATTTTTTACGTATACATCCATTTGAAAAAATTTAGAAAATCTCAATTAAAGAAAAAATGCTATTTCAAATTTATGTTTTAAGCAACAATAATTTTGCTTTATTTTTAATAAATTGTTACCTCGAAAATATTATTATAATTAAAAGATTTAAAAAACACTTCGTTGTAAGAATATAATACATTTTAAACTTAAAACTTAATATTATTTGAACATTATTGATTTTGCAAACACTACTCAATGCGGGGCGAAATGAACACTTTGTAAAATATGTTAAATGCTCAACTGAGGGTAAATTGATTAATTATATTTTAAATAAAGGCACTTATAATTACGGATAACCATGTATCTCATATATCCATTAAAGCAGTGAACTTTTTTAAAGATAATGGGATTAAAGTGGTCACACTACCACCTCATTGTTCACATAGACTTCAACCCCTTGATGTTGGGATTTTTGGGCCACTTGTAATTGATTAATTAAATGATCTAAATCTATATTTATTTTTCAATATATAAAGTTTAATTGAAATTAAAGCTGTAAGTTTAATAAATTTTACACACTTTCATTTTGCCCCATGGGTGTTCCATTTTACCCCGTATATGGGGCGAAATGGTTAATACTAGTGGGTTTATACATTGTTCATTATCTTTTTAGAGAATTATATTTTTTGGTACAAATTATTTTATAAAATATAATGAATTATCTATAAAATGAGCCATTAATTTTTTCTAAAAATGTGTCAGCAGCAACGATTTTGCAAAAATATGTTCATTTCACCCCGGTCTCCCCTTTATATTATCGGTTATAAAATAAAAAAATATTCTTTGAAGTTTAAGTTTAATAGTTTAAATGAGAACTAAATTATATATAGGATGTTCCGTAGCTCACTAATTGCTTATAAAGATGACAATATATAAAATTTGATTAACATGGAAAATTCAAAATTTAACTTTTTGCGAAAAAAAGAAAGTTTTTTCTTGCCCTCAATAAAGATTTAAGATTTAGGACGTGTTTAAAATGACTTTATATGAATAATTTTGTTATGCTAGGCCAAATAACTTATAAATTATTTGAAAAGCCAAAACGCCCCCAAAAATATGATCGACCCTGGGCCCCTAAACCTTGCTTGGGTTGCTATATGCTAATTAGTGCAAAAAAGCTGCATAATTTTGTGTTGTAATAAATTGGGCAAACCCGATTTGTTGCAAGTAATGAGCAACGGGACGTATATAGTTTGGGACAATTTTAACGTAAAAATTTCCACCAGCTAAATTTTCTAAGGTCCACCATATTTATGAGGGTATAGAATAAAATACGTAATAAAACTTAGATTTTTTGGAACCTACGATGTGCAATTAGTTAAAGAAATATTAGGTAGACTTGCTTTAAATTTACACGATTACTGCTCTTATTATGTTTGGGCGCATTGGTGAAACTCACCGGTTATATTTTTCTCAATGCTTAAGGGCGGGCGCCTACAAATTTTTAGTAAATAACAGAGTTTAACACCAAAATATAAAAATTGTTCGGTTAGAAAGCCTAAAAGTTTGCGTAAGGGCGCCATTATGCTATGAACTGATCCTGGGCTGAGAAAGGAGCAAGGTGTTTTAAGATGTGCAATGGTTTTTAAGCTAAAACAACGTGCTACAATCCCCTACTTTTAGAAATTATTGATCTTTTCTATAGTACTACACGAATGCTAGATATATATAAAGGAAAATGAAGTAAGCCAAAAATGTCGTACCGAATTTTGTGAATAGAAGAAAAATGAGCATTTGTGTTAGAATGAGTTGATAATAGCACCATTTGATTATAGTAAGATTGGATCTGATGCTTATTAACATAGCAAATATATCGGCATTTAACGGACACCAATTTAGACGCCGTTATAGGACACCAGCCGAATGAATCTCTAAATTCCCATGGTTAAACGAATTTCCAATCTTGATTAAATTTAATCACAAATTTAAGGTATTAACCACTCGTTTATATTTTAATAATCGAATGGTTTTGAGATTGAACCGAATGAGGATAGGAGTTAGATTTAGGATATTTGAATAGTTCGAATGATGGGTCCGTATAATATTTATTGATGGAAGGTAGACGCAATATTGTTTTTTCAATGATTTACAATATTCATATATATTATTTTTTCGTAATTACATTTTTTAATTTTATAGACCTTTTCTTTTTTTTTAAACTTATTTTGGCCTAAAACAACTATTTAATTTATCATAAAATCAAAAATAAATTCTAATATTTTATAAATATTTTTTAAACCTATATAATGTATGAAGATGCTATATTGTGAGAGAAGAAGGAAAAAACTGAAGATTCCTCCAATAACGAATGCAATATTAACATTTTTCCCTATATATGCCTTTCCCATGTACAACGCTGCTTCGATCCATTCTTCGCTTAATCCACATTGATGATGCGTGCACGATAGTGGCCGATAGAGATGGCGTTTTATTATCAATTTTAGGATTAAAATTGCACAAATTCTCTAGTGATGGCGGTCAACTTACATTATAAATAACGTCAAATGCGGGTTGTTATGCGGCTGAGTTTGACTGTAGCCCCAAGTTTATTTATAACCTAATTTCCATCAGGTGGACACTAGCCAGGGCCGGGTCCTCCCATAAGAGCAATTTAAGCAAAGCTTAAGGGCGGTCAAATATTCGTCGACTAAATTTAATGTATGAAACAAGAAAATTGTGACACTGGGGCAAAATAATCCCCATGAAGGCCTTATCTCATATATATATATTTTCGCTTTTTCAAAGTTTCTTCCGCCTCCGGCAATTTTCTTAGGTATATACCGAAAAAATGCCTAAATTTGATTATATTTTTATGTTTTTATTTCACATAATGAAAAATATAATTTTTATATATGTCAAGGTTTTACATCATCATTTAGGTTATACAGAATATTTGGCACCCCAAACAAAAGAGGACACGATGTATTAACGATTTTAGAAAATGTTATTTAAAGTTTGAATTTGACAATTAAACTGTTTTATATATAAATATAATCTTTTTCAATAATTTGAATTTTTTATTGTGTTTTTAATATTTTTTCAAAAATTTTCTTGTTTACAGCTGGCTAACAAAGTTTGATTAATAATGATAAACGGATTTAAAAAACTCTAAGATGGCTTTGGTCTCTGAAGATAGCTAATAGGTCTTATAAATTTGTTAACCTGTGTAATTTATAGATAGTTATTGGACATTAATTAGTTTGTTAGAAGTTTGCGTAGGGGCGCTTATGGTGCTGTACCTTTATTAAACCATTAAAAGGTCTAGATCTTTACAGTGTGCTCATAAAAACCGTCATGAAATTTTGCATATGTTCAACCCGGCCCAAAATTTTGATATTTAGAAGAAATAGTATTTGTTAAGAGCAAATTTTGTTTAAATTTGAAATTTTGTTTCCCATGTAAATCAAAAGTAGCACATGGAATTTTTTTCACAAATTTATATTTAAACGCTAAAAGTAGAATCCATTAAAGGAAATTTACAATTTATTTCACAAAACGCATGTATACACAATTCAAATTAGGTCAATCCAGGCCAAGCATGAATTCACCACATCTAGTGATTATTATGGCTCTTTTTCCGTTTTTGGTACGCATATTTTTACCCCTATGCATAAATTCGCGAAAATGTATAGAGTTGTACTTCTTAGCGGTATCTTGACTTATAAAACAAAAAAATATTTAAATAGTTTTATGTAATTATAAAAAGCACATAGTTATAAGTCTATGTTACTGTCAATCAAAATATAAAGACCAGTGTTGTTTTTTAAGTTATAAGTATAATATATTAAGGCACGTGCAAAGTGAGATTTTATTTTCGCAGTATTTTCAAAATTTTGAAAAAATTTATTTTGTAATAAAACGCAAATTTTTAAAAAGTTGCCAAACTTGGTTTCTGCACATAAAATGCTATTTCTGAAATAAAAACTTTTTAAAAAAGTTTTGAAAAAAATAAAATTAAAATTTATAGAATTTTTAAAATTTTACGAAAATAAAAACTCACTTTGAACGTGCCCTTAAAAAAATATTTGTTTTTTTAAAATATGTTTTCGTATCTATATATGAAGTTGGGACCAATATTAAACAAGTTATAAATAATTTTTTCTTATATGATTAAAATTCATTATATCAAATTTCTGACCTGTCTATGTTTCGACCAATTATATAATTATTATTAAATTTATATTAGGGCATTTATAAAGCTAAAATAATATTATTTAAATTTGAAAAATTTAGGAATTAGTTAAAGTAGAACTAATTATCAATTTTTTGACAGAAATTTTTTTCGTAAAATATGGGCTATTGACGTAACATCAATCTACCTATACAATAAAATCCTGACCCATTATTTTTTTTAATGTCGGTTGTCTAGTCAGGCCTGATATTAAGATTGCCATTGACGAGTAGGGTAGAAAAATTATTGACGGTAGACCGTAATTTCCAACTTGTAAAAATGTATACTATAATGTTAGGCATTTCTCCAAGCCCCGTAAGCCTGCTCAACCGAGTGCCGGTCCGCCAAAGAATATGGGCTGAACGGGACCCAAAATAAATTAGGTTTTATACATATGATAGTAATCTAATTCCTGACAATTATCTCTTAGTTTTTATTTATACACACTATATGTGTCTTTTCACCTTACCCATTAATACATAATATAAAGAAGCCGGGTGACCAATTGAAAATAGCTGGCGGGTTGTATAAACTATTTATGGGCAGGCGGGCCCTGGCACAAACCATGTTTTTTTAGAAACATTGCCCCCCCCCCCCTCCGCCAAAACGTATAAATTTCATTTTTGCCCTTCCACCCCAATAAAATTAAATTTGCTACCCCAAGAATTATTAAAATTATTATTTTAAAAATATTTACTTTTTTTAAAAAGTGTTTTCATTCATTAACACTTCTCATCCGCTAATGAAATCTAACTAACACAGAAATTATTTCTGTTGTTATTAGATATATAGAAAAACAAGATGTTACAGAAAGCTGTATATTTGTGAAAGCAATTCATAAATCTGATGCCAAAGAATTTCCTCATTTGTCAACAATCTTTTTTTAATATTTTTTCTTCCCTTCATAAATTTTTTCAACATGATGCAATCAAGGAAGTAAGTGAATGCGGGACCATACCCCGGCTGTTGCCCCATCGGTGGTATGGTCACTACGACAACATTGTTTTTTTTTAAATTACATAAAAATATTAAAAACTCTTTTATAAATTAAAAAGTTTTTATATCTTCAGGTCACAGGGCCGAGGCGCCGAGGTTTTTTGACAATATTTATAATCTTCAATTTATTTTTTGTATTTATTTATCATTTGAAAAATTATTTCATATATTAAAATTAAATAATGATCAATTTCGCAAAACGATTTATGTTTCTAAAACTTTTAAT
Organism: Acutogordius australiensis; assembly: GCA_030555515.1. Lineage (NCBI taxonomy): Eukaryota > Metazoa > Nematomorpha > Gordioida > Gordea > Gordiidae > Acutogordius > Acutogordius australiensis. The sequence goes on along the minus strand of CM060245.1, from coordinate 22,000,104 downwards.
TTAATACACCATTGTTTGTTAGAAAATAAAAAATTAAGAAATCAAATACATTTACAGATTCATTTAAAAACTGGTTTGATATATATAATACTTTTTTAAATGACAATAATTCATTTATAGATAAAAGAAAAACAAGATTTTTCTGATTTTTATTTATTTTCTACACATAAGTTGGAGAATAATTTAAATATTAATAATAAATTAAAAAGTATTTATTTTAATATTATTGATTTATTTATTGATTCTTTTAATAATAGATTTTTTACCGATAATATTTATTTAGAATCTTTAGATTCCCTTTATAAATTTGATTATCCTTTTTTTAAATATAAATAAATTAGAGCCTCTTTTAAAAATAAGTAATAATATTAAAATTTCATTATCTAAAGAAATTAACGTAGCAAAAAAATTTTTAATAAAAAACTTAATAACAAAGTGTTACTTGTAATTTTGTTAAATTTTTGTATGATTACAAAGATGCGTTTCCTAATTTATTTAACATTTTTTCTATAAGTTTGTTATTTAGCTCTTCGATTCGAGAGGCCACATTTTTAATAATAAAAAGTTTGAACATTGATTCAATTGGTGTACATGTATATTTTTTACCGTAACCGAAGGTCACGGCTAATTGTGCCGCCGAAGGAGTTTGCCCCCCTAAATTGGAAAAGCTAGAATCGGGCCTGAATTATTATCAAATTAAAAATAACCACAAATTGTTGCCTGTGAGCTAAAATTATCATACATGCGGAATCTAAAAACTGAATTCGGCTTTAAAATTGTATATAAAGAACTAAGTGTACAATGCCATGAATAAATTATTATAGATAGATTTTAGTAAAAGAAACAAAGGGTAGAATTTTTATTTTTGGCATAGTTTAAGCGGTAGTACTTATATGTTTCCTAAATGAGGAATGGACCTCACGCGTTTTAGAGTTCGTAGGGGTTGCGCGCTTTGCATAACAAAACATCGACCCACACAAGTTGTACATCTCTTAAAAAGTTTACTTTTTAAAGGAATTGTTACTGTTTGATTTAAACTAAGGAATAAGAAATAAAAATGTACCTCGTAAAAGTTTTGAGAACTTACGATCACACTAACTGAGATTGCCCTCATATCAAATCTAACTTTCCTCCTGTATAAATTATTGTCATAAAATTGATGGCCCCCATCCGCTTCTCAAGCGAAATTCTATAAAATAAAAATGTTGCGATGACCCCGTAGTAGCAATCGTGTATATTATATTACCTATAAAACGAAAACTAAATCTATATTTATACCATGTTAAACTCAATTTTTTGGACAGCTAACTAGTCTTTTATGTTACTATTATTATTATTATTATATTTATTGCTATTTGATTTAGGGTTGCATTCAAACTTTAAATATATTTTGTGGAAAAAAAAACAAAAATTGTGGTTTCACTGTTAAATATTAATTTGCCTTCATTCTACATCATATACTAATATCTAAACCCATTGTAATCCAAAAAATTTGATTAAAAATTATTTATGTTAGGATTTGCACTAAAATATGAAGTTTAATAAATAAAACATAGCGCCACTTTTTCGTGTCCCGTTTATAAAGGTCTAAAGGAAGAAACAAAATGGTACGAAAAAGTATGCTCGTCTTATAATACAAAAAAAAGTATTTCTTCGCAATTTTTACATTATATATATAATATTAACGTTTTTTATCATATAGTAGGGCGTTTTTGAGTTGAAAAATTTTACGAATTTCATTTTTTGTTTAAAATTTATATTTCAGAAAAAGCATTTTACTTTAAAAAAATAAAAATTTACTTTAACGCGCCCTTAGGTTTTGTTTTAGGGCACGGTAGACAATTTTGTTTTTTCGCAATATGAAATTTTTTTCAAAGTTATTTAAATATAAGGAAAAACGTTCAATGTCGTTTTATATTTAAAAAAAAACGACTTTTTTAAATTAAAGGATTTACAATAAATTATTTTTAATTAAAAAGGTTTAGGAGTAAAATATTATACTAATTCCTAACCTAATTAATTTTGATGTAATTTGATTATGAAAAAATTAGTTTTTTCGATATATATGTTGAATTGAAAATGCTCTCAAAATTATGGTTATAGGTTAACAAAAAAATTAAGTTATAGGCTTGGATGCAATTATTAGCAAAATGAAAAATAAGGCCGCTGTAAGAGCCACAAAACTTTTTGGTCTCCTCCTAAGCCTAACCGCGTGCATATAGCAGCTTTAAAGAAGTACCGTTATTGTATTAGTAACCTATAGTGGTGGACTAAGGAATAGAGATGCATGAGTAAATCGATATTTTTACAACTGCCCCATATCAATGCTTACACACAACATTAGATTAGACCGAGACTCACACTAAATTTTAAAAATGTACATTGTAATATTAAAACATTCTTTTTCCCTTTATTATTTTCGTTGAAGAAGTATAAAAATTTGCCTGAGAGCTAAATAATCTTTAAACTTTTGGAATTCTCTCCATGTTGTTACCATTTTTTAAAGTTAAAACCCGTTTCAAACAACAAAAACCTTTCGCGTTGCCGTATTACGCTATAATGATTGTTCTTTAGATATCTTTTTTCGTAGTAATTGTATATGAATTAGAGATCAACCGCCACCCGGCCCGCCGGCCCGGTGCCGGCTCGCCGGTCGGGCCAAAATTTAGAACGTACAGGGCCTGAACTAAAAATAAGGCCGATGTTTTAAATCTCATATTGCCCTATTTTTTACAAATATTTATGATAACTCTGTAAAAAGTATAAAACTACAGTGGACAAATTTCAAATATGGCGTCATATCTGATGTTTTACGGTTTCTCCATTAAATCGGCGGTCTTGGCCGAAAGTCGAAAAATTAACAAAATATGAAAAATGTTGATTTTTTGCGACGTCGAGACACAAAATAAATATTTATATTCTTTTTATTTATCAAACTCTATGAAATAATGAGTTGCATGTCATATTTAGATTTATATAAAAAGTCTTATGTCCAAATGCTTAAACGGAATGATTTGTCACCGAAATGAAATAATCACTTTAAGTTAAGAATTAATTACGCCTAAGATTTCTTACTTTTTTTCGAAAAATTTCTTTTATATCTTAGTACTTATAATAATTATTTCAACATGATTTAATTATTCTGACGCTTAAAAAATTTTTCAACATTACAAATCTTTTTTTAGTTTATAAAAAAATTTCCCCAATAGGCCCAATTTATTTAATTTTTAATAATTTTGTGTGTTCAAAAATTTTTTAAAAAATTTTAGTGATAGCTTAAATCAAAAAACGGTACGATTTATTAAAATCTGCAGCCTTAATCTGAATATCTTAGATGTCTAAACAATTTGTAACAATAAAATACCATAATTATAAACCTCTCTGTCGATAACATGTTATTTTATTCGATGCTAAAATAAAATTTTAATCGTATTTTATAAATTTCATTTTTAGAAACATTCATCGGACAAATTTTTAAAAATTATGCTGTAATTGTTATCCCTCGATTAGTACTGTGGGGTCCATACGGACCCCAGCACTTTTTATATTTTGAGTATCTTTAAATATAATATATATATTGGCCAAAATTTTGTGACTTTTTTCTTAAATATACAATAAAAAAAATTAGTAATTAAAATTTGGTTTAAGTCTAATAACAAAAATTAGTTTAAAATTTAGAAATTGAATTGGGGTCCGTATGGACCCCACATGGTTAATTTCATTGTTGAAAACCATTATATTGCCTCAATGTAAATTCAAACTCAAATATTTGCAACCTTATTTTTTAGTTATTTTTTTTTGTATATTTTTACATATTGAGTATATAAAATGTTTGTATTGTATAAAAATGATAGAAATTATTATTTTTTCTTTGTAAAATGTCTATGTAAGGTGAATAATAGCCAAAAATAATTGTATATTTCATAATATTTTTTTACACGAATTTTTCATAAAATATTCTACCCGACCTAAAAACATGATTTAATCAATAACATTGATATATTTAATTTATTGATGTGATTTATTCAGAGCTGGGAAAAACCCCATTTTTCGACTAAACTCAAATTTTTGTTTTTTAAAAATTTTATGACAGATTAAAAAAATCAATTATTAATAAATACAGAATATAAGCAGAAAATCTTAAATTTTATAAATATTTTCTTGATTAAAGCTAAAACCCTTTATTTTTTCTAAATTTTAAAAAATAAAAAAATGAGTTTGACCCAAAAATGGGCATTTTCCCAGCTCTGGATTTATTTAATTTAATATGTAAAAATAAAAAATTTCAATTTTTTATATTTTTTTCTACTTTGTGTCAAATAATATTTGCAATATTAAACTTATAATAGTCTATAATTAAAGATCATAGATCTAAAACTCTCGAAGTTATAGAGGTTAAAAATTAGAGTCCGATGGACCCCACTGTACCATTCGCGTTACAAAAATCTCACCCTACCATTCGCGGTTAAACATGTTTTGCACTATTCTCATTTTCATTGCTCAATATTAATAAAAAAAATGTTTTCTGACAAAACTCGTTTACGGATATACTTAATAATATTTGGGCTTTAATAGATTTGAACTGTTACTTTAATCAGGTCAATTAAACAGGTAAAATGTTTTGTTAAAAAAATTTTTTGTCGTTAGTATTAATGTTACAAAATTTGGTCAATGGTAGGTATAACCAGTGCTGGGAAAACAATCTTCCCCCAAAACATAAATAAAGAAATAGAGCTACAAATAAAGGCTCATTTCTTCCCCCAATAAATAAAGAAAGGAATCTACAAATTTAGGGCCAAAATAAGAATTTAAAATAAGCCTTTACTAAGGAAAGGGGAAAAAACCCCACAAAAAGCGGCCCTTAAAAAGAGCCCCAAAAAGCCCATTGTTTGTTTTCTTTATAACAATTTCGAAAAATTTTGATTTTTACTTTATAATAATGATGGGTGGTTTATTTATTCTTAAAGCTCCTAGGAGTTTTTTTTTGAAGAAATGGGGCTTTTTTTAAACATGCCCCTTTTCTTTAAGCAAGAAAAGGGGCTTTTCATTTGTCATGCCCACGAATTTGTGGGCATTTGGGGAAAAAAACTCAAAAACTTGTTTAAAAAAAAAGCCCATTATTTTTTCCCAGCCCTGGGTATAACCATAAAAAAATGTTTATAGGGTAGATAACACTGGACAACAGAAAAAAACAACATAAACGATATTTACAGGTCTTTGTTTAGAATTTTGTTGGGATCTTGATGGCGCTCTTAGTTTTTTTTCTGATGCCTCCAAAAAAATTTAAAATGACCTCAAAGTCCGAAAAAATTTTTGAACTTTAATAAAAATTAAAATAATTGGTGCCGCTGGAAAGAGCAGTCTCATGCATCTGATTATGAAAAAATTAATTAACTTGCTATTAGAACTCTATATTTGAATCTAAAAACTTTTATATAAAATGTTATTTTTGAGTTCATTGAACTTTTACACTCAAATCACTGACCCTCTGTCCCTTATCTCCTCCTTACGCTTCTATTCCCATTATTTTTTTATACACTCTAATATTTTCTCTTAATATTTTACCTATCTCTCTCTTGGTAAATTCATATATTCCGCATTAAGGAATTAAAGTGGCTTAATAGTAAAATAAGAGCGCCGCTTGAATATTTTAATAAATTGGAGTTAGGTTAATATTAGGATTTGGATTAGGTTAATCTTAGGGCGTTATGTTAAGAATTAAGGTTGGTATTAGAATTAAATTAGGGTTTAATTGAAGTTAGTGTTAAGTTTAAATTAAGTTTAGGGCCGGCGGGTTTTGTGGGCTAGTTAAATTTTAGTGTGACATAAGGCTATAAATTTTTGCTTAACTTTTTTCAAGAGTCTTGAGCTAACTACAGAAATCAAACCTGCCATTTTAGGGATTTTAAAATCCGTTTACCGTTTTTTTAATCAAATTTAGTGAGTCAGCTAAAAATATTGAAAATTATAGAAAAAATGTCAAAAAATTAAAAAAGATTCAAAAATATAAACTAAAATTGTTTTTTACATATTTACAACATATAAACTGTTATATTTAAACTATTTATAAACCGATAACATAATGTGTCGTAGTTTGGACGCGAAAAATTCTGTATTATCTAATTGCTCATGTAAGAGCTGGATATACTAAAAAAATATATTATTCTTTGAGTACAAGGGGTGGTTATATGAAAAAAAAAGTCTCGATTTTCTAAAAGTATTCTCGAGGTTATGGTCAAAAAGGCCTTTTTTTAAATATGGATGGATCTAAGGAGCCGAAGGCTAGAAACAACTAATTGTAATTTAACTTCTTTTTCAAAAAAGCTACTTTGTTATGACTTGTTCTGTTAAGAAATGACGGGCGACAAGTGCATAGATTTAAACTATTTTATTTTTATGTTCTATAATAATTAATTAATCCTAAAGTAGTTTTAATTATGTTTTACATCCTGATTAAATAAATTGTGCGTAATGTTAAGTATTGAATATTTTAGGTGCTTAGTTGATCAAGTCCCTTCACATGTAAAAAACTAAAATATTTAAGTTTAAACTAAGTTGATATTCGTATTCCATGTTAAAAACTTGTCTAGAAAAGTTAATTGTATATATAATTTATAGACTGGCTTACGAAAAATTTAGGTCTAAAGAAAGGTGTGTGAAAAAAAATGAGTAAATTCAAAAAAATTAAAAAAAATATTAATTTTATAAATAATCGAATGAGTTGTTAATAAAGGTTTTCTCTTTCTGAACACCCTTTTAATTTTTTTAGCTATTTTTGTTATCAAGTTATTAAAGCTCAAAATACCCCTAAAATGACCAAAATGGCGTTTTTGACACTAAATAACTAAAATTCTTAGGCATTGGGAAAAAGTCTGACTTCATATTCGTAATCAGCACTGTTGGTATGCAAATCTCATCCACAAGCTTATCTATTTTTAGATGGACTTCTATTCTAATTTCTATACTTGGATGTATTTCTATTATTTCTATGCAAATTTCTATTCTATATATATGGGACATTCAATAATAAAAGAGCATATATAACTTTTTATATCCTCACTTCTTACATTGGCGACGAGGCGGGAGCTGGAGTTTTCCAGAAGGACCTCCCGTCGGCCATCGAGTTAAATTAGTTTAAATAAATTGGAAAATTGTTTTTTTTTAAAGTAATTAAATTTAACCCCCTTTTAATTGTTGGCCCGATTATTCTTGTGGAGAACTGATTCTAATTGAGGGAGGAACCATGTACAAGTGATTGACGCACAAGGTCCATATTCAGCGAATGATGCACCTTACAATTACGCTCATCAATGTCACTCAGGGTTTACGAATTATAGCTTCGTCTGAAAGACAGAAGTAGACAAGCACACCACGGTCTAAAACGATTGCGCATCAACTAGTACGGAAATGGCCCCCTAATTAAGAATCGAATCTCATTCATACGGAATTGAGATGTCTGAAAAAACAGACAGAAAGGTCAAAACATAGACCGGAAATGGTTCTCCAATCTCCAAAAATGGCAAGAAACACGGTGCCTGAACGATCATTGGGCCTAAACATCGAACCATATGGTCCTGAAAGACCTGACGATAAAGCCCAAACTCTTAACGATTATCTTCAACGACCGAACGATCTATGTTCTTTTCGATGGGGCTAACGACCGAACGAATATTGGTCCGCAACGACTTGTCTAAATGGTCCTCGACCTGACAATAACGGTCCTCTACCTAACGGTAACGGTTATCTCCTAACGATAACGGTTCCTAACGATAACGGTCCTCTCCTAACGATAACGGTCCTCTACCTAACGATAACGGTCGTTTACCTGACGATAACGGTTGTCTACCTAACGATAACGGTCCTCTACCTAAGGATAACGGTCCTCTACCTGACAATAACTGTCCTCTACCTGAGACGATAACGGTCCTCTACCATACGATAACGGTCCTAAGCGACCTGACGATAAATGGTCTAAACGACCTGACGATAAATGGTCTAAGCGACCTGACGATTGGTCTAAGCGACCTGACGATTGGTCTAAACGACCTGACGATAAATGGTCTAAGCGACCTGACGATAAATGGTCCTCAACGACCTGACGATAATAGTCTTCAACGGAACAATTCAGGGCTCTCAACGACCGAACGATTCAGGGCCCTCAACGATTTGACAATTAAAGTTCAACAACCGACGAATATTAATCGGACGAATTACAAACGACCGACGAATAGGTCAACGACTGACGAATACTAAACGATCGATGAATAGGTCAACGACTTACGAATAGGTCAACGACTGACGAATACTAAATGATCGATGAATACTAAACGATCGACGAATACGAAACGATCAACGAATACGAAACGATCGACGAAAACAACGATCAACGAATACCAAACGATCGACGAATACAACGATCAACGAATACCAAACGATCGACGAACACTAAACGATCGACGATTACCAAAAGACTGACGAAGACTAAACAACCAACGAATCACGGCCCCACAAGAGACTTAGACTTTGTAACTAATACACGATTACTTTTATGGATCAACAAAGTCTCAGCAATCGACTATGATATCGATTACAAACCGGGTAGAACAAACCTCGCTGATTGCCTACCTCGTCCCTCGGTAAAAAATCACAAATCTAATTGGGATGAGAATGATGAAGCGTGCAACTAAGTACGTTGATTAACGCTAAACGAGTTCGTACTTAAGCTCAAATAACTGAAGACGTTACCATATCGGCTTATGACCTAAAGCTACCGATAGTAAGACTGGTGTCCCATGCGAAACACTCAACGATGCCTTACGGACGTTTCGTAATGCCTTACGGACGTTTCGTAAATCAAAAGGACACCTCCTGGTAAACATCTAATCTAATCTAGTTTGAAGCATTAAAATGGATGGCGAGAATCAGCTAGAAGAATCCCCTGCCTCTGTCAGAGTCTATGACAAGCACAAAACTGCTCGTTAGTATGTCGACCATTAATAACAGCAACTTCCCGAAAAAGTCCTACCTTGATTTACTTGTCAAATAAGTTGGTAGAGATTAGCGACGCCGTCAGAATCAAAAAAAAAGGTGACAGTAATGTATGCAAATCTCATCCACAAGCTTATCTATTTTTAGATGGACTTCTATTCTAATTTCTATACTTGGATGTATTTCTATTATTCCTATGCAAATTTCTATTCTATATATATATGGGACATTCAATAATAAAAGAGCATATATAACTTTTTATATCCTCACTTCTTACAAGCACCAAAAACTTGACCAAGATCAATGGTTGCCATAAATGATGCTTGAGGTCGTCCAAATTTTGTTGTCCAGTGTAATTATAAGCTATGACCGAAAAAATTCTTGCAACATTTTTAACACTTCTCTCTGTAATTTGCAAACATCGATTAAAAAAATTAATCAATTTGTCTTATGCATATAAAAAGTTTAGATAGCTTTATTAAAAATCATAGAAATTATAACATTTGTAGAGTATATAAAAGCACATAAGGTATAAAGTTATTTATATTATAATTTTTGTTCTTAAAATAATATCACAACTGCTGATGAATAAATAATTTACCAAACTGTCGATTTCAAACATTTATAGGCTGCAAAAAATTTTTTTGTGTTACTTTGTTAGGACCAAATTCTTTTCTTTATTAAACCTTTAATACTTATTTAAAAGATCAACAGTCACATATATAAAAAATTTAACGGTTAAGTTCAGGAGTTGGGTTTTAGAGTAAAAGAAAGTCTAGGCCTAACAGCCTTACCCTTGTTGAGTATAACTTTTTGTTCGTGTTTCTCTTTCTTTTTGAGCACTTCTTCCAACCTGTATTTTTCCTCTAACATGATTCTCTTCTCCTCAACTGCCTCGAGTCTTTCTTCAGCCTAAATATAAGTTCTTAGGTATTTAAAGTGTTTTCTAAGATGTAATAAAGTTAAATGGATGAAAAAAATTAGCGGTTATTTATAAGTTAGCAAAAAAAAATCTGTAATTAAAAATAATAAATTTGAAATCACATGAAATTTAGTAATCGACAAATAATTGTTATAAATATTAAAAATGTAGGAGGCAATGTGTTTTTGAGTTTAGATTGGTAACACACATTTATCATTACTCAGGAACCGAAAGTCGAGTGAGCCAGCAAATTCCAATATCTGTGTTATTTGCAAAAAAAACGTTATGTAATTTATATAGGTAAATAAAGTATCTTAACAATTAATTATAACAAATTCAAAAAAATTTAAATAAAAAAATAACCCATCAAAGACAAATTTATAAAAGATTGTTTGATCAAATTTTAATATAGGACAAAGTCTAATGGGTTATCGAAAGATTTAATAAAATAAAAAACATGCACAATAGAATAAAAATTGAAAAAAGGTTGATACAATTTTAATTTTTATCTTAGCTTAAAAAAGTCTTGACAAATATTCCTCCCATATGCCAAATAATAAGTTGACCTTTACAGATTATGAATATGATATATGAATAACGATTTATCCTAAGCAACTGAAGCATTATAATACCGACCATATCTCCTTATTTCTAAAAAAATACTAGATTATAAAACATTAATTTAGTGGATATCAAGTAATATAAATATCCCCAAAATAAAAACCATTCCTGTAATGTGAATAAGAAAACTATTTAGTACATCAAGCAGTACAAAATAAATATAGAACAAAATATTTTCTTTATTTGTAATTGAGTAGCAAGTTAATAACTAAAATAAATACATAAAATCAAGTACTCAAACTATATATTTAGAGGGGCAATATTTATACGAGTGGTTCAAAGGATATGTATAAAATTTAAAAAAAAAAGGTTTTAATTAAAAGAAGTAGCCAATAAAATTAAGACTGCTAATTATCTTCGTTTCCAATCCTTTTTCCATTATTTCCAAAAATTCATCCAAAATATCGAAAAGATGATGACAGCGAAGGTTATTTAAAAAAATATTTTATATCTATTAATAATGGTAAAAAAATATTTAAAACGTTGAAAGCAAAAATTAAAAAATGTGGATAATTACAAAATTTAGTAGCATAATTAAATCATAATTTCGAAAAAAAAACATTATTTTTGTTGATTATTTAACCAGTGTCAAAACACACTTAACAAATTCTCAAAAAAAAGGAAATGAATTGTACAGAGACAACTAGTAATGTCAATCTGTTATAACAACTACGTACCTAAGTAAAATTTAGTAAAGCAATTTAATATAAAAAATTACCTTTAAAGCACTGAATTCGTCAGTGTATCATCATCAGATCGAGGCAGTTGAAAGACAGATTTTTTGAATGAGAGTGTTTCAGCTTAAAAGGGTTTAAATAAACACAAAAAAAACAAGAGGCATAAAATGCTAAATAAGTTTTAAGTATGGTAGGTGTTGGCATTACCAGTTGTCGGTTTAGATCTTGAATTTCTTTGTTTTGTTTTTGTATTAAAGCCTCAAGTTCAGAACGTTTCCTGTGATTTTCCTCCTGTAAGAATGAATAAAACAACTTACATATATACATTGATTTAAAATAATTTTAATTAATTCAATCATAATGTTCCAAAGGCATCGAATTGTTTATAGATGTTTTGTTCGTACAAACAAGTCATATGCACTTTTGAAACATTGCATCAAAAACAAAACCTTTAAGGATTTTTTTATTTTTTTTTTAAAAAGAAATAAACTAAACTTAAAGGGAGGTTTCCTTAGGAGAGCCTGAATAAAACGAATTTCTATTTAAATTTTTTTAAAAAGGAACAACCCAATTTTGTAAATAGACCCTAAAGAGCTTGTAAAACAAAATTTTTCTTTTATAGATTTTTCTTATTTTAAAAGGATCAACCAAATTCGTAAAGGGGGGGGGGGGGGGGGATAAACCCTCATTTGAAATAGTTCTTATTAGGGTATAGGAGCGGTTATTAACACTCTCGATATGAGAGTCAAGCCTACAAAAAAACTCATAAGTGATAGTTTATTTAATGAAAAAACCAATAATACTTAAAAAAAAAATTGATTAAGGGCAAATGTTCAGGACGGTCCTTGTTACCTTAACATTACCATAAAAAAAGAGGAAGCATTGGCATGTTCTTAATAAAGGTAATCTTGGGCACTACCTTAGCTAATATGAGTAAAGATTTTGTGCTAAAATCAAAATTGATGACAAGAAGATCTTATGGTGTTTTATACGAAACTTTGTTATGATGGAACTGGTTTATAACTAATGTATATTGATTTAATAACAAAATATTTTGATGACTAAATGTTAGCCATCTATGTTATACTGCGATGCTATTTATGATAGTTAATGTGAAAGATTATTACACAGGTCAGCAAATATTAATGTCAAAAACGTGAATTTTATGAAAGCATAAAAGAATGCATCCCCATGATGGCCTAATCTCATATCTATTTTTTTCTTTCTTAGTTTCTTCCGTCTTTGGCTCTTTAAATCCGTCTATAACAAAAATGGCCCTTTTTGACCAAATAGACAGATCTAAATATACCCCAATAAGAAAAAATTTAAAAATCTTTTTTGCTTATAAAAATCCCTTGTAACTTATACTTTTAATCGCAAATAATGAAAAATAAATTTTATTAATATATCAAACTCTTACATTGGCATTTAAATAATACAAAATATTTCGCGTCTAAACTTAAATACGACACGATAAATATAGGTTTTTAATGTAAATATTATTTGAAGTTTGAATTTAACAGTTTAAATATAGTGAATTTGCAAAAATAAAATTTCAATTTATTTTTGTTTTTGAATCTTTTTTGGTTTTTTTACCTTTTTTTCTTAAATTTTCAATGTTTATAACTGACTAAAGTTTGATTAGAAAACGGTAAACGGATATGATAACTAAGATGGCAGGTTTGATCGTTGTTAACTCATAACTCTCAAAATTGTTGACCTGTGTTATTAATATGAGGTATTAATATGAATGATTATTTTAAACGAAAGATATTTTGAATCGTAACCCATGAAATATGATGTTTTTATTGATTTCTAACTAGAGGAAATAGTAACGAAACAAAATTCGAGTTTGACTTACGATGTCTTTAAATGCGCACAGTAAGAAACACGCGAACCCAAAGGGATGTTGAGGCAACTACACCAATCAAAGAGCCAGAACAATAAAAGCGCCCGAAATTTTGGGGGGAATATATGTGACATTGAAAGTGTAGAGTTAATGAACATTTTAATAGCTAAGAGGCTTAAATTGATTGTATTTAAAAGATAATTATCCATATATCTTTTTTTATAACACTTATTTATTATATTTTAGGCATAATCAATTTGATTCTTTTACGAACCTGACACTAATCAAAGCAAAAGAGCAATTTAAAGTTAAAATAAAGGTATTTTGTAGTAGAACACAATTGAAGAATTAAAATAAAGATGAAGTAAATTTAAATATTTTACATGGAAACCCATATAATTATTTACTGATGGTCAGGTCAGGATCATAATAACATTAACATATAACGATGATTAAGAAAACTTTGTTTGCCAGCAGCAAATATGATACATTAGCTTCAAAAGCAAATTCGAATGTTTCATATTTTATGTCTTATTAGTTTGTATGCAAGTTTCGTTAGAGAACATTATTATCAAATTGTTAATTGTTTTAAAATTTATGAAGGAAGAGAAAAGCAAATTTTTTAGCGATAATGTCATTTGCGGAATTTTTTAAAATAAAAATTTAGGGCCAATCAGGTATCTAACATTAAATATTGTGTTGCAATAAGCTTAGTTATAAAGCATAAAAAAATATTTTTGGCTTTACCTGAGGATATAATAAAAAAAACTCTTCATAACATAGGTCAACAAATATCAATGTCAGAAACGTGAATTTTATAAAAACATAAAAAAATGCATCCCCATGATGGCCTGATCTCATATATATTTTTCTTTTTTCTTAGTTTCTTCAGTCTTTGGCTCCTTAGATCCGTCCATAATAAAAATGGCCTTTTTTGACCAAATTGGCAGATGTAAATATACCCTAAAAAGAAAAAATTTAAGAATCTTTTTTGCATTTAAAAATCCCTTGTAACTTATAATTATCATCACAAATAATGAGAATAAATTTTATTAGTGTATCAAGCTCTTACATCAGCATTTCAAAATATTTCGCGTCCAAACTTAAATACGACACGATATATTATCGGTGTATAAAAAAATTTTATTTAAAGCTTTGAGTTAACAGTTTAGCTGTTGTTAATATATGCAAAAAAATTTCGATTTATTGTTTTTGAAATTTTTTTGTTTTTTAGACATTTTTTCGAGAATTTTCAATTAGCTGACTAAGTTTGATTAAAAAAAAGGTAAAAGGATTTGAGAATCCCTGTAGGTTTGGTCTCTGTAGTAAACTCATAATTCTCAAAAATTTATTGACCTGTGTTATAAGTTATAAGTAATTTTTTTATAACATAATCACAATTGTAGATAGAATGTTGACGAAAAATATGAATTATTTAAAAAATAAATTTTTGAAAACCATTTTCTGTTTTAAGGCGCACTCATACTTCATTTAGAGTTTTTACATTGACTTTACAATATTTTCTAATGCACAGAGAAGTTGCTCTAAATATATTTAGAAATATCGACAAATTTATATCTAAATGAATGTAAACTTAGCTGATAATTTCAACAAGACTTTTAGAAAATTTCTAACCTAAGAAAATATTTTAACATTGACCAATATTTTTTTTAGTAAAATTTAAATTTGAACAAAATACGGCCTTAAAAAAATTTCAAATTGCATTAGGGTTATAATACACAATTCAATTTATTCTGTTTTAAAATCTTCTTTTGTAGTTTTGATTAGCAACATAAGGTGTTTTTGCTCCAAAAAACATGAGAGATTTGTCAAAATATATTCTCATTTAAGTTATAAATTTTTTATATTTGTTTATAGAATGGGTTGATTTAATTATGCAATGCAATATCAATCTAGCTTATCTTAAAATACTCTATAATTGAATGTGTTCTTTCCCATCTCCCTAAATTATTGAACTTTTTTCTTTGTACCATTTTTAGGTTTATTCATAAGAACAATGTATTGTGTCATAAAAAACAAGTAAGAACAAATATAGGAATAATGAAAATGAGATAATAATTATGTTTTCTTAAACATTATAATTGTTTTTATATCATATTTTATTTTTTTCCTTTTTAACAGGAAAAAACTTTCTTAGCTAAATTGAAAGTAAAAATTACATGTTGTAATGATAGACATTCTTATATGAAAAATAATCCATTTTGCTTTTTAGTTATAACTAAAAAAATTCACAACCTAATAAACAAGAAAATATATAATGAAAAAAAAATAAGAAGAAATTTCAAATATCAAGAATTTTTATATTTTTTAATGGTAATATAAAATGAGTTACAAAAGATTACAATAAATTGTTAATGTAAAACCTATTATCACCTATATTGTTTCTAAAAAATGAAGCAAAATATAAAACATAATTTAACCTCTTTTTTTCTCCATTCCTCTCTTTCCAACCTTTGTTTAGCTTCATATTCTCTGCCCAATTGTTCATCAAGCTGTTTTCTAACATATTCCAGTCGCTTATCTACCTCCATTTGTATATCTAGTTCTCTTCTTTCAAGATGGGATGCAAGTCTTTTTTTGACCTCTAACTCAACTTTTTTATTTAGTTCATCATTCAACCCTTTATCCTCTTCTCTGTGTTTTCTAAAAATAAGTAAGATTTAAGATTTAGGCCAGGTTAAAGTGAGTTTTTATTTTTGAATAAATTTTTTTATTTTAAAATAAATATTTTGTGTGCTTTAAAAAAATTTGAAAACTATAATTTGTAAAATGTGTACATTTAATAAATAATAATATTAAAAAAATTTGAACAAATTAAAGTTAATAGTAGCTTTATAGAAAATATTAACACTAAATAATAAAAATTATAGATCTAATTTAAAGTATGGACAATATACTTACAAAACTCGGAATCTTTCCATTTCAGCTCTCCTGTCTTCATCATCCATTTTTTTTAATTTTTTTAATGAATCATATAGTCTCCTATCAACAGGTGGCCTATGATTTGCTGGTGACTTAGAGCGAGAGTTAGAACGAGATTTTCTCCTATAAATAAATAATTCAGTTAAAAAACTTTTTTAACTTATTTAAAAATCAAATTAACAGAAAACCGTTCTTTGTGTTTAGAATTTGAAGATTTGTGGTCCGGAGATATGTACTTAGGAAAAATACTCGCATTTTCTCGATTTTTTGATTTTGATCTACTCCGTCGCCGACTTTTCTTATTTGATTTGGGACTAACATTTCGGCTCCTCGATCTTGTCATTTCAAATGGTAAAAAGTGAGGGACGATTATATCGAAAATCAGTAACTTGCATTAGGCGATAAGAGACAATCTGTTCTAAAAATTGGCGCATTTCAATTGGAGTGTCCCCCTAAAATAAAGGCGCATAAAGGCATCAATGAGTTTTTATTTTTGTGTAAATTTTAAAATTTTGAGAAATTTTATTTTGAAATAAAACGCAAATTTTTTAAAAGTTGCCAAATTTAGTATATGCACATAAAATGGTTTTTCTGAATTAAAAAATTTTTTAAAAACTTTTGAAAAAAATAAAATTTTTAAAAATTTCAGAATTTTCAAAATTTTACGAAAATAAAAACTCACTTTGCACGTGCCCTAAAATAAACTTTTTAATACAGCAATTATATCCTTAACCAAATCACCTAGTTAACATATTTTAAATAAAGGATTATGGTATATGATGTTAAATTAATTTTAAAAGTTAATATTTTAAACCAAAAAACAACAAAAATTGTACAAAGTAACGTTGATCGGGCCGGGCCGGGCCTAAATAGAAAATTTTAGTCGGGCGGGCCGGGCCTTATTATTTACTTTTGGACTCGGGCCGGACCGGGCCAAAAATTTTCGTAATATGGCCATATTTTAAGCGCTTAGCGCAAATCCTTATTGGTTGTATTTAGTTTTGGGTATATTTGCCCTCAAAAGTTCAAATATGACAGTTATGAAAAAAATTGCTGGTTATAACAAAACGCATTGAACTTTTTAAGCCTGAACCTTGCAATGAAAACTAATCTTAACATTAACACTGACCCTAACTTAATCTAACACTAACCCAGGGACGTTTTAAGGGGGGGGGGGGCAAAGGGGGGCCGTTGCCCTCCTTTAGAAATAATTTTTTAATTTTTTTTGTGCAATTTAACGCTAATTTTTATTTATTAAACAGAAATTGAAATATATGCTGGTATATTTATTATTTTTTGGCAATTTTGCGGCTTTATAAAATATATTGTACAATTATAATATCAAAATTTAGCTTAAGTTTTCTGAATTATCATTAAGTACTATTACGTGTTTTTGTAATAATAAAATAAACATGTAATATACAACTTAATAATTATGTTTCATAATTGTAAATGTTTTATCTATTAAAAATATAATATAGTAATATACTTTTTGTTGTAATAATTATATTTTTTATTTTAAATTGAATTTATGCGCCTAGTGTTTCAATATATCTTAAGCATGATCTAATATGAAAATTTTGATAATTATTTGTTAATAGGTTACCCCATATTAATAAAATAATTTTCAAATTTAATATATTAAAACTGATGTTTTTTCATCTGATTTTTAGATCTCAAATGAGCGATGATCGATTATCATCCTTGTGCTTGCTTGCCATACATAAGGACATAATAGATAACACTGAATTAATAGATCGAACCTGAGTGGTTTTCAATAGATCTTAGAAGAATATCAATTTCTTAAATATTTTTATTTTCTTTATAAAATTTTTCTTGAATTTATGTCATACATTAATTTGATTATGATGCAATATAAATAAATATTTTATGCTAGTCATAATATGATCATTCATTAAGCAACAATGTAATTCATTAATTTTTCTCCTAAAATTTCTTGCCCCCCTTTAGAAAAAGTTCTGCCTACGTGCCTGCCCTTAACCTTTAACACCACTTTATTTGACATATGTAAACTTTTCTTCCTACGAAGGGGGCAGGTGGGAAGATGATGATGTTAGGACAGAAGAAGAATTAGCAACCTATTTAAATCTACCACCGCAGGACGTAAATGATCAAAATCTTTTACAATGGTGGGATAATAATAAAATACTCTTGCCCAAATATAAATAGTTACGCAAACAAAATCTTTGCCACTCCAGCAAGCTCCTGCACTGCAAAACGTACATTTTCGACAGCCGGTCAGATATTTACCAAAAGAAGAAACCGTTTAGGCCAGGAAAAACTGGATTATTTACTTTTTTTAAATGATTATTATAAATCAAATGATACATTTAATATAAATTATAGCAATAAAGATGTATTTGATGTTTAATTGTTTATAGTATTCACAAAAATGTTACGGGCCCATATATATAAATTCGGGCCGGGCCGGGCCAGACCGGGCCTTTAAAAAACATCGGGATGGGCCTGGCCAAAAATAAAAATTTTGGTTTCGGGCCGGGCCGGGCCGGGCCGGGCCACACATAAAAAATTTTCGGGCGGGCCGGGTCTTACAAATTCGGCCCGTTGAGAACACTAGCAGAGACCCGTATTTCATATATTAGGCCACGAGCAAAATGAGTTTTTATTTTCGTAAAATTTTGAACATTTTATTTTTCCAAAATATTTTTTATTTCAGAAAAAGTATTTTATGTACATATATTAAATTTAAAAACTATTTAAAAATTTGCGATATATTTCAAATAAATATTATCAAAAAATTACAATAAAAACTTACTTTGTACGTGCCCTTATCAAAATTTATAGTTATTTTCTTAATTAAATTTTTTGATTTACATATTTTAAATTAGGGCTGATACGATCTTAAAAATTTATTGAACCTAAATTACAGAAAGGGTATAAAAATATAACAGGAATACAAAATAGCATTTATTTTTATGACAGACGAGTAGCAAAGCAGTTATAGGCTATGGCTAATTAAAAAAAATTTTTAATTACGCTAGCCACTTGCTACTAGGCACTCTGTCATAAAAACGGACTCCATTTTATACCATGTAAAACTCTGTCATAAAAACGGGCTACATTTTGTACCATGTAATTAATTGCATGGTAATGGAGCCTGTTTGACAGAGTGCCTAGTAGCAAGCGGCTAACGTATATCTTTTGTGCGATTTTTGGTTTAAGGACCTTCAACCTTTATATTATTTTAAAATCATATACTATTATTCTATGAAATATGTAAACCAGGAAATTTAAGGAAATAACTCGGAGCCGTCATTTTTAAATAGTTTTGTTGCATATATTCCGGGTGCCCTTACGGTTAGCATACAACGTACTGAATGTACCGGTGAGGGTTGAATTATAAGGGAACGCTTCGCATGGTTTGCAGCCCTCCCTTGGGGTCTCAGCCTTCAAGTTGGGTGGTGAAACTCAATATGGGAGGAGTCACGAGCCGGTTACGGTGAGTAATAAACGGGACACGCGTAATCTCACATGGGCGTTTCAGGCCACACCGGAGGATAAAAGGGGTCGTCGAACAGTCCGGTGTAATTACGTAAAATTTACTCCCCTGGCCTGGGATAAAAAAAATTTCCGCCTGCTAAATTTTCCTTCGAAGTAATCTTCTTCTAAGGTCTCTTCGCGGTAAGCAGTTTTTAAGCATTCTTGAAAAGTTAATGATTGCTGCCTCAAAAGTTTTTCCTAGTTTCCGGTTTATCGAAGAAAAATTTGTTGGGTGGTTAAGACGTTGTTAAAGTTAGGCAAGCTATATCCAGTCGTTTGTTGACTAATACTTAGGCATAGTTATTGTCGTGAGCGCGCATACCTTACGCGCGTGCCTTGCGCGCACGAGACATCACGAGACGTGATTTGAAAGAAAGAAGAAAAATTAATTCAGTTTTTTATTTTTTAGTTTACGTGGTGAAAAGTAACCATTTGTGTTGGTTTGGTGTTGGTAAGAAATGCAGATGAAGATTCGATATTTTGATGCAATGGAAATAATAAATTGTTAGAAATAAATATAAAAGTCTACAAGTAATTATTCCTCATTCTTAATGCCCCATGCCCCAGAGTTATTTCAACAATTGACCTTTATTCCTCCAATGAACGTCCGATTAATAACACCAACCCCTGAACAATAATAATGCCCTTCCTTTAGCCTACGCCTTTGGCCCAAGTCAATAATGATATAAATGACTTTTTTCAAACCGGACAACTTCACAAGAAATGCATCATTATTAAGAATTAGGTTATTTTATAAAATTGGCTACGAATTCCAATTTAAGATTATACATTTGAAAGAAATTTTGATTTTAAATATTATGAATAAAATGAATTATGTAATAAAGGATATACACTTTTTTTTAAACATTTTAATTTTTTTTAACATTTTAATTTTTTTTTGGCTGCATTCAAATTTTATTAAGAAAGGGTTTATTTTGGATCTGTGTAAAGAAGGGAGGTGGCGTATTGCTTATGTCTGAGTACAAACGCAACCAATTTCCATGTTGGTTGGGGTCAATTAAGTGATAATATGGTTATAAGTGTATGAGCCCTCAAGCAGATATAGGTATTGTTATAAGTTAAAAAGCCCATAAGCATTTATTTTTTTGGTTTGTTTTGAGGAGATTGGTTTATTTGTGCCGATGGATAAAGTATTTGGGCTGATAGATAAAATTTTGAGCTAATTTATGTTTTTTTTGGCCATGTAGGAGACCCTTAAAATGGAAAATTTTGATAAATTAGAGAATAAGGATATGCTGTTTAAATAATTATTTGAATTTAAAATATGTATGATGTAATATTATGTAACACAATATGCAATTTTTTCTGTATATATTTTTGATGTAATATAATGTAATTCCATCCAAGCGCTCATCATGTTTTTAATTTTGTTTTTAATATTAATGGAATATGAAATTGCACCTAATTTTATCTGAGGCTGGTTTACATTTTATCCTTTTTTAAGCGATGAGGTGTCGTGCACGCAGGCCCGATTCTAGCTTTTCCATTTTAGGGGGGCAAAAAAAACTCGTGGGGGGGCAGAAAAAAATTTTTTGCCGCCTTCGGCGGCAAAATTGGCAAAAAATATACATGTAAAACAATAGAATCCATGTTCAAAATTTTTTAACAAATTAATAGTAATTTATTATACTCTTTAAAAAAAATGAGTTTATAAATTGAATATGTGAATTAAAATTAATTGTTTTCACAAAATTTTGCTTAAAAAGATATGAGATTTGAATTAATTGTAAGTATAATTTTATCATTTGGTATCATTGCGCATGAAAATTAAAAATATGATATATATAAATGATAAAAATGAATTATATAAAACTTTGGATTTTAGAAAATGAAAAGTGAAATAAGATTGAATCATGAAAACAAAATGTATAAGTATGCTAATTTGGAAGAATATATATGAAAAAACACTGGTTATATATAACTAGTTATTGATATTAGGGTAAAAAATTAAATAAAACATGAACATAAACGTTAAATGCGCATAAAAAAAGTTTGCAACCATGTTAAATAGTAAGCAATAATTAGCTGATTATGAGCAGTGTATTGTAATTAAGCTATTTTATCTTAGAGGATTTTAATTAAATTACAATATTCATCAAAATTCAACGCCCCTAGTTAATGATTTTTCGTGTTCTAAAAGAACAAAATCACCTTTAAGCAGGTCACTAATTGTCAGCCGTTATTATCCTTCTTAAAGAAGAAAGTGGCCTCACAACTCGAAGTTGAAGAGCCAATTAACAAACTTATAGGAAAAATGTTAAATAGATTAGAAAACGCATCATTGTAATCATATAAAAATTTAACAAAATCATTAGTAACACATTCTTTGTAATTATTAAGTTTTATTAAAAAATTTTTGGCTACGTCAATTTATTTAAATAATAAATTTTTATCAATATTACTTATTTTTAAAAGAGGCTCTAATTTATTTATATCTAAAATAAAGGTTAATTAAATTTATAAAGGGAATCTAAAGATTTTAAACAACTATTATCGGTAAAAAATCTATTATTAAAATATAAATAAATCAATAATATTACACTAAATACTTTTTGCTTCAACATTAATATTTAAAGTATTTTTAAACTTATGAGTAGAAAATAAATAAAAATCAGAAAAATCTTTAGGTTTAGTTTTTCTTTTATCCATAGATAAATTATTGTCATTTAAAAAAATATTAATATCAAAACAATGTTTGAATAAATCTTCAAATGTATTTTTATTTTTTAATTGTTTAATTTCTAACAAACAATGGTGTATAAAATCAGAAGTTTTAGAAATATAAATCGTTCTGCATTGAAATTGATCTATAATTATTTTTAATAAATATAATAATTTTTCAATTAAATACAAAAAAATAAATAGATGATTATAAATATGGTCAAAAACCCCGATTCGCCCTGTGACCTGAAGATATAAAAGTTTTTTTATATTTAATTTTTAAAAGATAAATATTTCTGTGTAATTTTTAAAAAAAAACAATGGGCAGGTATTGACCACACCACCAATGGAGCAACAGCCGGGGTATGGTCCCGCATTCACTAACTACCTTGATTGCATCATGTTGAAAAAACTTATGAAGGGAAGAAAAATTATCAAAAAAATCTTTCCCTTCACTTAAAATAAGACAAACTTTTACAACAAGATGCAATCGGTGGTTAAAGCAGTGAATATACGGGACATGGTGTCCAGCTATTTTGCTTAGAAATACCTGAACACCATTTTTTTCCCGGCCATTACGTTCGCCCCATCGTAGCATTGTGCGATCAGGTTCTTTGGTTTTAGATTATATTCTACCAAAAAATTGTTTTTAAATGAGAAAATTTCTTAGGCATGAGATTTATGAATTGGTTTCACAAATATAAAGCTTTCTGTAAAATCAAATTTTTTTATATATTTCTGTTGGATAATATTTTTTAAATATTTTTGACGGAGCAAATTTAATTATATTATGCGGAATAAATAAAATTACTATGTATTTTTGGGGGGGCAAATTCAATTTTTTTTGGGGGGGCAAACATAAAATTACTATGTATTTTTGGGGGGGCAAATTCAATTATTTTTGGGGGGGCAATCAAAAACTTTTGGGGGGGCACTGCCCCCCCAAAAGGGGTCTAGAATCGTGCCTGCGTGCACGCGCACACCTTACGCGCGTGCCTTGCGCGCACGAGACGTGATTAGAAAGAAAGAAGAAAAACTAATTCAGTTTTTTATTTTCTAGTTTACGTGGTGAAAAGTAACCATTTGAGTTGGTTTGGTGCTGGTAGGAATTGCAGATGAAGATTCGATATTTTGATGCAATGGAAATAATAAATTGTTAGAAATAAATATAAAAGTCTACAAGTAATTATTCTTAATGCCCAATGCCCCAGAGTTATATCAACAATTCCTTTTTTCCCCAATGATTATATACGCCCTAATAATAATCTCCGCGGAGCACAATGTACCTTCCTTTGGCCACCGGATAACAATAATAATAACTTTCCCCTTTGGTCCCCAGATTTGGTCAATGATAATAATTTCTTCTTTCTAAATTTCGTCAGTTATGAATTGTTTCGTATTTTTGCTGAACGCCTTCTCTCTAGTCATAAATATCACAGGTCAACAAATAATTATGTGAAATACGTGAATTTTATTAAAACATTAAATAATGCAAATGCGTGATGGCCTAATCTCATATATGTTTTTCGTTTTTCTTAGTTTCTTCCGTCTTTGGCTCCTTAGATCCGTCTATAACGAAAAATGGCCTTTTTTGACCGAATTGACAGATCTAAATATACTCTAAAAAGAAAATTAAAAAATCTTTTTTGCATATAAAAATTCCTTGTAACTTATATTTTTAATCAAAAATAATGAAAAATAATTTTTTTTTATATATCAAACTTTTAGGTCGGCATTTAGATAATACAAATTATTTCGCGTACAAACTTAAATACGACACGATATGTTATCGGTTTTTAATGAAAATATTATTTATTTAAAGTTTGATTTTAACAGTTTAAATATTGTGAATATGCAAAAATAAAATTTCCATTTATTTTTGTTTTTGAATCTTATTTGGTTTTTTGACCTTTTTTTCTAAAATTTTCAATGTTTATAACTGACTAACTAAGTTTGATTAGGAAAAACGGTAAACGTATTTAATATTCCCTAAGATGGCAGGTTTGATCTCTGTAGTTAACTCATAACTCTAAAAAAATTGTTGATCTGTGTATTGAGCCTGGGACGTGACGAGGGGTAGCTCTTCTTCCAGTTCTTTAAAGGTTTTGTGTGCCAAAGGTTGTGGAAAAAATCGCATTTTTATAATCCGGTATAGGGTCGGACCGGAACAGGTTAAGAACTCGTTGACTTGTTCAGTATTATCTCTCTAGAATATCTTACAGATAATTTTAGATGGGTTCATTGTCCCCGTCGGCTGGAAATATTCGATGATAGTGGTGCCAGCTATTTCTTAATATTTTTACCAATAACGTTCGGTAATGGCTCGTCCAACCAAAAATATATTTTGAGATAAGTCAGGGCCACTCGTATACACATCTTTTTTTAATGTTGGGCAAAAAAAAATTTGTCGCCCCAACGCACCATTCTTTTGCGTCCAATTTTTTTTTTATCAAATATGATCAATGGTTTAAGCCTGGTAGACTAAATAAAAATTAAGGCCTATTTTGCTTGGACACTTATAGACCCTAAATATCATGTCGATTAATTAGCAAAAAATTGAGAGCGCCAAAGTCTTTACCAAGTATAGCAAAAAAATCGTTTTCAAACTCCTTCAAAAAATCAAAATGCCCAAAAAATCTACTAGAAATTTGTTTCAAAGTCTAGTGTGTGTGTGCAAGTTACAACCCAGTTCCTAGCCGGCTATGACCGACCTGGTCTATACATATATCAGCCTTAATTTGCGGATCGGCCCACCTGTCCCAAAGCTTAAAGTACGCTGTGTTACGCCAGGCTTTTGATCGGTTTTATCTGTAGTATGGAGCAAAGTTACACTGTTGTTAGGCCCGGCCAACATATTTTTTAATATAACCGACCTGAAACCCTCCTTAGGCCGATTTTTTTAAGGTGAACCCGATCCGACTTTTAATTGGGCCGGCTATTATCTTAAATAACGTAGTCTGATGCCAGGCCAAATCTTGTAATCCATATTGTGACATTATTTGGACAACCGTTAATTAATCTTTCAATCATAATTTTATTAATAAACAGACATAATTGTATAAGCACTTATAGCCTTGGTTATTACGATAAAAAATTATTGATTAAGGATGATAAAAATATTTAAAATACGACTAATTCGATTTTAAAAAGCATTTGTTAAAATTCCTTAAATTTTAGTAAAAAATGTGACAAATACTCCAAAATACCTACAAAGGTCCGACAAAACCAAAAAATAGACTATCCATTTGCCTTTAGCAATTAATTGTGCACATATAGCAATTATTTCGTGTACCTAGAGCAATGACGTAGGCCTAGAGCAATTATTACTTGCGCATAGAGCAATTAATTGTTGCCTGTGTGATAATTATTTACGCGTAAGGGCACGTGCAAAGTGAATTTATATTTTCGTAAAATTTTGAAAATTCTAAAAATTTTATTTATTTTTTTTAATTTTTAAAAAAAAATTTTATTTCAAAAGAATATTATGTGCATAAACTAAATTTGGCAACTTTTTAAAAATTTGCGTTTTATTTCATAATAAAATTTCTCAAAATTTTGAAAATTTCGCGAAAATAAATACGCACTTTGCACGTGCCCTAAACCAAATTATTCGTGCGCTTAGAGCAATTAACCCGACAGGTACCAACGGAACCTACAGGTTAGGCCTACTTTGAAGGCCTATATCTCAAATAGTATTCAACCAAAACTAAATTTTTAAACTTTATTTTAAAGCCCTCATTCAGCTAAACATCTGATTCAGCTCTTCCCTTTTCCTCTTTATCCATTCTTTATTTATCACATTCTAAAAATCCGAAAAATTTCACCTTAAATATCATTCTTTATATTCAAAATTTATGGATATTTACAAGTATATTTAATTTTATTAATTAGCATATTTAAAAACTACACATTTTAAAGATTAAATTTGTTAAATTATTATTTTTCAAAAATAATTATTTATATTTTTTATTTACATTTGAATATGAGTACAACCTACAGGTTACATTGGTCTGGAAGGACCTATTCATTGTAATTTGTATTTAAAAAATTGACTTATTTTAAAATTTTTTGCCTAGATTCGGAACTTTTAACCGGTTATCTTTAATAATTTATGATTTTTAGGTCTATTAATGATATTATTGAAGAACTTGATGCCCAACCTATATTGATAAAATTATTATTCTTCCACCATGCAATGAAGTCGATACGGATATGGAAAGTGGAGATGAAGAAACAATCGTCGATCTTCAACACCTTCCACGTTCTATGTTGAATTCTTCAGTCGAAATCGAAAAAACAGGATCATGCGATAATTTTCATATTTAGATAAATAATCAGAGATGGTATGACGATAAAATATTTAAATCACATGGCTGTGGTGATTTAAACGAAAGGATTGTTGACAACCCAATTGTCCTAGAACAACCCGAGGATTACTTTGAACAATTTTTCACAAACGATGTTTTTTCTTTAATCGTAAATATGAGTAATTTATACGCCAAGCAACATAATCACGACCTGAATTTCACAATCCCAGAATGCAAAATATATATTGCGACCCTTATTTTGACGGGATATTTAAACCCAATAAATATAAAAATGTTTTGGGAACTACAAGCCGATGCTTTTAACAGAATGGTTTCAAATGGCATACGACGAAATAGATTTCAAGAAATTACCCGATTTCTACATTTAGCCGATAATTATAATTTAAATAATATGGACAAGTTTTCCAAAATCAGACCTTATTTCGAAGTGATCAATGATAGAATGATTCAAAATTTTAAATAAAATAACTCGTCCCACATTTCTATGGACGAATCAATGGTTCCGTATTATGGACATCACACAGCCAAACAATTTATAAAGGGCAAACCTATTAGATTTTGTTATAAAATGTGGTGTGCGGCCACTGCAAGTGGATACCTGATAACCTTCAAACCATATCAAGGTTCAACAAAGCAAATGAACAGCCACAAGGAATTTGGCTTGGGAGGTTCTGTTATTATAGACTTAGTTGAAAAATTACCTGAAGAATATAAACCATATAATACCTATTTTGACAATTACTTTACTAGTCCTAAATTGTTGCAATTTTTATCCGATGTGAATGTTGGAGGTACAGGTACAATACGTACTAACCGATTGAAAGCTCCATTAACAGATTTAAAACTAATGAAAAAGAAACCTAGAGGATTCATTTCGAAAAAAAATACCTCAAATATGATGGCGGTCCGTTAGGACAATAACAGCATCGTTACAATATTGTCCAACTCTCATGGTGTAAACCCAATTACCAACATATATCGAATTGCCCAGGTCGATAAATCAAGGAAAAAAATTCGAGTTCCTTGCCCTAACCTCATTCAAATGTACAACAAATATATGGGCGGCATTGATAGATTTGATCAAAATGTAAATGCGACAAGGATATCATTACGCGGAAGAAAATGGTATTTTCCGTTATTCGCTTTTGGCATTGATGCAGCATGCCAAAATTCTTGGCAAATATATACAAAAAACAAAGAAAAAATAACTTTTTGCAACTTTAAAAGAAATATAGTCCAAAATTATTTTAGAAAACACGGAATACCTCCAAAAAGAGGTATAAACCCCAGAATTGGGCGAAAATTTAATAGCCCGGTTGTTCACACTAGTGAAGAATGCACCCAAAGAAGATGTGTCGCGGCAAAGCGACTAGAAAACTGTGTGCCTACTGCCAAGTGGCCCTACATATTCATTGTTGGTCCAATTTTCATAATATATGATTAATATTTTTTACGAATTTTATATACAATAAAATTCAAAAGCATATATGATTTCTATTCACCCAATGTAACCTCTAGGTGACCCCCCATTATTTCCGGAAGTTGTAAATTTGTTTGAGTTTTTTTAACGGATTAGGTTTATTTGGACTATAAGAAGGCCCAGAATTTTTTTTTGTAAAATTTCGCTCGGCCGAAACATTAGTGGTACCTGTCGGGTTAATAGAGTCCAACCTTTTAATTCTTTTTCTTGTATTAAAACGTAGATATAAATTCGTATTATGCAAATTAAAATTTAATTTGTAAAACCATTTATTTATAATTAACCATATATTATTAATATCTACAGTAGTTATATGAATATATATGCAACAATTTAGATAACATTTAATAATTCACCCCAAAAGGGACTCGATGGGTTTCATAAACAAAATCCTCTTCGGCATAGTTATCGGTGTATAGAGCAATATAATCTATTTCAAGGGAGAAAGGCCCGTCTATTCCATCATTAATGGTTATACCAAAAGCCTCTACCATGTGATCGTTCACGCGATATTGATCCTCGTGAATAAAACCTTTGTTTGTGCGGTACATGTGGGATAAAGGAATCTAAAGTGGTTGAAATTTTGGGATGAGCAAAAGATATATGTATTAGAGTTTAAACCAGGCTATGATATTCCGGCCCGGCCCGCCCGACACATTATTAAATTAGGCCAGGCCCCAAAGGTTAGGCCGGAAATTTACTATTACGGCGCGAAAATTTTATATTAATAAGTCCAATTATTTGTTTAAAAATTATACATAAAATACAAAGTGTAGTAGTAAAGCCTTTTGTGGCGTGAATTAATATATCATTTATAATTCTGGTCTATAATAGTTTATAAATAATTAGGCCAAATAAGATTTGAAAATCGGCCCATACCGTATTTTATTTCAAACCCGGCTAGGGAGGTACTGGTGTCACACATTACAGTGACATTGCTCCATTTTGATGGATAGTAGACTCTGGTGTCATGAACCTTGGCACAGATTGCTGTTGGATATACTAACTTTTCCAAAGAGTTGAATCATATTTTCATTTAAATTTAAATAAGAAACCGTCATTCTTTGACTATATTTTTTATTTTATATTTAACTTGTGCTATTGTTCCTATTCTTTCCAATTATAAAAAAAATTATACAAATATTTAAGGTCAGAGATACATTGTGCTAGACCAGGACATCTTTCTAATTAATAATATTTCTGCATTATCATGAAGCAAAAAAAAATAAGATTTAGAAAAGTTCCTTCTTTATGATAATTAATAACAATTTAATGACATATCATATATTATAAAAATAACCTTAATTGTTTGCCAATATGGGCCTCCCCTTGTATGTATAGGATATTGATATTGGTTGTAGTATGTAACATCAAAAAATCCAGGTGTATATGCTATGAATTTATATTTCCTCCCATCGCCTCGGACTCTAAGAGCAATGTGTGATGAATCATGCAGAGAATACCTATTTAACTTGTTGAATGCTTTCTATATTTAACATAATTTTTAGAAACATATACCAAACAAATTAGGACAAAATAAATGAGGTACATATTAAAATCATCTGTCATGTATATATTTACTTTTCTAGTGAGTGATTTTATTGTAGCAAACCCGGTTGCTGTTACCTTTCCATCTAGGGGAAGTTTTGTATTTATGAACCCATGGAAATGTGCTGTTTTATTTTTTGTCATGTAAAATGTACAAACACTTTGCCCCATATCAAGATCCCGATCAGACTTTGCTATCCATTGCTTAAATGAGGATTCTTTTTTAAAATCAAATAAAACATTTGTTAAGCCATGGGTGTCTCGTTGAATTCCCCAATCGTTGTGTGCTCGAAAAGCTTCAATTGTTTCTTTTTTAAAATTTTTAAAATGCATAGGCAACTGTTTTATTCTTTTAACAATTTCTTTGGCTGATGGTCGTTTAAATTTAAGCGCTGGATTGTAAAAATCGTATGTGGATGTGGTCATGTGCAAAAGTCTTGGAGAAAACCTTTGCAGCATTTTAAAAATCATGTGTTGGACATGTGTTATTAAAATTTTAATACTTGCAATTTCTATTGATAATAATTTTTTTTCGAACAAAATTGTCAAATGAAATTTTGCCACAATGATTTTAACTATATTAATATATATTTTACCTTTTATGATTTGTGGTCATTTGGATATTGATGAAACAAATCTTATACTTTATGATTTGGAATTTAAAGGGAACATAGGTATAATTTTTAATTTACTTTTTTGATATTAAAAAAATTTTTTAAATATTATTTCTAGATCAAGAACTTAATTACGATGAAACTATATATGTAAAATCAAAATATGGCAATGAATTTACTTGTTTATTGCCTCATCTCACATATCCTCGAAATTATGGTAAAAAAAATGCTAGAGAATTTATGAAAAATCTTACAAAAGCCTTGCATCCACTTAAAAAACAATGTCTCAAAAAGGTTGACTAATCATTATCATAATTACATTTTTATTTATAGAAATTAATTTTTTATGTATAGACAGAAGGTTGGTGGACATATGAATACTGTTATAAGGACAAAATTATGCAATACCATGTTCAAGGTACTTTTACAATTTAAATATTTTATATATTTTTAAATTATTGGCACAATAAAAATATAAAATTAAAAGTAAAAAGTTGTAAAATGTAAATAAATTTTTAATTATATTCTCTTTATGCATAAAAATTGTTAGATTTTTTAGTTTTTTCTATGGCCCATACCCATATATATTGTCAACTTAAGTTTTTTGTTTTTTTATTATGTAATTTTTCAGTGTGTATGCCTTCTTAACATAGCAAATTATACTACAAATCACCTGTCCTTTTGAAAGTTTTTTGTCTTTTTATTTTGAAATTTTTAATTTGGTTCTTTTTGTTTTAGATGGTGTAAAACGAGGTATGCAAGTTGTTTTAGGTAGATATTCAAGAGATTTTGATTGGACACCATTAGTAAATTATATGCATTTACATTTTTATATCATATTTTATTTCATAATTTTATTAATAGTTAAATAAACCAAGAGCTAATAACGAAAAGATACATTATCAATTTTATACAAATGGAACTTTTTGTGATATGATTAACCAACCTAGAGAGACCGACGTTAAGGTTGTTTTTCAATAAATTAAAATTTGTTTGCCTTCATGATTGTTCTCTCAGTTTAATACAGGTGAATGAGTTTTTGGGAAATTCAAAATTAGAAATTATTCACTTATTTCTTTTGTGATGGGGTACATTTAAAAGTTGGGAAATATAAATTTTTTTTACTGTTAAAGAAAAACGTCTATCTTGTTAAAATTTACCTTTTAAATTTAATAAAGAGTTGGAATATTTAGATCTAATACTTTTTTGGTCCATCAGTTATTGGTTAACTGGCGCTGGCTTACCATTTAGTTACAGGCAGTCTTCTAGCCAGGTGTTAGTTGGATGATATTAAATTACTATTATTTTTTTATCCTCTTACTCAGCCCAACAAATTTTTAAGATATGTGAGCTAATTTTAGAGATCAGACTTGCCATCTTAGAATTATCAAATCCGTTTATTTTTTTTAATCAAACTTTATTGACCAGACCTGCTATTTAGGGATTTTTAAATTTATTTACCATTTAATTAAATTTTGCCCTGCTATAAACAAATAATTGTTTTAAAGAACAAAAAAATGTTGAATAAAATTATTAAACTGTTAAATCTTAAAATAATATTTTTATTTCACAACTGATAAAATATCCTGTCCAGTATAGGGGGTGACAAATATTCTGGATACACGTGCAAAGTGAGTTTTTATTTTTAATTTCAAAACTTAATAATATTATTTTTTGTAAATGAACGCATTTTTTTTATAAAGTTGCCAAATTTATATGCAAATAAAAAAATTTTTCATTTGAAAAAAAAAATTAATTTTGAAAATTTTATGAAGCAAAAACCCATTTTTTACGTGGCCTATTTTTAATCTAGATGTAAGACCATGATATACTCTTAAAATTTTAATTCTCATTATTTTAGATAAAGAAATAGAAGTCAGGATTTTATTTTGAAATTTTTTTTAATTTTCTTGCGGTATTCCCAAGTTTGCAAAGTCAAACAATTTTTTTTGATTGTTATCTATCAAGTTAGCCTGAAAAGCAGAAAAAATATTTGAGATAGACTATCATGTAATTTCGCTGCCGCTTTATAAAATTCGTCCGTTTCGTGATTTTTTAAGACCTTTATTACATATAATTTATTTTCAGTTTGTGTGCTCCAGTGGCCAATCACGCATCCAATCAGTGTACGAAAACGAATGCAGATATGCTATAACAATAGCTACACCGCTCCTTTGCTCGCACCCTTATTTTAATTCTAGTCTCAACGAAAAAACACACACCATCGAATGTTATTCCAATTATGATGCAATAGCTAAGCTTACAAGTGAGAGAGATTGCGTTAAAATTGAAATATATTGTGCTGCTTTTATATATTTTCAAAATAAAATTTGTAATTCTAATGTACTTTAACCTTTATATTGCAATTATATACCATGTAGAATTAAGGAGTGAAACAAAATACCCAAATCAAACTGCAACCGGTGATACGACCATTCCAGTAATACATTATTCCTTTACACAATCTATTCTTAATTTTTATCAACATTTGTGATTTTAGTGTAAAATCTAAATTTAATTTTAATGGTTTGATTATAACACTTAACACTATTCAATCTTTGACTTGTTAATTTTAATATATTATTATTCATTCCAGGATACCATGAGTGATACCAATAGTGATATCAATAGCAATGATCAAGAAGGTGGTAAGAATTAGATAATTTCGAAATTTTGTAATTAAAAATAAACCGTTTACATGTGATGAATGTGAGGTGTCTTTAGCACTCTTTAAATCTAAAGTTGTATGAACCAAAAAAATGGTATTACAATATGCCATGGTCATAACATTGAAATGGCTTTATAATTCGTAAATATAATTATTTAACAAAAAAAAATTGAAATTAATTTCAATATAAATTACTAATTTAATCTTTCTTTAATAAAATAAAAAGTTTGCAGTCTATATTTTATAAACTTATTTTTTTCATTAAAATCCGACGACAAAGTTTTAGGTGATAAGCTAGCACCCCAACAATTCTTGGTTTAAAATTTAAAAAAAATCATTTAATTAAATATATAAAGTCGTTCAACGAACTAAAATTATATCATTATGGCTATATAGAATGCATTAAAATCTTCAATTTTTTATTAGATTTCAAGTTATTTAACCTGAAAATTGAGTTATTTCCCACAATTGCTGTGTTACTCCTCTTTTAGCATTTTCGAGATGAAAAATCATCTATTTTTAAACATATTATTTTACCTTTTTTTAGATGTTGAACAAGGAAGTGTTGATAAATACCAAGGCAAAAACTCGTTTCGTTTAAAACTTGGCGGAGGCGATCTCACCATGCTCAATTTTTTATTGGTAACCTTTTCCTCCAGATAATTGAAGTTTCATTGATTAGGGCGCGTTCGGGGTGCATTTATTTTTCGAAAATTTTTTAAAATTCCTAAAATTTTTTAATAATTAATTTGGGTTTTTACATCGAGAATTAAATTACTGTTGTTCTTTATATTTTCTACCCTCGGCGCAAATGCTCTTATTAAATTCATATAAACATAGCTTGTAATCATTTTAAACTTTTTTTAAATTTTTCAAAAAATGTGAACTTTAAAGGCCCTCTTACAACATTTTTTAGAATCTTTTTTCTTTTTTTATAGGTGAGGTTTACAAAATATTTTAAAATTTTTACACAAGGGTGAGAGTTTAAATAAAGCAACTTTTTACAGGTAAAAGTCGTTTTAAACTTGAACTTGTATTTTATAAATTAGAACAAAGTTTTCAAAAGTGGTGAAGATGCCGAAAACAAACGCGTGCACAAGATGCAGAGTGCCTATTTTAAAAATCACGCTCCCAAATCCAAAGTTAAAAAGACCAAAAATGATCTGATAATGTTTATGAGATAAAATTATATATTTTTTAGAATTTTTTATTACATTATTAGAAGGATTCAGCCATACATGTTTTTATTTTTATATTTGATTAATATTTCTTTTATCTTACATTATTTTTTATATCTATAAATTTTTCAAAATTCTTTGCAAAATTTTTTGGGGAAAAAAAAGTATGTGTATAAGGTTAATTGCAATACGCTGTATAAATTATATATTTTTCCACAATTTTTCATGATATTCTAGGATACGTTTTTAACAATTTGTAGGCTTATTTATAAATAATATTCTTCATATCTGTTATCTTTCTATATTATTATAAACGGATAAGGGTTTTTTTACAATTATGTGATACATAAACTTTATGCAATTTATTAATGTATTTATTGAAATTACTAAATTTTTTATTTGTATTTAATATAGATCAATATTTAAAAAAATAAAGTTTACATGTTTCTTCATATGAAAAAGAATGGGCTTAACCATTTATCCCATGTGTTTCCTAGCTTTATAAATGAACAGTTGGAGGCTATAAGTCGGGTCAATATATTGACTGTTTGTTTGCGATTTGTTAGCATATTGACTATTATAAATTTAACCCGAGCCGCCAAAATTTAATCAACTTTTTGTATATTTCCATTTGAATAAATAAAAATCACAATTAATTATAATAACCAGGAATAGTTAAACAAAAATATTTGGTTACTGGAAAAACATAGGTCAACAAATGCTAATCAAATATACGGAATTTACAAGGTGGTTCAAACGGACTTAGAATTGAAATAAACTTAAAGGGTTATTTTACTAACATTTTTGATTTTCATTTAAATTTCTTCCATCTTTGGCTCCTTAGATCCTTCTATAACGAAAAATGACCTTTTTTGACCAAATTGACAGATCTAAATATACCCTAAAAGAAAAAATTCAAAATTCTTATTTGTAGCCGCTTTTTAGCACAATCGACTTTGTAACCATTATATTTTTTAATCAAAAATAGTAAAAGATAAATTTGATTTATATATCAAGCTCTTCCATCTGCATTTAGATAATACAAAATATTTCGCGTCCAAACTTAAATACGACACGATGTATTATCAGTTATTAATGAAAATATTATTTGAAGTTTGAATTTAACAGTTTAATTATTATGAGTATGCAAAAATAAAATTTCAATTTATTTTTGTTAATTCTTTTTTGTTTTTTTGGCATTTTTTCTAAAATTTTCAATGTTTATACCTGACTAACTAAGTTTGATTAGGAAAAACGGTAAAAGGATTTGATATTCCCTAAGATGGCAGGTTTGATCTTTGTAGTTAGTTAACTCAACTCTTAAAAAATTGTTGACCTGTAAAATTAAAATATGCTAACTAAAATATTCAGAATTTACAAGGTTTTTCCAACGGACTTAGAATTAGAATAAATTTTGAAGTTATTTTACTATAGTTTTGATTTTTATTTAATAAATTTATTTTTATTTTAGTGCACAAAATTATAAAAATTTGATGGTTTTTTCACTTAACCTTAAATAAAGTTAGTTGCTGTTATTTGTAGCCACTTTGTAGTTTAAACCGAATAGACATTATCACGCATTTATTTTGTATAATA
This sequence comes from Acutogordius australiensis, assembly GCA_030555515.1. Lineage (NCBI taxonomy): Eukaryota > Metazoa > Nematomorpha > Gordioida > Gordea > Gordiidae > Acutogordius > Acutogordius australiensis. Next base: position 21,964,488 of record CM060245.1, on the reverse strand, counting down.
AAATTAGTAATAAATATAATATAAGGTGATATACTAATTAAAAATAGAATAATTTTATAAGTAGTCTGAATTTTCATTTAAACAAGATGAAATGTAAAATTGTAATAATTCACCCGATTTTTTATGTTTAATCATTAAAACGTAAATTTCTTGGCACTTATTTCGTTTTTTTTTCAAAATTTATTTAATTCCCCTACACTTTTATTTCAGAAAAGTTTTCACTGCTAGTTATTATTAATGGCGAATTTTTGTTAAAATGCGTTTTATTAGGTTGTGGCCTTTTGAACACAAATTTTAAACCCATTGGATTAACATTAGAGTGGCCTGTTTTAATTTTAAACAAGCAAATTATAAAAATATTTGTTTTAAAATAAGCGTTAAATTTTTTTTTAAATATTTTTTCTAAGTCTCGTAGTACAGGCCAGCCTTACAAAGAAAATGTATAAAATGCCTAAAAATATAACTTAATATTGACCCTATTGGTTTAATTTAAAATACATAAAAAACAAAGGTAAAAGTAGTTTTTAATGGGGCTGGCCAGAAATTTAAATACCTTTAGAAATTTAGTAGAGAAAACGAAATTAATGATGTTATAGGGAAAAATCAAGGCCATTAAATTAGTAATGGGTATATATAAATATTGGTAAATTATGATAATTACAATTGGTAATTAAACTAGATAAATGTGAAATAAATCAAACATATAATTATTAACAACGAGATTTTTTTAAATGAATGTTTACGACTAGAAATATTAAATTGTGATCATCAAAATGGTACAAATAAATGGTTATATTTATTTTTTCAGGTTGCGCGTGTAACTCAGGACAAACTAGGCGCCTTAACTGAAATTTGTCAAAAGGGTGGAAATTTTGAAAATAATTTGTTTTTTTGGCAACCGGTTTATTTTTTGTTGTTTTTTTTAATAAAAATGTCAAACACAATATTTTGCCAGTTTTATATATTGTAGGGAAAAATTAAAATGTGCCCCTTATACATCGAACAATTAGAAAAATCAATTTCGTGAAAGGACATACCCGTACTAGGTGAGGACTCTCTGGTCGATTTTTGCAAACAAAATTTAGGATTTATAAATTTTCCATAATTTTTATTTACATTTAACCTTAAGCCACATGATCGCAGTGTTAAATTTTAGTAAATCTAATGTTAAATTATTAAACAGTAGCAAGACATGGCACATAACCTAAATTGTAAAAATTCATTTTTATTTTATATCTATTAATCCCTGATTATTCGATAAATATGTTTTTGCATTAACATTTGACGGACTTCAGGGGATATGACAGACCTTTTATATTTACTTTTTATGTGTTTTTGCTGACACAAAAAAAAGGGAAAAAATCATAGTTTTCTTTCCAAGCATACTACTTTTTTTTAACGCTGGTTTTAGCCCCTCCACCCGTCGCAACCTTAGTTATCATGGCGCCCACTCGGTTCGTAGTATTACCCAGGGCCATACCGCTTGTCCCGGGTAGCCCGCTGCCAATAACACCGCCGGCCTGATAGGTTTTTATGGTGTAGAGACGGAATATGGCGAAATCGGCCACGAACAATAAGAAAACGACGTTTAGGATGAAAAATAGTACGAAATCAAACATGATGCGGGAGAGGAAGGATTTCATGGAAAAGTTGATGGGGAGCATCATGACGCAAAGGAATAGCGAGATGTAGATACAGAAACTCAGGTACCTCAAGGCTGAGCTGATTCTCAGCAAACTTTGCTCACGTGACACGAGGTAGATGGCCAGTAGGAGTAACAGGATGAGGTAGGCTATTTGGATTATGTTGAAAGGCATGTTGCCCGTTTTGGCTGGGCAAAAAACGAGAACTTCGTTCAGCGTTTCGGCTACCTGTTCTTTCGCCGGGTATATCGGGAACAGATTAAACAGCAGGATAGACAGGATTACCTATATGGGATGATAAGGTAGAAAAATTATTTTCAAATAGTACCGATACATTTTTAAAATTATGTCGTAATTAATCTAACAATTCAATAAAATAAATCCAACTACCTGTATCACCATGTGTTTTTACAATAACTTTGTCAATTAAACTAAAATTCGTTTAGTGAAGCCTTGTTTGTAAAGTTTCCTTACCCAACAAAGTAAAAGTGTTAAATAAATACCTGGACGGCAATAACGGCTAAAGCAACGATCCATTGCCTCCTGCGTTCGTAGGGGGTTAGCTCATTTCTAAATATGTCGATCATGTCGCGATTTCTCATCACGAAACTTTTCGATGTGCTAAGCTCGGCAAGAATTCCGGCACAAAAGAGAACAGCCGATCCATATTTCAAAAAGTAGCACATGGTGCATTTTGCCCGGGCAGGATATCCAAAGTAATTGAAATGGGCTACTAGGCCAAGGAAGATACCTTAATTATAAAATTTAAAAAAATAGTTTATTATAATATATTAGAATTGATTCGCTCATAAGCTCAGTGGTTAAATATTGGCTTTGGACACGAGAAGTTTGGATTGATCCCGGCAAATATTTCTTATCTATAAAAAATAGGTTGTTCTACTGACTTGAAGTCGGACGACCTAGAGCGCACGTAAGCTGCTTAGATGTGTTCAACTTAAGTATCAAGCCACGTTGAGCATAGTTAGTTGAATATGACCACCGGCATCTAATAGCTATCATCTGAGAGCCTAGGTCCGACTTGTGTTAAATCTTATTTAAATCTGTAGACCACCCGTTGCAGTTATAAGAGGCAAAGCCCTGGTGAGCCGTTTAATGGAAATAAAGGTTGGAGAAGCTCCTATACCACAAGTTTTTTACTCACTCGCTTATTAAATGACCTGCTAGGGTCCTGTCTTTTATACTAAGCCCTAAAAATACTATTTAAACGCCATAGGCTGCTGACAGCTCTTACCACTCGAGTTTCCTTTTTATGTGACTTTGAATATCAACAGAACGGAAAAATTAGAAACATTTTGATAAATGCCTGACAGATTGTTTAAACAGACAAGCCACCTTGCAAATAATATATGAAGGCGCGTAGGTCGAATAAGACGACCTAATCGAGAACAGTGCTATTCACCTATTTTCTGTTCGGATTTTAACATGTTATAAAAGCATTGATTGTTTTTTTTATAGATACAGTAGATTGGTAAGGTATTTATGCTCTAAATCTGATTAATTCTGCAGACAAATCATCTGACTTTGACGGTAACTTAAAAAGTACATTGAATTTTAAAACTTTACTAGGGTTAAACAGGTAAACAGCAGACATGTATAGATTACCTATGATGAAAAGAATTAGGATCAGACGGCCCATTTCATTTGTTGCTGGGTGGTTGAAATTTTTTATGTAAAATATAACGATGATGGCCCAAGCGAAGAGTCCTATAATTTGTAGGACCGGGATGACATAGTAGGTAAAGGTATACATTTGCAATGTTTTAGGCACGACTTCTTCGCACACCCTTTGGGCTTCAGAATCGGGCCAGGTAAATTTAGGGCACATGGAGCACGGCTTATCTTTGTCGTTTGTAAGAATTTCATTCACTTGGCATTTGGCGCATTCCCAACAGCACAAATTGCTTTTATAGATTTTGTAATGCCTACATTAACCCAATTTTAATATTTTTATATGATATTTTTCGTGAGTGAAAAAGACAATAGAAAAAAATTGCACCATACCTTATAGGCACTAAGCCTCTTATAAGGGCGCGTTTAAACTTCGTTCAAATTTTGAAAAAAATTTCAATATTTTTTTAAAATAAAATATTGGTTCAACGTTGAAATTTTTGGGTTTACAATTTAGAGTCTTGTTAAAAGGATAGCTATGTTTACATAGATTTAGATATAAATTAATAAAGATTCATAAATATACTTACAGCAACTGCTCCAGGTGTTAGAAAATATTGTAAAAACAATGGTTAATTTCGATGTAAAAACTCAAATTTCAAAATTTTATTATTTGTTAAAATGTATGAAGTATTAACCCCTTTAACAAAAAAAAACAAGAGAATAAAAAAAGCAGTACTTTGGAGGACATGGTAGGCTACATATGGAAAATGGTGCATCTCTGACCGATCTAAATGTACGATTCAGTAGTATAAGCTGTTGACTTACGATAAGCGTGTTAAGGTAAAAGTAACCCACTTCGACTTCGTTAAAGTCGAATGGATTGTTAACCGACGATCTCATATTTTTTAGTTCCAACGTACCGTGATTTTCATCAATATTGGACGCTCTATTAATAATTTGTAAAATAATTATTATGTAATTTGCGCATTTGAAAATTATAAATATGCCTTCTCGGGCAAAAATCCAATCATTAGTGCATACTAATATATAACAGCAAAATATATTATACCGACTATGTGGGATTTAATCACAATCTCTAATTAAAAAATGTTGATAAATTTCTTACCTTCGGTCACCAATCAAGTTAGTTAGCTCGTTGTATATGTCTTCGCCCTCTAGGCAATCATCGAGCTCCTTACCAAAGGCATTCGGGCAATTCTTCCATTTCAGTTTGTCAAACACCTCAGCCAATAGTTCCATGGATTGAATGATTTGATATATTTCGAGCCCGTAAATTTCTTGTTCCATTTCCCATATGAATTTATTAAAAATTTCACGGGTATTTGGCGCTGTAGCGTTGGCATGCCTGGATGTCATTGTGGTGAGTCCCGTCGTGTTATTTGTCTGTTGATTCATATTAGGTGACATTGCGGTAGTAGCTGTTTTCAAAGAATTGTTCAACGATTGCGAATGACGTTCGATTAGTTCGCTATGATTGGTGTATATCGATCTAATCCATTCGTTGTAACTTTGCATCAAAGGTTCTCGCCCAAACACTGTTATGGCGAAGGTGCGAAACCAAATGAGATAATCGGCTATTTTGCCTCTAATTTCGCGGAAAAACAGGGAGGATATTTGTGATAGCCGGTGGTGCAAGCCTTCAAATTCAAGGAGTAGCGGACTCGGCCAGGTGTAAACACCTACGAAGATGAGATCTTCAGTAATCAACTTCCCGGGTGGGCTTATGGAGTCGAAATACTTGAACATTTTGATTATTTTATCGGTAGTTAAGAAAGTCACAACCACTTTGGCTTTGATTTGCTCGGCCGTGGTTTGGTTGTGGAGCGTTTCGTCTTGTTCTGACAAAGACTGATTAGGTATAGATATTTTACCCTCCATAACGGCCGCCGTAAAATTATTTAGTTTGGCTGCCATGTTCGTGTCCGAAGCCTCAAGTCGCGTTTCCACAAACGTGCACATGTTGGTCCGACTTAGCTCGGATTTCAAGATTTCATACAAGTTTTCGCTATTATCGTCGTCTTGGTACAAGATATTTACGTAATTCCATTTGTAATATTGTAGGAGCTCGACCACGCCCCTAACGTACACGCGATTTGAAACGGCAAACCTTATGAGGAAGGGATAAAACATCTTGTTGGCCAAGTTATCATCTGAATTTTTGTAACTTATTTGGGGGATTTGGTATGAGCTGAGGAGGGGAGATATGATTTTAGCAGAATTGCCGAGTCCCTCGATAAGTGCCTTTATTTCCGGCTCCTTGTTCATGAAATTCAGCGTGGCCTGGAGCGTTATCCTTTCCTGTTCGGACATGGCATTAGGGTTTGGATCGAAAAACCCATCGTCAAACCTTGAGGAAGTTATGAAAGAACTTGGGGTAGGCGATGAATACCTCACCGTTTGTGGGTTAAGGGCTTGTTGGAGCGGTGAAATTTCGGCTCTGGAAAATCCTTGCTGGTCATTTACCACGAGAAGTGGGGTATTACTTCCCGCCGGGATGGTCGAAATAATTGTTGGTTGCCTTGTTAATTGGGCGATCTGTTGCGGTGACTTAACCGGAACATTGCCAGGTGGCAATTGAGGTCTTGGAGTGGGCTGATTCTGACCAGCTGCCAGAGTGGATTGCAGGGTAGGTGCTGGTGTCGATCTAAAATTCGACAAAACTAACGTAGGTTGCCTGGTAGGCGTGTTCGCTGATGCCAGCTGTCTCTTGTACCGATTTCTTACCTTTTTTTCATATAGAGCGTGAATGTATGCCATTTTGTCATCATGGGCTTGCAGATCGGGAAATATGTGACGGGGTTTAAATTTAACGTCTCTAGTTTCCCTTTTTCTTTCGCTGTTCACTATCCTCGAACTTCCGTTCCTATTAGCCGCAGTGCTACGTAGTTGTGACCCCATTGTTTGTATGTTAGGGTAGCTCGCTTCCGAACGATTAAAGGTTTCGGCCGAGTATTTTATGCTTTTAAACAGGTTTACGCCGCTAGCGTTTGCAGGTAGGCTTGCTTCAAAGCTCAACAAATTATAGCCCTGCCTGGGTCCGTCACCTTGATCGATGAATTTTATGCTTTCGATGAGCGCGATCACCGGGTCCGAACACGTCGGTTTAATGTCCAACCCCAATTTAACGTTTTTGAGGACGTCGGAATAAGCGTTTATTTTTTGAGCCGCGTAGACTATCGAATATACTACGAGAGCTTGGCCCTTGGCAAATGTATCGGCACATTTATCGAAATCCTGTGGGGCCGGATCGAAGATTGGAAACAGGGCACCTATGATGAGGTCACCCTTCATGTAAAGGCTATAATTAAGCTGACCCTGAACGATTTGCCAAATAAATGAACATGTTAAAAAGAAGGTTAAAGAAATCCACTTCGGTTTGAAGTACATGTTAGATAACACTCAAGTCTTGAAGTTGCATAAATTGATAAGAGCCGTGGTGTGTCTGTCAAATTTATTATTTTTGCGTAAGAATTATAAGATATTTAATTTTTGGACGATTCATCTCCTATGATTGACGAATCTATAAACCTTATACATCTATCCTCGCTTACCTGGAAATAGATATGTTTAAATTATATGATTTGGTAGAAATTTATATATATATATACCAACTATATTAACAGGTAGAATTATCGGATTTTCATTTTAGACGGAGGGAGGCCCCTGAGAGGCGATCACGTAAACAAACCGTTAGGGTAAGGGGGGGGGAAGATGTTTTGAATCTTGTTTTTCAATTTTAACGTCGTTCATAAATAATTGAAAATGAGTCTAACGCTAAATGGCAGATGTTAGGAGTTAAAAGGTGGGAAACGGAGTTTTTTTTTCCGTACCTACCCATATTCCAGTAATATTAATTGGGATGATAGATAAAAATGTAACGAGATTTATAATTAATATCTATAGTGACAAGGTTAATCGGAATGAATACCTTTGTATTTATTCATTGCGATGGAAGGTATATGCCCTTTGTCACTATTAGGCTTTATTTACGGCCCTCTAAATAAAATTTGTAGGTGAATGCCAGCTAATATCATTCAAAAGTAATAAATGACGATGAAAAACTCACTCTAATGAGTTTTATATAATTCAAATAAAATTTTCTCATATTGCCGTGTTTTGGTCATTAAATATCAAAAGTTATAATTAAGTCTTATGTATAAGGTTACTTTTAACAGTCCCTCCTAAATCCCAGTGTATCACTGGTTTTCTTAGACAAAAAAACTCAGATTGGCCAAAATGTTTATTATAATTACAACCATTTTATGGGAATGGGCACTAACTATAGTAGTTAACGTTTTTGTTGTTTTTTAATTAGCTTAATTAATTCTTAATAAACTGTCAATTTTGATTTGATTAAACTACGATATAGTATATTTAATTTTTTGAAGGTCACCTTGAGGTTTTTTAATTGCCTGCTGATGTCATGTATTTTTGTAGCTCATTGATTAAAAAATAGCTTTTAAATTATAAATAAATGCTGTATGCAAGATTGAAAGCAAGATTATTTAATTTTAAAGCGATTAAAGCACCTAGATTTAGGACCTAAAATCTATATTTTAGAATTAAACTTAACTATAATTTAACAAAACATTTTGAGGAATTAACTATATATGCTCCGTAAACAAATTTGACTTAAATTGATATAGCATAGTTGATTTTTAATTGAAATAACTTGTTACATGAACGAAAAATTAAAACAGAATAAACATTTTGAATTGAAATGGCATTTTTTTGGTTGTTAAATCTTTATACTTTTAAAAAAAGCATTAATTTTATATTGTATGGAACTATTTTTCCATCTTCTAATTAATTTAACGGTTTCCAAGTGTATTTGCCACATTTTTATAAAATTAAAATTTTTTTTCAGGCCTATTGCAAACGGGCAAATCATATTAACGGGCCGTTAATTTTTTTTTCTATAAATAAAATAGTCCTTGGTAAACTTTTACGGGATCTCTAAACGCTGCTTACTAATTTTGCGTTTACGTCGTTGAATCAATATTCCGTATGAAATATGGTATTTTTTCTCTCTCCCATAATTTCGTTGGATCTTTGGATCAATGCATACCTAGCTGCGTCCAAGCTCAATCTTACAACCAACTTCCAACGAATGGAGCAATAAACAACAACAATACTAATTTTAAAATTGTCAAATAATATATTTAATAAAAAAAATTTCAACAACTATCAAAAAAATGAGAGTTAATGTAATTTGGCCGTTTTATAACCAGCAAAGAAATTTTGAAAAAAATTTTAATTTTTCAAATATTTTTTTTACACTAGACATCTTAATTTCAATCAAATGCGTTGAATTCTTTTTCATTCAAAGTTTTTTTTACTAGCCGCAGCCAAAATAAAAACATAAATTGTCTGAAATCGCAACTATGAGCAACCCATGTGAAATTAATTGAGGTTGATAGCCAATTTAATTTTTTAGGGCATAGACCGTCAATTTATATTTTCTAGAACTTTAATTTTTAACCTAAAATATGTCTTTTTTTACACATATATAAAATTTAGGCATGAATAGACAATGGGCACCTGAGGTTTTGCCTAGGAGGCGTCCCAGTATCTTGCCCCAGTCCTGATATACCTTTGTTTTCCAACTTCTTAGGAAGGTCAAGCTCGTTTATTAAAGTCACATATTATTAACAAAAAATAATATTTAGATCGTTAAATGGCATTTTTAATATTTATTTTTTATAACGTTTTTAGGCGGAGAATCAATCCTTTGATTTTGCGAAAAATGTTTGTGACCTATAAAATCGAGACTTCAGCAAATTAACATACTTTATTGTTAACGGCGGGGGTCGATATAAAATAAAGATCGATTTTTCTATCAAAATTCAAGGGTACCTAATTAAAATGTCTTATGTCTTGTATCTATCTCCTCCCTTATCTTCCAAATTCCGTAATAAGGTGTTCAATTAAAATAAATTGTATACCTATTACCTATAATTCCATTTTTTTTAAAGGTATATAACGCGCTGACTCTCTAAACTACCCTCTTTCCAATTAAACGGCCAATTTAAAAGGTTCCAGGTAACGTCCGCTGTAAAAAATTAGATTGTTTTTTTATAATGAAGAAGGGAAAAATAACAAAATATTTTTTTTTGCGAAATTTTCGATATATGTCTAAATTTTAATTAAGTTTCAAATTAAATATAAATGACTCTGGAAGATTTGAAGTGAGAGGTGATTTAGTCTGGGTGTAATTTCAAAAATCAGCCTAAATTGATGAATAAGCAAAATTTTATTTTATTTATACAAAAGCAATTTTGTCATTTTTTCGCAATTTTTTCTTTTTTTTTCTTTGATACCTTTTATATGGTGGACTTAAAAAGAGGCGGGTGGCGCGCGCTCAGGGTTGTTAAAAATTCCCATTTTAAAAACCCTGGAAATGAGATCTGGAAATCCTATTCCGGGAACGGTTCCCGTTTCATTTTCCGAATACCATTTCGGAAAGTGCATTCCGGAATGGTCTTCATTCCTAATAATAAAGTGTGGAAAAATAACAAAACTTACCCATTGTGTTACGCACGGAGAGAATATGCTGTAAGTGTATCTGTGTACACTCTACATAGACGCCATCATTTCATTATTTTATTATAATAGTAATTTGGTGGAAAATTTTTAAGGCCTTTACTTTAATATATTTAAATGAATCATTTTTGCACAAATCATCCAATTTTCCACTCAACCTACAAGTTCAACTCATAGTCTCCATTACATAACAACTGGTTAGGCCAAGTTGGCCTAACCACCCAAATCAAATTGAAATATATATTAAATTAGACATATTAAATAAATCATCCATCTTTGAACCATCTATCCTAACAATTCCTGCAAAGACTCAGAATTAAAGCTCAACTCAAATTCATCATGTAGGCCACATTGGCCTCTCTCACCTACATGCAAATTTAAATCTAAATCAATGTAATATCAATTCTCTAGGTACATTATATTAACATCTTAGAAAAAATATTTCAAATAATGGTGCATCGGCAAAACTAGAATTTAATTGGACAATATAATTGTATGGGCTTCCAACAGTATAATTTGTACATAAATAGGAATTACCTAATATTGTAAACTTTAATAGTTGGTACAAAATATAACTTTTTATTATAAATAAGCATTAAGTTATGATTTTAATTACCAAATTAAGTTAATTTCTAATAACTTCATTTTTATCTACCATATGGTTAGAGAAAATAGACAGGTTTTTCTTGGCACATCTTGCAAACATAACTGATGTACAATCTAATGCAAATATTGGTAAACAAAATATACCTGTATTTTTTTTTAAAGTTTAATATATCTAAATGTGTTTTTATGTTATCTGAATCACCATTTGCAATTTGGCAACCTATTGACAATATGTAGTTTATTGTACAATTCTTTAACCATGAATACTAAATGCTTAAGTAAGTAGGTTTTAAACATGGCAGGACATAAATTATTAAGCATGATCTAGTGATTTTATTAAGTAGTTGGAAGGACATAAATTTTAGGCTCAATAGCTGTTCATAGAAAGGCAAGATAATTTTTCTTATAGGAAATAATTTTTAGGTATTTCAATAGCTTTTCATTATTCTAGTAAAAAATACATCATATATTTTCTTAATAAAAAAAAAATTTAATTAAAAAGAGTACTTAGGTATAAATAACGTGATAGCGGAGTTAGAAAACTGGTTTTTGTACATGTTATAAGGTCACCCTGAAAATAAGGTTCCCTTGTTAATCCCCCCCATTTAAATCCAGTTAACACATACAAACATTAAAATGATTTAAAATTCCTGGTCTTGGCAAGGGGAGGGCGTAAAACCCATATAACATCTAATGGCTAAAATAAGATTTGCACGAATACCCGCTTAGTACAGGATATAAAAGATTAGTTGGTCCTATTATAATTTTAAGACTTATTAGGAATTTACAAATGGTGCTTATCTTTTTATTATCCTTAAATATTAATACTTAGCACAACCACCTTATTAAATTATAACACTAATTATATCCCTTACCAAATATAATTTCAAACAAATGATATCATATTACCAAATAAATTATATCACTTAATTTTGTAAAGTTTATATCAACTTATCCCTCTTTAATTAGTTTGATTGTAAATCATTAGCACCTTATTGGTGCACCCAAACAAATTATGACAAAAAAAAATTTTTCTTAGAGGGATAGGTGTGTAAATAAGACATAATTTAATTTTTTTAATTGAATTATTTTTGCACAAATCATCCAATTTTCCACTCAACCTACAAGTTCAACTCATGGTCTCCATTACATAACAACTGGTTAGGCCAAGTTGGCCTAACCACCCAAATCAAATTGAAATATATATTAAATTAGACATATTAAATAAATCATCCATCTTTGAACCATCTATCCTAACAATTCCTGCAAAGACTCAGAATTAAAGCTCAACTCAAATTCATCATGTAGGCCACATTGGCCTCTCTCACCTACATGCAAATTTAAATCTAAATCAATGTAATATCAATTCTCTATGTACATTATATTAACATCTTAGAAAAAATAATTTAAATATGGTGGAAAATTTTTAAGGCCTTTACTTTATTATATTTTAAAAAAAAAACTTTAATATAAGATTGTACAAATCTTATGCCGCTGCAAGTGTGCTACTACTACTATAGCATAGTAGTAGTAAATGGAATGGTATGGTGTATAAGCTCTTTACTGTAATATACTACAATTACTCGCCTAATACAATTTATTGTGTTGCTGCCCCTTTAGTCTTTTGTGTATATTAAAATTTAATATTAATAGTAAAATCACCCATAGATGGCAGTTTTTTTCATTTTTTTAGGTCAATTTTAAAAACTTTTTCAATAAATAATAACTGTTCTAATTGTGGCATATGTTGGTTTTCCTCGTGAGGGGATACGGGATGGATCCTTTGTTGTAGCTCTTGTTGGGAAAGCTTGGAAGAAGCAAATTGTGCTGGATTGGAAGAAGCAAGTTGTGCTTGGAAGAAGCAAATTGTGATTGTTATATGAAATAAAAAACATATTAATACAATAAACCTTTTTTCAAAATATAACACTAATTTTTTTTTTAAATTTATTATTATTTTCATAAAGTTTTCAGACACTAAAATCCTGAAAGATGATTATTGTTCCTAGTCAATAATTTACCACGTAATATTTTAAACAAACTTTATTTTTTACCTTATATACTAGTAAGTTTAAAAAAATGGTTGTATGAACATTCCGGAACCCCTTCCGGAAAGGTTTCCAGATAAAAATAAAAAGGGAACTCCATCTAGAGTTCCGTACGTACGGAACTTGGAAAGGAAATCCATTGTAAGGAAAGGGAACGGAAAGTTCGGAATTTTTAACAACCCTGCGCGCGCTACTGGTGTTCAATCACATTTTCAATTGGCAAAAAAATTTGCCAAGAAGGGGAGGAGAGAGCCATTTAAGAGTTGTTTTATGTTCGGGCGCGTTCAGACTCATTTTATTTTTTTCAAAAATTTTAAAAATTAAAATATTATATTTTATTTTCTTCATAATTTAAAAACTTTTTTATATAAAAACTATTTAAATGCTAATAACAAAGATTGGCGACTTTTTGTTAAAATGCGTTTAATGTCAAAGGGTGAAATGAGTCTGAACGGGTCCTTATATAAATTATATTTTATAGGGTTATTGTATTTTTATTTTTCAATAAAGATCTATATAGGTGTAATTTATGTTATTTTTATCAAAAAATTCGAACATTAATTTTATATTAACCAGCGAATGGTAGGGTGAGAAATTTGTGACGCGAATGCTATGGGACCCCAATTTTAAAACTTTTAATGTCTTTATTTTTTTATTATTTTGAAGAGAAATACGTGCTCTTGAATTTTAGACTAATATAATTTATCATTAATGAAAACAAATTTTATTTGACACAAAGTAGAAAAAAATCTGAAAAATTAAAATTTTATATTTTTTTCATATTAGGGCACGTGCAAAGTGAGTTTTTATTTTTGTGAAAGTTTTATGAAATAAAAAAGTTTGGAAAAAAATTTAAAAAAAAATAAATTTTCAAAATTTTGCGAAAATAAAAACTCACTTTGCACGTGCCCTTACATAAAAATCATGTCACTAAATTAAATGTATCAATATTTTTGATCAAATCGTGTTTTTAAGTCTAATAGAACATATTTAGATTTAGAGAGTTTCATGAAAAAAAAAATATTTTGATATAAAAAATTATTTTTGGCTACCATTTTCCATAAAAACTAGATATTTTAAAGAGAAAAAAAAAATAATATCATTATTATACAATACAAACATTTTGTATACTTAATAATTAAAATATTTAAAAAATAACTAGAATATAAGGTTGCAATTATTTAAGTTTAAATTTACATAGAGGCAATATCATGTTTTTAAACAGTTAGAATGCGAGTGTGGGGTCCATATAAACCCCAATTCAATTTCTAAATACTAAACAAATTTTTATTTACTAGTTTTGCTTATTAAATATTTAAGAAAAAAGTCACAAAATTTTGGCCAGTAATATATAATATTTTTAAAGATATTCAAAAAAAGTAGGTGTCTTCCATAGTTATAAATGATGTGCCTCCCTAAAGATCAATAATAACGTTTTTATATAATAGGCGTAAAATTTTTTAAAGAGAGGGGGAGGGGGGGTTGGGGTAGAGTAGACGTGGAAAAACAATTATGTTTGGTTTGTCACATAGGCCTATTAATAATTGCATTGTAAACGTTTATAAGAATGTTCATTTAGCAATGTGTGGCACACCACACCCCACCCCCCTCTGTACGCTTTAAACAAATTGCAATTTTGATGCATATATATAACACAGGTCAACAAATATTAATGTCTGAAACTTAAATTTTATGAAAACATAAAAGAATGCATCCCCATGATGGCCTGATCTCATATATATATATTTTGTTTTTCTTAGTTTCTTCCGTCTTTGGCTCCTTAGATCTGTCTATAACGAAAAATGGCCTTTTTGACCAAATTGACAGATCTAAATATACCCTAACAAGAAAAATTTAAAATTTTGCATATAAATATTCCTTGTAACTTATGTTTTTAATAACAAAGAATGAAAAATAAATTATTTTAATATATCAAGCTCTTACATCGGCATTTAGATAATACAAAATATTTTGCGTCCAAACTTAAATAAGACACGATATATTTTCGGTTTTTAATAAAAATATTTTTTGAAGTTTGAATTTAACAGTCTAAATATTGTGAATATGCAAAAATAAATTTCAATTTATTTTTATTATGAATCTTATTTGGTTTTTTGACCTTTTTTTCTAAAATTTTCAATGTTTATAACTGACAAACTAAGTTTGATTAGGAAAACGGTAAACGGATTTGATATTCCTTAAGATGGCAGGTTTGATCTCTATAGTTAATTTATAACTCTCAAAAAATTGTTGACCTGTGTAATGAAATTTGAGGCCTTAAAATATCTGCAATAAATCATTGTGGGGTCCCTGAAAACCTCGATTGTCATTAAAAATTAAAATGTTCAAAAATGCATTGATCTAATAATTTTTTATAACATTTTCATTAAATCCGAGGGAAAAAGCATGGTGGGAAACACGCGTACTCTTATTTTTAACCTTTTTCAGGAATTATTTAAATTTAAAATATGGTTTAATCAAAATTTTGATAACAATTGCGGGTTTTTTGAATTATACATAAATGCAATTATTTTCTTAACTTTTTTTTTGTTTTTCAAGCAAAATAATAAAAAAAAAGTTTGAAAAAAAAAGAGATAATTTATTTTATTTAAATTCTTACTGACATAAATGCAACAAGCGTAAAAAATATATCTGTAGATGTGGTTACACGTCGTTTCTTAAATAAATTATTGAAGTAAAAAACTTCATATGTTATAACACAGGTCAACGAATTTCAATGGCACAATGTGAATTTTATAAAAACATGAAAAAATTTATCCCCATGAAGGTCTTTTTTCATATATACATTTATTTCCTTATTTTTCCGGCTTCGGCTCCTTACATCTGTCCATATCGAAAAAATGGCCTTTTTTGACCAAATTGTCAGATCGAGAATACCCTAAAAAGAAAGAATTTATTGTAACTTACATTTATCATCTCATATAATGAGAAATAAAGTTGTATAGTATATCAAGCTCTTAAATCAGCATTTAGATAATACAAAATATTTCGCGTTCAAACCTAAATACGACACGATATATTATCGGTTTTTTTAAAAAATTTTATTTAAGGTTTAAATTTAGAGTTGTTGTAAATATGCGAAAAAAAATTTTAATTTATATTTGTTTTTGAATCTTTTTTGTTTTTTAGGCATTTTTTCTAAAATTTTCGAAGTTTATAGCTGACTAACTAAGTTTGATTAGAAAAAACGGTAAACGGATTTGAAAATCCTTAAGATGGCAGGTTTGATCTCCGTAGTTAGCTCATAACTAAAATAAGACTAAATAAAACAATTTAAAAATAACTTTAACATTAAATTTACCTCATCTAAAAAATCGTACAAAGAAACTGCATATAATTTTATATTAGGTGTGTATTTTTAAGCTTAAATAAATGTATTTTTTTTGTAAATTTTTAAATATTTATATATAATAATAGACCTGCATAAAGTTCTTTATCAACATTTATATGTAACAATATATTGTGAGGATATAATAAAATCTAAATTACGCATATTATTTAAGCAACGACTTGATATAAAAGGCCTAAACATATTTTTTTAATAGTCTTTTTGCATTTTTGACCCGCGAATGCTAGGGTGAAAAATTTGTATTGCGAATGCTTCAGTAAGGTTTATACGGAAGCTTAATTAAAGCTCTCTGGTATTTACTTTTTATTATTTTGAAGAACACATGCACTTATCACTAAAAGTTATCATTAATTTATGCTGTAAATTTTAATTAACGACAAATGAAAATTTTCATTATTATACTACTTTTAATATTTCTAATAGCATATTAAAAGTGTTTTTAAGTCAATTGAGCATTTAAAAAAGATTTATAATGAAAAATATATAAAAAAATTAATTTTGTGGCCAGCTCAAATATCATACAACATGTCACGAAATGAAACTCCACCCCCATTAACCTCGGTTAAATTTAATCCCACCTGTTACCGGGGCATCTACGTCGGGTCTGGCATCTATAACGCACTCCCCAATTTTACCTAATGTTAAATCACAACCAATGGTACACTTTATAACTCAAGAGAACTTAATTCCATAGTGGGGTCGTCTGAGCCAATGTATGATTTACACACTATTCGATCTAATATTTCACTGCCACAACGGCGTGAATACATTTCTATACCTTACCCAGGCCTACCTTAAGGCGCTGAACATAGACAAGTTCCACCTCAATTTTTGCAGCAGCAGGTTGGGACACTAGTTCTATGCAGTCCACAATCTGCACAAAATATCCCCACTGCAGACCACGCTTGTAAATATGCTGCCTCTGCAGACCCGGGAGTGATTTTTAAGAGGGCCGATTTAAAGGTGTGGAACAATTTTTCTATAAAGAAATCATAAATCCAGACTCCAGATCTTCTAGTGACCTGCCCGTGCTTTCACAAGAGCTGAATAATATGTTGGAATTGCAAGTTCGCCTAAAACACTTTATTCTACTTTTTACAAAATTCTTCGTCTCAAAAAATCCTAACGTCACTAACCAGTTTGTTCGCAATCGCCTTAATTTTAATCCTAGAGATGCCATTCGACAAGGTTGAATTGATACATAAACAGTTAATGTATATGCATTAAAAAACGTTGGGCTTAAATATAATTACAATGCGGAGATCGAACCCCCAAATTGCCACACTTCAACCCTCCCTTTCACCACAAAACACCCGGAGGTGGCCAAGATCCTGGCCGCGGCAATAAAAAACAAAGGTCCCCTAAATATCTAAGGCAGCTCTTGCAGGCCTTCCCGAGACTATATAACCACTCCCGGGAGAAGGTTGCTGCTTCAATTCTTGGATTTCTAGTGAGGGACCTAAACCCCACAATTCTCACCTCCAACGAAGGGGGAAACCAATCTAGCAGGGCGTTAAATCTCTATAGAGGCAATCAGCTGATGCTCTTCCCCCTCTCCCCTGAAAAGTACCTTAGACACGACAAACTCTCCACACTATCACTTGACTCAATGGACTCTGGAATCTTTAATACGGGTCCCACCATTGACTGGTCTCATATCCCTACGTTTCCATCATTAGTTACGCCAGAGTCGGACTCTAGGGAAAACGTATCTAGCAACAAAAAACTACCTGCCAGCTTTAACGAAATAAGAACCACCCCCTCATGTCCAACTTTTGCCACAGGTGAGCGAAGGAGAGCCGGTACCAACCCAACGTAATCGAATAGCCTGACCCCACCAGTTCACTCCCCTCTTTGAACTTTTTCCTCTTTTCCTCCCAACTCTAGACCACTCTGTGTACCCTTGGCAGGAAAGATTTTGACCGAACATTCTTCGATGACCCCCTCGTCAGGAATGTCATAAGACAGAGATTTAGACCAATTTTATGCTTATATAATAAAAAATAACAAAAATAATCCCAATTTATTTTATTACTTGAGGTTATTTAAATGCAATGCGTGTTTTTTTGTAATTTTTTTAAACAAATTACATAATTTCACAAATTTGTTTCGCTTTGACCAACTTTAATAAAAATTACAATATATCTAACATAGAATAAAGCCACTCTTTTTTTTATTTTTTTAATACACAAAACTTTTTTTTGATACTGCATCTATTTGGTTGTGGTGTATTTTATGTTGGTTAATTAGGTTAGGGTTAGCAAAGTTAAGTTATTAGGGTTTGGTTTAGTTTAGGTTAGGGTTAAGGTTAGCATAAGATTAGAAATAATACAAAATTTGGCCTGTGAGCCAAAATAATCATTAAAAGTTTTAAACAAATAAATTTACAATATAACCTAAATACGTTAATCAGATTGTGATTTATGTGTAAGCAGCTTATTGCATTTTTTAAAAACCAAATTATAATAAGCCTCATAAAATAAATTTATTTTTATGTTAGGGTGAGAAATTTTTAACATGAATGCTACAGTGAAGTTCATACAGACCCCATTTTTAAAACTCTAAAAAGCTATTAACTTGTTTATTTTATTTAAAATAAGTGCTCTTTAATTATAAACTAATATAAGTTATCATAGTAGAAAATAATCTAAAAAATGGGTTTTCATTTTTTTTATAAAATCAATTCATTTTTTTGAAATTTTAAAAATTTTAAAATTTTTACCTTGACATCGAACGCTTTTTTACAAAAAGTCGCCAATTTTTGTTATTAGCATTTAAATAGTTTTTCTAAAGAAAAGTTTTTTAAAAATTTGAAAAAAAAAAAATTCAAAAAATTTGAATTAGTTTAAACGCGCCCTTATCTTGTTAATCAAATAATGTATCATTTATTTATTTAATTGAGTTTTTAGGTCTATAAGAACTATTTAAGAAATAGAAAAATGTTATGCAATAAAAAATTAATTTTGGCCAATACTAAATTAGTCACATATAGAAAAAAAATTAATTATCAATTTTACAATACAAACATTTCATATAAAACCATTATAGAAAAATACCTAAAAAATAAAGTTTCAATTTTTTAGTTTTGTTTATATAAGGTAAATTATGGTTTTCAACATTGATTAACCATGTAGAGTCCATAAGCCCACTAGATTTTTTTTGTTATTATATATTTACTAGTTTTGTATATTGTATATTTAAAAAATGAAATACACAATAATAATATTTTTAAATATAATCAAAATTTGATGTGCTGAGATCCATATGAAGTAAACAATGCTGATCGCAAGCTAAAAATACGCAATCTTTTGGGGTATATAAAATTATTTTTATTTGTTATAATATGCTGTTATATAACTTATAATTTTTATGTAGAACAAGCCATATCATACTAAATCGTCAACGTAACTGATTGCTCTCGTCCACTCATTCATTAAATCAGCCCATCAACACTTATTTTGCGAGTCGTTGACAGATTACTATGGCTTTCAATCAAGATATAATTATACAAAATGAAGAAAAGGATGGTATTCGATTTAGTTGGAATTTATGGCCTAACAATCGTCTTGAAGCTACAAGAATGATTATTCCTCTTGGCGCCCTATATACACCATATAAAGAAAAAACGGACTTACCCTCAATTATGTATGAACCTGTTTTGTGTTCAAGGAATAACTGCAGAGCTGCGTTGAATCCATATTGGTAATTAACCGTATCTTTTAAATATTTTAGTCAAGTTGATTTTAGGTCAAAAATTTGGGTCTGTAACTTTTGTTTTCAAAGAAATCCAGTAATTTATTTATTTTGCTTATTCTTAGTTCCCACCAAATTATGCTGGTATAACTGAGCAGCAATTGCCTGCTGAACTTTTGCCACAGTTTACTACATTAGAATATACAATTGCCAGAGATCCTGTTACAATGCCTGTGTTTCTATTTGTGATTGATTTATGCATAACTCAGGAAGATATGACCAGTTTAAAAGTATATTTAATGTATACCAGTTTTTGTAAATTGTAATTAAATTTGTAAATAAAATTAATTTTATTTAGTACTTGTAGTTTGTTTCTGAGCTTAAAAACCTTCATTAGGCATGGTTTGAGCTAAGCAAAATTTTAAACAAAAAGAGTTATGTCAAATTTGTTTTGATTATGCTTAATCTATGCAAAAACCACAATCTAATGATTGCTTAAATAAGTTCAAAACTATGGTTGTAAATATATACATAATATGCCACTATAAAACTTATATTATTGGGATTTACCAATGTCTCCAGCTAAGTTTTAAAAGACATTTTTTATGGAAAGCTGGAAATTTTATTCCCATAAAATTATAAAAATGAAGGCCTTAAAAAATGGCTTTTATAAACTCCCCTAAAAGATGTTTATCAACATAGCTTTGAATTAAATTTAAAAAACAAATTAGATTATTGGAGTGCCGTTTTATTTAAAATTTTCTTTATCAATAAATGCTAAATTTTAATGATAAATTTATACATTAAAATAAATAGAAATCTTTACAAGCATCAATTACAATGTTACCAGACAACGCAATAATTGGCCTGATAACTTTTGGAAAAATCATTTATATTCATGAACTTGAACCCATTAAAGGAAGACCTGTGGCAGCTGTATCAGGTGTTATTTTGATAATTGTTCATTAAATGTTTATACAATTTAGCTTATTAAAAATTAGCCTGCAATTGTTTTATAAATACAAATGTCCATTAAATTAATTTTATTGCTCGGCAACTTTGAGGTTTGGGATATCTTTAGAGACCAGACCTGCCATCTTGGAAATTTTTATATCTATTTGCCATTTTTTCTAATCATATTCAAGCCAGCTAAAAAAATTTAATTGTTAATAAAACATAATAGGTAGAAATAAATTATTTTTATATATAAAACAGCTAAACTGTTAAAACAACCTTCAAATAAAAATTTTTATTTTAAAAACGATAAAACGTCATGTCCTTTTTAAGTAGGGGTGCCAAATATTCTATATAACCTAAATGTTAATGTAAGAGCTTGATGTATATGAAAATTTTATTTCTCATTAAATGAAATTAAAAACAGAACTTATAGGTGATTTCAATTGTAAAATAAATTTTTTCAAATACTTTTAAATCTATAGGTGTTTTCTAGGTCACAAAATTAGGCCATTTTTTTAAAAATTTATTTAACAAAATAGCTAAGTTCTGATCAAACTTCGAAAAACGGATAAGACATAAGGAATAAGGCCATTATGTAGATTATTTTTATTATGGGTCATAATCGGTGATCACTTTTTGCAATTTTTTGTATGTCGCATAATTATTTTCTTTTCATCCTTAGCAGACTCCACTGATGACACAAACAAACTTCCTCCGGCACGAAGAGTAGCGGCTATCAAAAGTTTTGCCTTCCGTGGCACCAAGGAATACAGTGCCAAAGAATTGAACGAGTATTTGGGAGTTGGTCGAGTCGGTATGAACCACGTTCCGCCTAATATGCCCGTACCAACTCAGTCATCCCCAATGATGCCAGGGGCACCAGGCACCATGCCCATGCCCCCTAACGCAGGAATGCCGGGTATGATGAACCCTTTAAGCGGTCAGCAACAACCATATCAGCATATTTCTAACGCTCACAAGTATACATATTGATTACACTGGACAACAAAAAAAACAACATAAACGATTTTTTGAGGGTTTTGTAGAGAATTTTCTTGCGATAACGATCCCGGGTTTAGTTTTTTTTCCAATGCCTCCAATTTATTTTAACTCGCGTCCAAAGTTCAGAAAAAAATCCACACAATTTCTTTTACTATTAATTCTACAAAAAATCTATTGGCATATTCAGATTCCTTATAAAAAACATATCTAAAAAAGGTTATTACATAAAATTTTTAGCAATCTACTTTCAAGTTATTTAGGATCAAAAAACGGAGTTTATGACGAAAACCACTAATTTTAAAAAAATGAAAAAATAAAAAAAAATTAAATATTTAAAAAAAATTTAAACCCCTTACGTTAATAATGAATGTTTTCGTTATCTAAATATATATTTAAACTTTTGTTACTACCCATAGGTTTTATGATATAGAAGCCCAAAATACCCCAAAAATTAAAAAATCTCAACTTTGACACAGAATAACTAAAAATCTGAGGCATTGGCTAAAATTCTGATTTCATATTCGTGATCAGCGCCAAAAACTTGACCAAAAACCATAGTTGTCATAAATGATGCTTAGGGTCGTCCAAATTTTGTTGTCTAGTGTTATAAAACTATTTTATTTTTTTTTTAAGAAAAAAATGTTTAAAGAGAACAATTTCGTACCAAATTTATTTGTAGTATCTCAATTTTTTATTTTCCAATTTTTTTTTATCACACAACACAATTTTTTTTCTATAATAATTTATATAAAAGTATTTTTTTTAATTGTATATTTATTAATTTTACTGTTTTTATACATCGATTGGATAATCTGTATTACAGGTTTTTGCAGCCCGTTAAAACGTGCGATCTTAACGTGAATAACCTAATCGAACAACTTGAATGCGATTCGTGGCCAGTTTCGCAGGGTAAGAGACCTCTTCGAGCTACAGGTGCAGCACTTACCATTGCTATCGGATTATTAGAGGTAATTGTGATTTTTTGCATTTAAACTTTGGTGGGTGCCATAAGCAGCCTGGCTCACTTTAATTTTTTATTGTCAGGTGTAAGTATTTATATTTTTTTATTCACAAAAAAACGATATTGGTAACTTATTCTGATCTAAATTGTTTTTTAACAAACTTTGTTTTCCCTATCTTTTAATTTAATTTTTCTGTCCAAAAAAATAAAGCATTAAAACTCTACATTTAACTTTAACAGCCAAATTTGTTTATACATGTCCCACCAAACTTATAAATGATTGATTTTTTCTGGATCGAATAAGAGCTTATTTTGTTTGACTTCATAATAAATATTGTAATATTAAATATATAAAATATTTTTTCAAATTTTTATAATTTAAAATTTTGCCTTTAAAATTTGATCAATATAATGGTACCCTGAATTCGAATGATATTAGCTTTAATTGAATTTATTTGTCTATTTATCTGAAAATTTGACAAGAATAGCATTCTATTTTTTAATATAAGAACGCTTATCCAAACGTCCCGGCTCGCATTATGACATTCATTGGAGGTCCATGTTCCCTTGGGCCAGGCATAGTTGTCGGGGACGATCTCAAAGTTCCGATACGGACGCATTTGGATATCGAAAAGGATAATGCCAAATACCTCAAGAAGGCGATGAAATATTACGATACACTGGCACGTCGTTGTGCCGATAATGGCCACGCCGTGGACATTTACTCGGCCGCTCTCGATCAAACGGGTCTCATGGAAATGGCTCCGCTTGTCCATATGACCAAGTAGCCTTTTGTCAAATTCTTAATAATTCGACAAAATGTAAAAAAAATGATAAGACAAAACATATTTGTGCTATCTCTGATTTTTGACTTGAACCATAGTTCTAGTCAACAAATTGTAAAATTCATTACCGGATCTCGCAGGCCCACTTAGGTGCCCAATAATATAAAAAACATATAGAAATTAGGCCTCAGTTTAACTAATTCTTTAACTTTTTATTTTTAATATGATGTGATTGTAATTGGATAAAGATTTTCAATGCTGTAAAAAATACTTTAATAGGCTATGGTACCGTTTAGTTTATAAAAATGTTCTGCGTTTTGGGCCTTACAAATGCTATTTTTATTAAAGCTAAAGTAGTGATTTTCTGAGTTTTCTTATATTCGCCAAAAGTTTTTGAGTATCGAGGTGGCAAAACACTTTAACTTTTTCTTTGCATGAAAATAAGAAAACCAAAACAGTCCGTGTATAAATAATCTTATAAATAACTTTTTTTCCCTTAAAATTTGTAGTTTTATTTATTTTACAAATTTTATGACTGATTTTAATAAAGGTTTAAGGACATGACTATAATGCCCATACGTTACAAAGGGTAAAATTTTTAAGCAGCTGTTGCCTGTAAGACGGTAGGGATGATGTTTAGTCAGCGGAAAACATATATAAACAAAAATTTGTGTTAATAATTTGTATAGATAATAAATTATAAAAGAGAGCAATAATTTTTACGTAAGAACATTGTAGTCATGTCATTTTAAACCTTATTAAATCAATCAAAAAATGTAAAATAAATAGGGCTACAAAATTTTAGGATTAAAATATATTCTATATATTCCTGGTTTTCTTATGTTCCTATTAGGAAAAAAATTAAAGAATCTGCCACCTTTTAAAAACTTTAGCGAATTTTCTTATTTTCCTATTAGAAAAAAAAAATAAAGATTTTGTCACCTTGAGATAGACTTAAAATCTTTAGAGAATTTAGTATAATTTACCAATCATTACCTTAAATTTTCAATATAACATTTATCTCTCCTTTAGGTGAATTGTTATTATTTAAAAATTTAAACGCACATTATTTTTATAAACTAAAAGAAAACCTGTGATTAATTACAATGATACTTTTGCTTTATTGATAATTTTAAGTTTTAATAAAATTATTTATATTTTTTTCTTAATTTTTGGGTCTGAACGGAGCCACGTAAAAAAACATTTGCTGACTTAAAATCATAGACAAAGAAGGAAAGTTACCATAATTAATTTTACTTTGCTTGTTTTGAAATGATTTTAAATACCTTATTAAAGATTAAAAATGGACGGCTTATATCATTATTATATAAAATATTAAGTATATAATTTTTAGCTTAAAATTATTTAATTAGGCAGGTTTTCATATTTGTGTATATAGCTATATATTTTCTAATTATTATGTTTTTTCTTTTAGTGGTCACTTAACAATGGCAGATTCATTTTCCTCAAGCCTCTTCATCCAGACGTTTTTGAAAGTGTTTGAAAAGGATTCTCATAATGACCTTAAGATGGGACTAAATGCCACAATGGAAATAAAGGTTTATCAAAAACTTATTTTGTTTTTAATTAAATAGACTAATTTGTTAATACTTATATACCTCTCATGTTGGCAAGCTAAAGGTATCTCATATGAATTTCACAAGTTTACAAAAATTCATGAGGGTCTGCTGAGGTTTGATTTACGTCCCATCAACGTCGGTGGCCCTACATATTTGGGGAGGTCCGAAAAATGGCAAAATTTGGCAAAGGGAACTGATTTTGCGATGTTAAGACTCCTGTAAATCAACTGTAAGATTGTATACTTGGGTGATACTAATATTTTTTAGTTTTTGAATCTCATTTGTTTTTTATATAAATTTTCAATGTTTATAGAAGGCTCACAAAATTTGATAAGAAGGTTCACGGTGTTAAATCCAAATGATTAAAATTGATCTGGATGAATTTGTCAAGATGTTTTTCCCATTTCTTATTATATTTATGATATTATAGACTTCGCGTGATCTAAAAATATCGGGTGCTATTGGTCACCTTACAGCTATAAAAAATTCAGCAACAACCAAAAATGCTTATGTTTCGGAAAATGAGATCGGGGAGTACGGAACTAACAGTTGGAAAATATGTTCTATCCACCCAACCTCAACTTTTGCCATCTTCTTTGACGTCGTATCCAGTCCAGCTTCGGGCCTTAGCACTAGCCAGGTAGTAACATTTTTTGTGTATTTATAGTTTGTTTTTTATTGTTTAAATATTTGAATGCGTTTCTTCTATTTAAAAAAAAATATTTCACTTTGAAATTTTTTGGGTCGATAACATTTTTATATAAATTTAGATGGGGAAAGCAGGCCATAGGGCGTTTTTGTTTTGGCTTACAAACTTTGTAAAGGAAAAGGATATATGTACATAAAAATACGAAGGAATCAATTGCTTTGTATGCAAATGCTCAATATTTATAAGCATGATAACTAAATATTTGACAATTTTTATTTGCTTGCATGTAAATTAATGGTTGCACTCTCCCAAATACGCATGCACACATTCATGATAAGCTTGAACATCTGATTCTACATAATTTAAATCCATAGCCCTAGCATAACCACTTAGCCTTAACACCTCTGCCCAGTATATCCCATCAGCCTAGCATAACGTCTTAGCCTTATCCAATCCCCATACCCTAACTTTACTTTGACCTTTTTATATCAGTAACCTTGAACTACTAAATGGAAATATAATTCTGCAAGTTTTACACATACCGTTTTT
Organism: Acutogordius australiensis; assembly: GCA_030555515.1. Taxonomy (NCBI): domain Eukaryota; kingdom Metazoa; phylum Nematomorpha; class Gordioida; order Gordea; family Gordiidae; genus Acutogordius; species Acutogordius australiensis. The sequence goes on along the minus strand of CM060245.1, from coordinate 21,938,449 downwards.
TTAGCTTACTCATATTTTTTGTACACAGTCTGGGAGTAGTAGCCTCAATCCCTTGGCCGGTCTCAACGCGTCTGCCATCACCAATTTCGTGGGCACCTTAACCGGAAACAATCCAACCTCGTCGCCCTCTCAACAACAATCACCTCCGGGGAATTACAATCCCAGCTACGGGATGAATCATCCCATGATGCCTCCCTCCTCAGCCCAACCGGACGAGCACAAGGCGTACGTTCAAATCGCGACCCGATATAAAACTACGGCCGGAATAACTAAGCTGAGGATAACGACCGTCACTCGCGGGTTTTTCGGTATTACCGGTCCTGGTGGGCCCAGTGGAGGCATAAATGGTAGTGTAAACCCTTTTGCCATTTTTTTGTTCATAAATAAGTATATGCTTTTCTTTTACACTTTTTTTTGCTAATTTTTTGAGGTAAAACGTGTTTGCAATTTATATGTCCTATTACAATTTCAAAATTTTACGAAAATAAATATTTACTTTAAACGTGGCGTGATATCTATTTTATTTTTACCATTAGTCCAATCAATGCAGCAACAGCCTCAAGGTGGCATGCCTCCCTATAATATGGCTCAGCAACCTGCATACGGAATTGATGGATTTGCGGGTGGCAATATGCAGCAGCAGCAGCCCCAAAATTTTTACGGTGGACAAATGATGCCTAACACGTCCCTACAACAGCATCTTATGGAAATCCTGGCGGGATGGACCCTTACGCCCAGCAACAACAACAACAAATGGGAGCTTACATGGGGTCTCCCATGAGTTCGCAACAATATAATCCGACGGCTGTATCGGGATATAATAATCCTCAGCAGCAACAAGGAGGTTTTTGCTATCACTTAGTCTTTACTATAAATGTTTCTTAATGCCCATTTTTTTACTATTTTCTTTTGCCTATCATTATATCTATTGCTATACAAATGTTTTTTTGTATATGATTATTAGAGTTTCATAAATATATAGCTAAATTTATCTTGATTAAATTTTTATATTGCTTGCATGAATGTATTTCTCTATTTTAAATAAAGAAAGTACAGATTTACTAATGTATGGATATGTAATAATGTTTAAGTGGCAAAATAATTTAAAGTGAATAACCGTAGGTCATAAATGTTATCGGATTCAATATATTGCCTAAAATATCTTACTTAATTTTTTTATAGATTGTTTGCCCCTTGTTAAATTAAGTCTAAGATACGTATTTTTTAGCACTAATACGTTTAATTCGTACAAAATTATAATAAATTTATTATATAATGTTCGAAAAATTTGAAATAAAAGACGACTGCTAAAGTTTGACATAATTTTACCATTATAAATAATAAAATCAAGTGGCATAGATGGTTAAAAATTATATAAGGTCAAATACAAAAGCAAAAACAAAAACTTTTGTCTAAAACAAATCAAATAATAAAGCAAAACCAAAACGGTTGCCATAAAAACAACAAAAGCAAAATGCCAGTTTTGTTTTGAATGCTGAGCCCTATGGATATGCAATCCAAATTTTTTTTTATATAATAACTTTTACGGAATATACGAATTGATAATCAAAACAAGTGAGTTCATCTCTTTTTAATTTATTCTACATTAGCTATGATGCAGCAACCTCAGATGGCTCCGGCTAGCGGTATGAATATGATGAACATGGGACAACAACAACAGCAGCAGTACATGACTAATCCCGCAATGAATACGGCCCCTTCTGGCGGTGGCAACCTCGAGTCCTTTTTCACTTCGGCAAAGGTCGGGTTCGATCAGGAGACCGCTGCCGTCCTCATAGCCCGAATGGCCGCTCACCGTACCATGAGCGTGGACCCAGCCTCAACTCGAGCTGAAATAACTGAAACATTGAGATGGATTGACCGGACCTTGATCAAAATGGTAGTAATTGTGTCGACTGCTATGGCTGCGACCTCTACCATTTAATTTTTTTTCACCCAAACGTTTAAATGCACATGAGATTCATGGTTATCTTGACGTATAATTTTAAATTTATAGGCGCCATTTAAAAAAATGTGTTTTTTGGTTAATGTTAAAAGGGAAAATTAATGGGATTCTAGTATTTAATAAGCCTTTGTCTATATATGATTTTTAAAATGTATTAGTTTATGAAAACATAGTGTCGTAAATACAGGAGAACAAAATTTAAATCTTTTTTTCTTTGTAGGTTTAAATATACATCTATCTATTTTTGCTTACTAAATGAGTTTTTTTTAATAAATAAATCACTTACATAGATGTAACCCTCTTTACAAAATTTTCGATGTTTAAATTTTTTACATTGCCTTGATAATGAAGATGAGAATTTCTTAACTTTCAATTTATTAACTCATATATAGTGTCAGAAGTTTGGAGAATACCAAAAGGAACTGCCAGATACGTTTAGGCTCCCTGATAACTTTACAATGTTTCCGCAATTTATGTTTCATCTTAGGCGATCACCGTTTTTGCAAATATTTAATAATAGCCCGGATGAAACGACATATAACAGGTTTGATTTTTTATATTTTTTAAAAATCTGATTTATGCAATCTGTCTTATTTTCGTAAAATTTCGTATTAGCATATTTCAATTTGTGAAATATTATTAAACTTTTAGTTTTTTATTATCTCTATGTTATAAGCTCATTATTTCGCTTTAATTAAAATAACTAACATTAAGGCACAATTAGAGTTAAATTTTTAAAAACACCAAAAATCGTTTTTTCCCAATTTGTATGAGTAATCTACTAAACCAAAATATAACTAAGATATTTTACATTTATGGTAACGAATTATTCATTACAAATAATTTTGTTCTATTGCCCCTATAAAATTGTCGAAAAGAATAAAACGAACATTATTTGTGCTCCATTTGAATATACATGGGAAACAAAATTTCTATTTTTACAAACAAAACAAAAGTTTACATATGATGCCTTCTTATTTGTTTTTTGTTTATATACTAAGGTACGTCCTATTACGTGAAGATTTAACTCAGTCTCTTATAATGATTCAACCCATCCTGTATGCGTACTCGTTTCAAGGGCCCCCAGAACCGGCCCTACTGGATAGCAGCTCAATTAAACCTGATCGCATTTTGCTTATGGACACCTTTTTCCACGTTCTTATATACCATGGAGAGGTTATATTTAAATAACTAATTATCCATCAACTCTAATTGTTAAAAATTTATGTTTTTGTACATATATCATTTTTTAATCTTGTCATCAATGAAAGTATCATGTTAATCGTTTTTTGATAATTTATTTTTCATTTCAATCAATTTAAAAGACTTATATTGTTATTCATTTAAACATTGTTCAGAGTATTGATAGTTGGATAAAAAGCGGTTATCACAATGCACCTGGTTATGATCATTTCAGGTGAGTCGTATGTTTTTTATGCTAAGCAAATCTTAGACACTGATATTCTTTGCACAAGTTGCTATAGATAAATTTTGTTAAATATAAAAATTTGAAAGCATTTGGGCTTTGTTTTATTACAATTATATAATAAAATTCACACTATTATTTAGACAATTATTGCAAGCCCCTAAGACGGATGCCGAACAAATATTGCGTTATCGTTTCCCTATGCCACGATATATCGAAACTGAAGCTGGTGGTTCACAGGTGAAGCAAAATAACCTATTATATACTTAATCATACATTCCTTCTTCCTTTATCATATAGAATCCTAAGGGCTATGCTGTGAATATTAAGCTCGTCTTTTGGCGTTAGGGCCCAAATCAAATCGAGATAAATTTGTAAAAGATTATTGATGGAAAAAAAACTTGCAACAATTCCTTCAACTCCAAAACGTAAATTTTTGATGTATAGCCAAACTATCATAAGGTTCGTTCATAATAAAATAATTTTTTGGCCCTGTTCGGCTTATTTGCAAGTATTAAAATTTTCGAGCCTGGTTTTTTTAATAAAGATTTCATGTCAATTGTTAAAATGGAAAATGGTTTGGTTGTATTTGTTATAGGTTGAAAACAAAGTAGTGTAAAATTTTGAGTTAAATTCAGCGCAGCTGATTCGGGATTTTTTATGATTTCGGCAGAGTTAATCTATTTATCCGGGCCGGACGAGACATCCGCACTTGGGGTTGTATATTAATATTTTGATTACATTGTTTACTCCACTAAATTTGCACTGTATTATATTAGGCACGGTTTTTGTTATCGAAAGTTAATCCTTCACAAACTCATAATACCATGTTTTATGGAAGCCAGGTAAATCATAATTTATAGATTTATAAATATTTAATATTGCCTGTTAAAGTTGTTTTTTACAATACAAATGATCGAATTTAGGAAAAGTAAGTAAATTACGCAAATATTTTTTTAAGCCGAGGTTCTGTTCACCAGTTATAATCTCTCGCGGTCAAGGGCTCGTTATTTAATTTTTTTAAAACAAAAATTTTTTATTAGCCATTAGGCATAGCATATTGTTCCTTGAGCTGCTTAAGTACATGATTTTTATATATTGGTTCTTATCGTTTTAATAATTCATTTATTGATTGAAAAATAAATATTTTACTGTTTTGAAAATATAATTAAAGGCAAAAAAGGGTGAATTCCTTTACATATTAATTTGAAAAAAAAATCAAACATATTAGTTTCGCCCGTAATTAATAAATATATTCAGTATTGTTTTTTGGCGGCAGGCTCAACCACTCATGATAATTGATAAAAAAATATACGGCAGAATCGCAAAATCATTATCTAACACAGGTCAACAAATTTTTGAAAGTTATGAGTTAACTACAGAGATCAAACCTGCCATCTTTGAGATTTTCAAATCCGTAAACGGTTTTTTCTAATCGAACTTAGATAGTCAGCTATAAACATTGAAAATTTTAGAAAAAAATGTCAAAAAAAAAAACAAAAAAGATTCAAAAACAAAAATTAATTGAAATTTTTTTATGCATATTGACAACAGCTAAACTGTTAAATTCAAACTTCAAATAATATTTTTATTAAAAACCAATAATATTTTGTTCGTATTTAAGTTTGGACGCGAAATATTTTATATCATCTAAATGCTGATGCCTGAGCTTGATATACTAATAAAATTTATTTCTCATTATTTGTGATGATAAATACATGCCACAATGAAAAAAAGATTTTTAAATTTTTTCTCTTTAGAGTATATTAAGATGGTCAAATAAGCATTTTTCGATATTTAAGGATCTAAGGAGTTGGAGGCGGAAGAAATTAAGAAAAACGGAAAATATATATGATATAAGGCTATCATGGGAATGCATGCTTTTATGTTTTCATAAAATTATTTTTTGTGACATTCATATTTGTTGACCTGTGTTATACGTAATAAGATTATCGATATAAATTTGTAAGGTTTCAGCACCTTTTGATGATTTTTCTCACCATTAATGTAATCATATTAATTTTTTAGGATGGATCGGCCCCAGTCTTGACTGACGATGTTAATCTACAAGATTTTATGGTTCATCTAAAGAAATTGGCCGTTTCAAATAACGCCTAATATATCTGACAATGAGTTAATTAGACCAATTATTTATTAAATTGAATATGTTTTTGTTAACAATAATTTTATAACCCCAATAATTGTATAATTTTGAGACCGATCGTTATTTTTTAGTTTCGTTTACAACTAGCAGCAAAAAAGCATATTTACACTTAAGTTGTTTTTGTATGTTGATTTAAGGTTTTTTTTACAAATATTTCACTTACACCTAAAAGGATATCGGTAAACTTAATATCCACAAAACTACATTGGCGTTAATTGTATTTAATTTATATCTTATTAAAATAATTCACACATTAATTTCGATTGTTATGATTTTGTATAATTTCTAATATAAATTATTAATACTATTTAAATAAAATAAATATGTTAGTTTGGCGATTTATATAATGATTAGATAAGTTTTTATAGTGTGTGTTGCTTATAACAATATATAATAATTAGGATATATGGTTCCTCATTATGTTAGGCCCAAAGTAATAAAGATGAGATATTCACAAGATGGCACAAAAAATTGATTTTTACAAATTACCTTAAAAAATTAGTCAAAAATATTTTTAGTATAAATTTTATCTAAATGAGGCATATTATTTTAGCAGATTATATCTAAGTCAAAACGAGCTTAGCAAATAGCTTGCTGAAATATAACGTTTAAAATTATTTTTCATATGAAAATGCGTTTGAAATTGCCTATGTATACTTAAGCTTTTTTAATACTTGGGCAAATTTTCTAAGAATTTGTATGAAAGATAATGTAGATGGGTAAATGTAGTTGCATTATTCATTATGTTGTATGCGTATAATATAAGTGGTGTTAGATATTGCGATATGAGTATCTATCCCAAAAACCTGATGCTCATTTTCTGTTCCACATCAATTTTCTCCAAGGCCTTAAATATAAAAAATGTACATGAAATATAAGAAAAGCGGATAAAAAGTACATTAAATATAATCTTATCTCAAAAAAAGCTAAAAATGTAATTGCAGCTAAACATAAAAATGTAAACCATTTATAATGGCTCAAAAAGCATTAAATCAAGTCAATTTTCAAATAATTTTTAAAATTCTAAAAAGGCATCCCCATAAAAGGTACAATTTGCATATAAACAGAGGAAATAAAGAATGGAAACAAAGTATAAGCCAGATATTTAAAAAGAGAACTAACTTCGCTAAACTCTTGGAAAGTAATGTAATTGTTTTGATCCGTATCGACCTCAGCCAGAGTGCGATTAGCGATACTCGTAATTTGATCGGCCGTTATGTTTTCCCCGACCATCATCCTTAAGATTTGGATGAGCTCTTCTTTCGAGATTTTGTCGTCACGGTCCAGGTCGTACAGGTTAAAGGCGACTTTTAAGAGTTTCAAAATTGAAAATGTGACAAATATTAAAAGAAATAAATTATATCTTAAGGACATGTCAAACACAGGATCCATATTTTTGCAGATCTAATTTGTAAGCTAAATATCATTTTTGCTTTTAATCTTAGTCAGGAAGCAATACATTAAACACATATTTTCGCATAATATTATTAAAATAGCAAAAAGTCAACATTTTCTCTGCCATATAATTTAAAGACTAATGCACCATTACTTGTAAACGTTTATGATATTTTAATTAAGCTAGTTACATTCAGTTCTTTTTATAAAATTAAATTATTCAATTTGGGTAAAATTTAAGGATTTAATTGATTATTAAGACAATTTCATATTCATTTTTTTAAAAAACAAACTTTATATATTTTATTTTTAATAATTTCAAATATACAAGTTAGATAAATTAAATATTTTACATTTTTAATTTATTTTGATTTAGGTTAGTCTAAAAACTTCGTTTGTTAAATACAAAAAAATACTAAATTTGAATAACATAAAAACCAAATTATACTATAATAGGCATAAAAACAAAACTTGATTTAGTGTGTGGCATTGGATGGAGATTTAGCTGGGACGTTAATTATAATTGGGCTTACTGCTTAAAATGGAAAAATTTTCTTTCAAAAGAAATATTTAGCAAAATACAAACAAGTGTGTAAAGTAATAAAATATTAAAAAACATGATACATCGTATTTTTTCTTCCTTGTTATTGTACGGGTTGGGTTTGTTCTTTGAAATTGGTCTAAAACGGGCAAGGACCCGTATAAATTGCCTAAAATTAACGTGTTCCCCATCACCTTCGTGAAGAAAGGCATGAATGATTCGTTCAACCAAAGGGTTTATAGCCAATTCAGGAATCTTTAAAAATTCATCTCTCCTGCGCAAAAGATAAACATGTTCTTAAGAACTTAGAAATGTTTACTAAGCATTTTATTTATAATATGGTATTGTAAAAAAATTCTTCCCCCAAAAAAATATAGGTGGGCAACATAACCTTTATTCAGTTTTTATATTTAATTGTGGTAAACAAGACCTGTCCCAAGATTCAATATGCTAACCAAACAAATCCTCTGCAAAAAACAATTATCTGCAAAAACCAACAATATTCCTAAGACAACTTGTTAGCACTAAACAACAGTGGCAATGATTTTGAGCAAGGCTTGGTATTAAAAAATCTCCCTAAAGACTTAGATCCTGGGGGAAGTGAAGAGTTATTGCTCACTTAGAATTCCTAACCCATTATTTGCACTTATATTATGAAAGGCAAAAACCTGTCCTACATATTAGGTCAATAAGTCTGAATGGGTAATGTATTATTAAAATTTTGTTGAAAATGTGCAAGGTTTTAAAATTTTTTATTTTAGTTTTATATTTTAATTATTAAACTTTGTAAATATTAAAAAAAGCAAATCCTTAAATTACAAAACTTATTTTAACTTTGTTAACCTTGGCCAACCAAAGAAGGAAAAAAGCCCAGGTCAAGTTTGTTTGTTTTGAAACTTATATAAAAATAAATTTAGTTTTAAGCAATACAATATGTTTATAAAAATTAAGGTTTTTTATAAGGGTAATACCTTTTAATAACATATTTTTTTAATCTTTTGTTACACTTTTATAGAAAATGTTGTAATATGGGTTAGTCCAGAAAATGAGCTTTACATTTTTAATATAAACAATTCTAGAAATATAATAAATTAGCAAGTTTTATTAAAAAATTGTCTATATTAATTAAAAAACTTGCTCAACTTCATTTAATACATTTTTTGAAACAATATGTAAACTGAAAAAATTTTAATTTGTAATATAATAAATTAT